>RXID01022281.1:0-600000 GCA_005019695.1 Trichopus zeylanicus subsp. travancoricus | reverse complement strand
TAGGGCATAAGATCTCAATATTATTTCAAACATAAAGACTTCGGTTCGTCCGGGGTATAAGAGCTCAACATTACACCAGGCATATAGACCTCGGTTTATTCGAGGCATAAGAACTCGGTTCACTTAGGGCATAAGACCTTGGCATTACACTAGACATAGGGACATTAGTTCTACATCAAGCAGAAGACTTTGGCTCTTAGCTAGTCATGAAAGCTAGAAACTTTGCCAAGACAAAAAGATCTTTACACAAGGACCTTACCTCAAATCATACTCTGGTCTGGGGGCTTTGCCCTATTAACAAACCTCCTCTTTCTTCCAAGGTAGCTTTCTTGGCTTCTAGCAAAAGGATAAGAACCATTCATATCAAGATGAAGCGCCTTCACTTGAGACAACTTCAAAGCTAGAAGGTTGTAGCAGCAAACTATGACTTGTTGCATGAAAAGTTATCTTCACCAAGGTAGAGGAGCATATTGAAGGCCAAAGGATCACCAAGCAAGTTCAGGCAATGTCACATGGAAGGAAAGGCATAAGCCAAAGTTACAAAGAAAAAGGTGTAGGTAAAAGAAGAAAATCTCTTTTATTTATATTATATTCGAGGAGAAACTTGATTACAAAAAGCTCTGTACAAAGAAGGAGGAGAAGTGAGATCACTTAGAAGATGATGAAGGTTGGCTAGAATCTTCAGAGGGGACAAGTACTAGGGGGTTAGCTTCACCATGCTCCATGGCTTTCTTCTCCCTTTGAATGATCTCCTCCTACTCTCACTTGAGATGATGGATTCTCAAGTCATCATAGAGCTCCACTTGAAGATCGTCAGGCTCAAATTCATGATCATGGTGAGTTACCTTTACTGTGTCCTTGCAGCAGAAGATAGCCCTCAAAGAAAGAATTGGCAGACTTACTCATAATTGGCCTTGAACTTGAGGATGGCTTACATCTTGACCAGCCTCAAAGTCTTTGAGAATTTTGAGCTTCAGAAAAATGTAGCCACCACCTCCTCCTTAGCTTGGACTAGCTTAGCCTTATGTTGATCCTTGAGTTCTTTCAGCCTTGTCAAGGCTAACTCTCACTCCACTTGAAGGAGATTTCTCTCCTCCTCTTTCTCCTTCTTTGTCTTCTCAACCTCAAGCTGGAGTGGCTCAAGCAAAGAATAAAGGAGATTCACATTCTCCTTGGACTTACCAGCCTTATTCTTCTAAGAGGTCCTTAGCCTCAAAGTATTATAATAGTGCCAACCTACATAATAAAAAAAATATAGTGCTTGCAACTAAATTAAAGGTCACCAAGAAAGAAGAAAAAGAGGTGACACAGATAAAAGAAGTTTAGAGGACTTATGTCATCGCAAGTCTGGGCCCCCTTCATGAAGCCCCAATGTATGGGAAACTACACAATATTGGGACTCCCATTGTTCCCAAAGTCTTCAAGGAAGTACTCTTCGATGTCCATCTCCTGATCCAAAGAGCTTTCACAATGAGAAGGTGGTTTCACTTGTATGAGGAGGAGATGTAGGTGCACAATCAGTTCGTTCCCCCAGTCAATAAACTTCATAATAGAGGAGCTTGGTGCTTGAGTAGCCCCTCTTTTGGATTCAATTCAAGAGAGGTTAACTCAAGAAAGAGACTCGGAAGGGTGAGGTGTTGCTTGCCCTTCCTTCTCTGACCTACCCCCACGAGTTGGCTTCCTCTCTCCCCTCGCCTCCTCTTATTTGAACTCCTAAGTAGGAGCATTGCCTTTTGAAAGAAACTATAGCAACCTAAGAGGGGGATGGATTAAAAGTAAAAAAAGCAATGGCACTTTTTGATGAAATTGAAGCCAGTTCAATCTACCAAGACAAAAGCAAGCAAATCTCAACCCATCACAATGTGTAATTAAGTAAATAGAGTACAGAAAATGTGCACTGTAGTGTAATGTGGTTCAGAGACTAACTACTCCTACTCTACGGCCCTTACCTCACTTTTGAGAACCTCAACACTTCACTAGTGTATCACTTCATTGGTGAAGCAACCCCTTATAGTTGCTCTTGCTCCAAATAGCAAGGTGAACTCTAATCCATGTCTCTCTACTACTCCAAATAACCTTGGAGAGCTTAAACTTGATGAGAAGAATGAAAATTAATACTATGCCTCACTATAAGATCTCTCAAACTGAGAACAAGGGCTTTGAAGATTTGAAAATTGAAGCATAAGAATTAGAGCTCTTGGAGGCTAGAGGGCTATAGAGAACTTATTATCTCAATTGAAGATTGTTTAAGAATGTGCACAAAGTTATTCAAGATATGTTTCAAGCCCTTAAATACCAATTGGTGAGAGCACTAGCTGTTGAGTTGTGCTCTGCCACTTTTGGACATTCGAACCATAAAGTTTCAGGCATTTGAAATCTCCCAATGGTCAAATTTAACTAGCCATTGAAGCTAATTCATAGGTTCGGACATTTGGTTATAAGGTTTGGGCATCTAAACATCACATTTTCCGATGTTTGACCAATACATTAGACATTCAAACTTTAAACATGAAATTTTAGAAGTTACAGCTTCTAAATCTTCTGGTGTCCAAAGTTATTAGTAATTTTAGAGCTATTTTTGTTATATTTGGGCATCCAAAACTGATAGCTATTTTCCTATAACTTCAATTTTCATGTTTGATATCTTCTTAAGCTGACATTGGATAAATAATGAACCAGTGAAGGCATTCAAAGGTAGGTTGAGTGTTAGCTAAAGTTTTAAGCCAAGAATTTAATTAACAAATTTTTTACTCAACAAAATAGAAAAAATCTAAATCTAGTGGGCTGTCTCTTGAGTCTTTTTCAAGCTAACTTTGTTTCGTTAAGTTCTATCCATTGATCTCTCACCATGCCTTATCTTCAATTTTATCTTCATACTCATTCATGTTTGAGACTTCTAAATGGACTTGAAATTCATTCCGAGTTTGGCTTGGTTGCTCGCTACACAATGCTCAAGAAATAGATTAAATACAAATTTTGTTCATTATCAAAACTATAAAGGAAAATAATCTCTCTCTTTTTGATGATGACAAATCCTCATAAATATAAAATACATAATCTAGTTTACTAAAAAAAATTTTAAAATTTGAAGCATTTTAACATAACTAGAGTCATGCATACATGGATAAGAATTAAAATGCATAAAGAGTTTGAGTTTTAACATGGACTCTTCCTTACTATAATATACTCCTCTTGTCAATATTCTCACTCTTTTGACATCAACAAAAAGGGGGGATACTCAAAGTATAGGCACAAACCACACGATACTGCAACATACCAATTATCCACAAAGTACGCAAGCCATAACATAATACAAGGCCATAATAGAACATAGAAGCTCACAACTAGATAAACCAAAATAAGATCCATAATATTTAAAACACCCATAAATAGAAATATGGCTCCAAGATACATACACAAGCCATAAACCAACAAGCATCTATAGAAGGAAAAACTCTAAGAGCTCAGCCTTGACCCAAATTGATCCATGAATGTAGTCAACATCCCCTCCATGTGGTCTAGATGCTCTAAAGTATGCTTGGATCCCAGTGGTGAGACACTCCATAGCCTCCTAGTGCCCTCAGTGACTATCCCCTTGAGACAATCTAACCACTTAGTCAACTTATCTAGCCGCTGATCAATAGAATGTCTCAAAGAGCCAATAGCCGCAGCTCCAGTCTCAACATCCACAGCCCCAAAAGTAGCTCTAGGCTCAACATTCATGTCCCTGGTGCCAGCAGTAGTAGGGGCAACCTCTCGATTTCGACCAATGGTGGATGCCTGGTCTCGTGTCCAGACAGAGTCATCATCCTTTTGTGGGCTGAAACTCATACGACAGAGAGAAACATAGGTGTAAGTCTGAGGAGGGATGTAGAAGTGAAGAGAACCCTGGGTGGTGGATACTACCCCAAAATATTGAATGATATGAGTGACAATGTTAGGGTAGCCAAGGACTATGATGGAATGAAGAATGTACTGACTCATGTGGTGTAGGATGATGTAGGGAAGGTTGATCAATTGCTCGATTAGGAGATAAAAGGTCAAAAAGAGCTCAAGGTAAGAGATCTTGTCATAGTACCCACACTTTGGAAGGAAGGTGTAGGCTATAATTTGGTAGATGATGTAGGATCTAAAAGGGAGGAGGTTAGAGGCCAAGCCTTCCTCATGCATAGGGCCTATGCATGGTTCTCCTCAAAAACTCTCTTATAGCATCAGAGAAAGAAATGAGAACCTCCATACTAGACCATTGTTGAGCGAAGATGACCTCTTCCTCCTTTGTGGGAAGTGCTAAGATGACTCTTATGAGCTCAGTGTCAATAATAATTTCAATATCTCTATAATAGGAGATGAGGATCATGTGATTAAGGTCAAAATAGACATTAGAGTAGAAAATTCACAAGTTCTCTTCATTGTAGGACTCATGGGAGGATACAAAATCTAACCATTCTTGGTTAAGAAAGAAGATGAAGAGGTTTAGGAAGGATAGGTTATTGAAGTTGATAGAGGGATGACTCTAACACTAGCAAATCAATCCTTAAAATGATTAAAATAGTTCAAGGAGTGAAAATGAAGAGAATTGAGGTTGTTCACTAGAGGAGGAGGCCTCGGACCGCTTGCATTTGGCAATTGGCATTTTGTTGCAGGGAGGCATGGTGAGGATGATGGAGAGAAGGGGAAAAGAGGTAAGGAGAGAGGAGGAAGCCATGTAGAAGAAGCCGCATGGAGTTGCTGGGGTGCTGGAGAAGGAGGATTGCATGAAAGAAATTTAGGAATTTTGAGGGGAAAAGAGGCTATCGGCTAGGGTTTTAGGTTGAATTTTCACATTTGAATGTCTGAACAATCCTTTTTGGGCATCCGAAGATAACAGAGGAGAGAGTTTTTGTGTAGTTAGACATCTGCTTATTATATCAAGCATCTAATGCTAGTCTCCTTGGCATCCGAAGATCCAAATTTTGGGTGCTAGAAGAATTGCAAGCTAGAGGCATAAAAATGGTGCAAAGTTCAAGCGTTCGAAAATCTCCCGTGTCAGACGTCCATATTTGATAGGCTTAGTAAAATTTATATCAACTAGCAAATAACTTGATTAACCAAAAATACATTCAAATAACTCAAGTAAATTGTAAAACACTAGTTTTATTCTGAATCAAACAAAACTGCAGCTCATCCAAAGGTTTCATCAAAATGTCAACAAGTTGATGATCGATTTTAATAAAAATCAGTGAAATATCCCCTTTTTAAACATGATAATGAATAAAATAATGGAAACTATCAATATGTTTTGAGTGAGAATATAGTGCTAGATTTTTGGACAAACTAATAGTACTAGTATTATCACAATAAATTGATACATTTGAGAAGTCACAAACAAAATCTTGGAGTGTTTGTCTCATCCAAAGAATTTGAGAACAAGAACACCATGCAGCTATATATTCGACTTCAGTAGTAGAAAGAGCTACTAAATTTTATTTCTTGAAACTCCATGAAACTAGAGATCTTTCAAGAAGCCGGCATGTACCACTGGTACTCTTTCTATTTACACAATATCTGGCGTAGTCTGCATCACAAAAATTGATTAAGTCAAAGTAATCACTTCTAGGATATTATAATTCTAAATCTATTGTAACCCGAAGGTATCTAAGTATGTGTTTAAGGACAACTAGATGAGATTTTTTAGGAGATGTTTGAATCTAACACATAAGTAAATATTAAACATGATACTGGTCTATTAACCGTAAGATACAATAAGCTACTAATCATACTTCTCTACCACTTTTCATTAATATTTTCACCATCTTCATCCTCGTCCAACTTGGTTGAAGGGCTCATTGGTGTCCCTATTGCCTTAGCTTCATCCATGTTAAACTTCTTGAGTAGCTCTTTAGTATACTTTGTTTAATTGATGAAGATCATATCTTTCCTTTGTTATACTTCGAGTCCAAGGAAGAAGTTTAGTTCTCCCATTATGCTCATCTCAAACTTCTTTGTCATAGTGCTTGCAAACATCTTACATAGATATTCATTAATAGCATTAAATATAATATCATCTACATAAATTTGTACCATTAATAAATCATTAAGCTTTTTCAATAAAAATAATGTAGTGTCAATACAACTCCTTGTAAAACTATTTAAAATTAAGAAAAAACTTAATCTCTCATACCAAACTCTTAGATCTTGCTTAAGATCATATAGTGCTTTCTTCAATTTTAAAATATAGTTTGAAAATTCTAAATCCTCAAATTTGGGAGATTGTTCAACATAGACTTCTTCGTATTGCCCTTTATAGTTTTGATGATGAACAAACTTTGTATTTGATCAATTTTGTGCACGTGTAGCAATTAGCCAAGCCAAGTTCAAAATAGAGATCAAGGCCATTTAGAAGCCTCAAGTATAGATGAACTGAAGATAATATTGAAGTTAAGGCATGATGGTAGATCAAAGAATAGAACTTAAAAACTTGAAGAAGGCTTGGAGAAACTCGAGAGATCAAGCTCGGCTCAATTAGGTTTATATTTTCATTTATTTAGTTGAGTTGAGAATTTGCTTTGAGATTTACTATTTAGATCATTTGTTACATAGGATTCTATAGGAAGCTCTTAATAGAGCTTGCGTAATTGAACCAAACGCTCTATTTAAATTGGACGTCCGACAAGTTCAGAAGACCAAAGTGATCTCTACTATATCGGATATCCGTTTGAAACCAGATGTCCGACAGTGTTGGTGACCATCTATCTTTTGTTGTCTGTCAAAACTCTGATTTATAAATAGGCATCCGATTTAGACTAAATTTACATTATAATAGCTAGTTTTTTAACTGTTGGAGTGAACCAAACAATGAGATCTCACTCCCAATGGCTTGTTTTGACCCATAAGATATAAATAGGTATGGTTGAGCTTCTCTTAACAAGTTTTACAACTTTATTTATGATTAGACAAGAGATCAAAGCCCCCCAAGCCTACTAGCCCTAGAAATGCTCTAAATTTTCAAATCTCATATCAAATCCTCATTGCCCTTGTTCTCAACATTTAAATGATCTTGTAGTAAACATTAAATGTCATATCTTTTACCTTTTCTACTTGTAAACACTCATATTGTAAGTCCTAGATATTTGTGCTTGATACATTTTCAAATTTTTAATAATTCAATCAGAAGATTCTTTCAACCCTATAAAAGCATATAAAGAGGAACAAGAAAAGAAAGAGAAATTGAGAGAAAATTAGGGTGACAAGGAGTGCAAGAAAGGTGATGAAATTCAAAGAGAAGGGAGATTCCATTACTAGTGAGGAAACCAAAAGATCATCATTAAGGAAGCAAGGAAAAGTAAGGTTTCTATCTCTTCCTTGTCCCTTTTTGTTTCACTCTTCTTTTTCTTTATCTCCTGTAAGGTCCTGGCTGCCCCTTCATGTCCCTACTACTCCCTCGCTTCATCACCACTATGATCACCCATAACCCCCTATTTGTTTTTGTACCAGTAGACATCTAACATCACTGTTGTCACTCGTGGCCCCATCTCCACCATGACATTGTTCAAGCCATGGCCTCATCATACAAGCTCCACTAGCATGAGGAGTTTGAGCTTGAAACCCACCATGGAGGTTTCAAAAGAAGAGAGAAGGAAATAATAAGAGTGGGAGACAAAAGAAGGAACAAAACAAAGAAAAAGAATATCCTATGTGGGAACCAAAATAAAAAAAAAGGATGAAAACAAAGAAAAAAAAAGGAAATTGAATGAGCTCCCATTAACCATGACATAGGACCAGCTTGTGGGTTCATCTGAAAGTCACAACCAGCCTAGGGCTAACCTGCTAGATTGCCCAAAAGCCATTCAAACTAGGGCTAGCTTATCGACTCACCCGAAAGTCACCCTGGCCTAGGGCCAGTCTATGGCTTGCTTGAAAGCCATTCGACCTAAGGCCAACTTACAAGCTCGTTCAAAAGTCATGACCGACCTAGGTCCAGCTTGTAGGCTCAGTTGAAAGATTGATTACAAACTAAGAGAGATTGATTGCTCTTTTCTTCTTGATTTAAACTCTATGGTGTTTCTCAAGGTGAAAGTCTCTTCTTCTACATTTTGCAAGAGTTTCAGATCAAGTCTGAAAGCCATTCGACCTAAGGCCAACCTACAAACTTGTTCAAAAGTCATGACCGACCTTGGTCCAGCTTGTAGGCTTAGCTGAAAGATTGATTACAAACTAAGAGAGATTGATTGCTCTTTTCTTCTTGATTTCACAACTAAACTCTATGGTGTTTCTCAAGGTGAATGTCTCTTCTTCTACATTTTGCAAGAGTTTCAGATCAAGTTACTTTATAACAACCTTGTCACAACATGCTTTGATAAGAGCTTGATTTAGGCTGTCACTTGCCTATGTGAGAAAAATGAGGTTGTTGCACTTAAGTTTACAACCACTTGATCATTCTCCACTCCTCCCCAAGATGCCAAAAATCTCTTTCCAAATTCCTCTGTCAGATGAAGGCTGATGGCATATCTACCTACAACATATCAAGTTACAATCATGACATTAAAGGGCTTTTGAAAGTTTTCCATGAAATGAAATAGTTAAACATTGACCAAAACAAGATCATCTATAGTATCATAGCAATTGCGCATGCTGTTGCAAGACTCAAGTAGTTGCAGAAACTTATATAGAAGCTATTGAGAAGTCAAAAAATGACAATAATTGGTCAACATTGGATGTGTTGCTTCTCTTGTATCGCTATGGTTATTTGCTGAAAGCCTGAGAGTTGGCAAGGACTTGAAAGATTGTAGATGGACGTCCTCATTAGAAGCAAAAGAATTCTTTCGATGACCAAATCATTTGGGAGGGTAAATTAGATAGATAATGCAGAAGATATTTGGTCATAAATGAAATCAAGTAGGGGGTTGAAGTTCACAAAGTAATTTAATTCCATGTTATCAGTCTACTGCAAGCATGGACTACAAGTGATGCGTGAAGGAACACAATGGACCCAACCTCGATGGTTGAGTCAAAACTAAAATCCACAGAAGTCTAGAGTTTGTTATTCATGTGATTTTATCAACTTAAATTTAATCAGAATTAGAGCTCGAACTATAGTTTAAATGTCAGTTTCAGCTAGATATAAATCATAGTTTAATTTGATTTAAATTTAAACTTAATTTGGACATAAATCATTGCAGAATTTAACTGAAGTCAGCCCAAATTGGACTGAGTGGGCTCAAAGTTGAATTAAAATTAAGCCCAAAACTAATTAAAACCAAGTAAAAAAAGATAACAAAATTTACAAATAAACTCTTAGATTATACAAATCGGTCCCTAAATCAAATAAAATTATTATAAATAAATTCTTGGATCAAAATGTCTTTACAACTTGGTCATTGAATTAAATAAATCATTACAAATAGATCGCTGACTAAATAAAACCTTTTAAAAAAATTCTTGAGCATAAAAGTCTTGTTGGCTTTATGGTGTCTCAAATCCGGATTTTTCGGATAGTCTTAATTATATTAATGGGCCTAATCCTTATCTAGATTTATCTTCTAGAAGTCTTAAATTAGTAGAAGTCTTATTTAAGTCAGTCTTCTATTTTGACTCAAACATCATTATGCCACATCTATAAATACACCATTGATGTAAGGGTCTCAAGAAATAGAAAAAGAGAGGGAGAGTTGGTGATATTGGAGTTTCGTCTCCGTCGTTGTAATCTTCTCTTTTCTCTTCCTCATTAATACAATATTCTATGGATCGTCTTCCCACATATATCTCTTGTGTGCTATCTTTTCCTCTTTTCTGTTCTTCCTCTATATTGTGAATTGTGGTGGACATCGATATTTTTCGCAACAAGTGGCATCAGAGCTTGGTTCAATATATCTACTACGAAGTTCGATATAGAGAAATTCAATGGAAAGCAAGGATTTCCTATTTGGCAAGCAAGAGTTCGTGCAATTCTTACTCAACAAGGGTTGAGACACACATTGGAGGACGTCAAGCCTGAAGATGTCACCGAAAGTGTCTGGAAAAACCAAAAGGCCAACGCACATAGCACAATCATCCTCAGTCTTACCGATGAGGTACTTTATCCATTTCTTGATGAAACATTACCTTCAGAGTTATGGAAAAAGCTGGAGAAACAGTATATGAGTAAGTCTATCTCAAATCGAGTTTATTTAAAGCAGAAGCTTTTCAATTTTCGAATGACAGAGGGTACGAATATAGTTGATCATCTTAATGCTTTCAATAAACTTGTCTCTCAATTGTTAAGCATTGATGTTAAAATTGAAGATGAAGACAAGGCAATTATTTTATTATCGTCCTTCCCTCCTTCTCTTGAGAATCTTAAAACTACTCTCATGTATGGAAAGGATTTGAAATTTGACGATATTTCTGCTGCCCTTCTATCTAATGAATATTTGAAAAAGATTGGAGGGGATGTGTCACACTCAGACGCATTAATTGTCAGAGGTCGTACCAAAGAAAGATCAAGAACAGGTCGTTCTAGATCCAAATCCAAAGAAATAAATTACAGGTATTGTAAGAAGATGGGACATGCAATTAAAGATTGTTGAAAGCTCAAAGCAAAGAAAGAAAGAGAATCTCAATCTAAAGAGCAAGCCAAAGAACAAGTTTCAGTTGTTGAAGAGAGTTCTGATGATAATTTGGGTAACATTCTCTCTATTAGTTCTAATTTTGATCGTTACCATGATATTTGAATTCTTGATTCTGGTTGTTCTTATCACATGTGTCCTAATAAGGATTGGTTTGAAAACTACACGCCTCATGATGGTGGTTTAGTTTTGATGGATAATAATAATCCATGCAAAACTGTTGGAATTGGAACAATCAAAATTAAGATGTTTGATAATATTATTAGAACTCTTACTGATGTCAGACATGTTCCTGATTTGAAAAAAAATTTGATCTCTTTGGGTGCTATGGATTCTGCTGGTTATAAGTATTTTGCTGAAGGTGGAGTTCTTAAGGTTGCTAAAGGCTCATTGATAGTAATGAAGGGCCTAAAGCATAAAAATTTATACGAGTTAGTAGGAAAAACTGTTGCAGGTGGAGCAACAATTTCTCAGTCTTCTTCTTCTTCTTCTTCTTCTTCTGATATGACTCAATTATGGCATATGCGTCTCGATCATATGAGTGAGCAAGGTTTAAATGAGCTCAACAAAAGAAAATTACTGAAAGGTCTCAACTCATGCAAATTGGATTTCTGCGAGCATTGTCTCTATGGTAAACAGTCCAAGGTAAAGTTTAACACTTGTATTCATTGCACTAAAGGCTTAATTGATTATATTCATTCTGATGTGTGGTGCTCTCCTATTCCATCAAAATCTGGTGCTCGTTATTTTTGTCAGTTAGTTTTGAATGATGATTTTTCTAGAAAAGTGTGGATTTATTTTTTGCATCACAAAGCCGAGGGTGTTTTCTGTTCTCAAACGGTGGAAAACTTCAGTTGAAAAAAGGACTGGTAGAAAAATCAAATACCTCAGAAGTGATAATGGCAGAGAGAGTACAAATCAACAGAATTTCTCAAATTCTGTGAAGATGAAGGCATCAAACGCCACTTTACCATCCCAGGAAAACCTCAACAAAATGGTGTGGCTGAAAGGATGAAAGAACCTTGTTGGAGAAAGCACGTAGTATGCTCAGTACAGCTAATCTTGATAAAGATTTTTGGGCAGAAGCAGTCAATACAGCATGCTTTATTGTGAATCGCTCTCCTCAAACAGCCATTAATTGCAAGACTCCTGAAGAGGTATGGACTGGTCAACCTGCAAATTATTCTTCTTTAAAGATTTTTGGTTGCTCTGCTTATGTGCATGTTGTCAAGGATAAGTTAGATGCACGTTCCAAAAAGTGTATTTTCTTGGGTTATGCCAAAGGCGTCAAAGGCTATCGTTTGTGGGATCCTACTATTTCAAATGTAATTATTGAGAGAGACATAGTATTTGACGAAAGTGGTATGCTAAAATCTCTCAAGAAAGATCCCAATGATATAATGCAAGTGGAGGTGAAGCACGTAGTTCCTTCAGAAGAAGATATTCAGGGTATGCCCAACTCTCAAGAAAATTCTAAGGATCAAGTTTCTGAAAAGACTCCACTTCGAAGATCTCAAAGAAAAATAAAGCCACCTGAAAGGTATGGTTTTGAAGATATGGTAGCTTTTGTTTTAGTTACTGACAATGGTGATCCTTCCTCCTATAAAGAAGCAGTGCAGGATAAGAATTCTTCTCAGTGGCAAGTTGCTATGAATGAAGAGATGGATTCTCTTCAAAAGAACCATACTTGGGATCTGACGAAATTACCAAAAGGTAAAAGAGCAATTGGTTGCAAGTGGGTATTTCGAAAGAAAGAGGATTTCTCTGAGATAGTTGGTGTTAAATTCAAGGCTCGTTTAGTTGTAAAAGGGTATTCACAAAAGGAGGGTGTTGACTTTAATGAAATTTTCTCTCCTGTGGTTAAACACACATCTATTCGTTTTCTACTTGCTTTAGTTGCTTTTCATAATCTTGAGTTCGAACAGCTTGATGTCAAAACTGCCTTTCTGCATGGAGAATTAGAAGAACAAATTTTTATGCAACAGCCTGAAGGGTTCATCCAAGAAGACAAAGAAAATTTTGTTTGCAAGTTGAACAAATCACTTTATGATTTGAAACAGTCTCCAAGGCAATGGTATAAAAGGTTTGACAGTTTTATGCTGGGTCAAGATTTCATCCACTGCAAACATGATTGCTGTGTTTATTTTAAGATGCATGCCAATAACTCATTTATTATATTGCTTCTTTATATTGATGATATGCTTATCGCTACTCAAGACATATGTCTACTGAATGATTTAAAGTTTAAAATGAAAAAGGAATTTGAGATGAAAGATTTAGGTGCTGCAAGGAAGATTCTCGGTATGGAGATTGATCGAGATCGAAAGCATGGAAAATTATGGCTTAAACAGAGCAAATATCTCGAGACGATTATTTCTCGTTTTCACATGCAGAATTCAAAATCCGTCAGTACTCCTTTGGCATCTCACTTCAAGCTTTCAGCTCAACAATGTCCTTCTACAGATGAAGAGCATGCATACATGGAGAACATCCCATTTTCAAGTGCGGTTGGAAGTCTAATGTATGCTATGGTATGCACAAGACTTGATATTGCACAAGCAGTCAGCGTTGTTAGTCGTTACATGGCAAATCCAGGAAAAGAGCATTGGCAGGCCATGAAATGGCTATTAAGATATATTAAAGATACTCTTAATATTGGTTTATGTTTCGACAGGAACACAGTGCAAGAGGCCAAAATTATGGGCTCTATGTCGATTCAGGGACTATGCGGGCGACCTTGATCGACGCGGATCCCTCACTGGTTTATCTTTTCACTCTTTGTGGAGGACCTATTAGTTGGAGGTGACCTTTACAGTTAACTGTAACATTATCTACACAGAGTCTGAGTATATGGGCAAGGGGGGGGGACGACAGAAAGCCGTCAAATGACGGAAAGCCCCTAGGGCTAAAAGGGTTGGCAAGTGAAATTGGTTTTTCTGTTCTTCCTATTTTTTTGCGACAGTCAGAGCGCCATACACCTTGCGAAGAACCAAATGTATCATGCCAGATCAAAGCATATAGATGTCCGATTTCATTTTATTCGGGATATTATTGAAGACGGCGAGATTTCTTTATAAAAGATTCATACTTCAAGAAATCCTGCAGATATGTTGACGAAGGTGATTCCGATTGATAAGTTCAACCTCTGTTTGGACTTGATCAATATTCAAGGTCGTTGATCCTATCCCAGGAGGTAATGGTAAAGACATCTATTGAAGATTCAAATTCAGAGAATAAGATGATTCGAGCCAAGGTGGAGATGTTGTTTATGGTGTCTCGAATCCGGATTTTCCGGATAGTCTTAATTATATTAATGGGCCTATCCTTATCTAGATTTATCTTCTAGAAGTCTTAAATTAGTAGAAGTCTTATTTGAGTCAGTCTTCTATTTGACTCAAACATCATTAGGGCCACATCTATAAATACACCATTGATGTAAGGGTCTCAAGAAATAGAAAAAGAGAGGGAGAGTTGGTGATGGATATGGAGTTTCGTCTCCGTCGTTGTAATCTTCTCTTTTCTCTTCCTCATCAATACAATATCCTCTGGATCGTCTTCCCACATATATCTCTGTGTGCTATCTTTTCCTCTTTTCTGTTCTTCCTCTATATTGTGAATTGTGGTGGATATCGATATTTTCCGCAACAAGTCTTAGAAATAAGTCCTTGCAAAATTTTAAAATTACATATTAACACTCACAAAATCTAGAATTTTTAAAAAACTCTTAAATATTGATAATTACAAATTGATCCTCATAAAATTTAAAGTTTAAAAATATACCCTTCAAAAGTTTATATTTGCAAATAAACCTTTGGTATTAATTTTTCATTTTTTGCAAATAACCCTCCATCAAAAATTAAATTACAAAATTAGTATTTTAGATATTTACAAATAAGTCCTTTAAATTTTTTTATCTATAAATAAGTCTAAATTTATTATTTTGTAAATAAAATTTTACAAAAGGATTCTTTGGAGTTTTTAAACTTTGTAAATAATTTCTTACGGTCAATTTTATAACAAAGTCTTTGAATTATTTAAAATTATATATTAGTCCCTAGAAACAAAATTTTATAAATAGCCTCCTATATTTTGCGATATTATAGAATTATATAAAATTTTAAATTCTATCAATTTTATCCATATCTTCATCCACACACAAACAGAAGATTTCATCGATATCTAGAATCACATCTATCCATGGACCTTTCTAAATTTGAAAAAAAATTGAGATCAACCCAATTTGATCCCCCACAAAGCTTCGAAAATTTAAATCGAGACTAATCTGGTTATCTGAATGATGGCAAGAAAAGTGGAGAGAGAGAAGTAGAAGAGATGGGAAGGAAGATGAAGATCAAAAAAAAGAAAAATGTCAAAGAAAAGTATGTTCTTATCCTTTTTGTTTTGTTTTTTTTTCGCTTCTCCTCTTCGTTCTTTTGCTCTTCATTCCATTAATGGTTGAACTCAAACCAATTTGGTTCAATTTAAACCCAATAAGGATCGAAATCAACTTGGTTTGAATCCAAACCCAATAAGGATAGGACCCAAACCAACTTAATTTAAAGTCAAACCTAAAAAGGGCTAGACAAAAACCTGAAAGGGTCAAACAAAGATCAATTTAAGGATTCAATACAAATTGAATGAGGGTCAAACCAAGATCCATCAAGGATCCAATAAGAAGCAAGACTTATTAAGGATCCAATAAGAACCCGATAAGGGTTGAACCAGCATCCATTCAAGATCCAATAAACATCGAACACAAATCGATTAAAAATACAATAAGGATCCATTAAGAACCCAATCAAGATCCAATAAGGATCAAATCCAAGATATAATAAAAATCAACTTAAGATCCTCTAAGGATCAAATCCAAGATCCAATCAAGATTCAATAAAGATAAATTCCAAGGATAGAATACAAAATCCAATAAGGATCCAATAAGGACTGAGCCTAAATCCTGAAAAGGGCCAAATCCGAACCCAATAAAGGATAAATTAAGATTCAAACTCAATCCCCAAAATGGATGGAACAAAGTTAGAATGTGATCCTCGAAGGTTGCTCAATCAGGGTCCAATATAAACCTAAGACACCAATTGAATCAAATCAAGCTTGAATCGAAATCAATTCTAAATATCAAATTGAATGAAATCAAACTTGAGATAAAAATCAAGTTTGAATCAAATCAAATTTGAATAAAACCAAGTTCAGTCAACAAAGCAGTCAACAACACTTCAAGCCCAATTGATAATAAATCAAAAAAGTCATTACCTATCAAATTAAGAGTGATTAGCATAAGACAAAGCCATCGACTATTCTCTCAAACTAAAATGGAAATGAAGTTAAGGCAATACTACCTTATGTTTGGGATCGATGCAAGTAGCTTTGCGTGATTGGCTCGAAATTTGGCCTAACTAGCAGTGGGCTATGTGGCTCAAAAGAGAGGTCATGTTAATGGTGTGGCAACCTAGAACCTAAATGAATTAAATACACTAAATATTTTTTTTTCTTTTGCAATATATTACAAGCTATAACATCATTAGCCATAAGATAGAATTAAAAATCATGAAATTACACAAATTAACCCTAAATATAATAAAAATAGAAAAATTTCATAAATCAACCCAAAAAAAATTAAACATTGGGAAATTTCATAACTCAATCCAAAAAACATTGTGAACCAAGAAACTAATAGGAAATGGGATTGGGCACAAAATTGGAATTTCTCAAAAGCAAAAGCCAAAATCTTAATCCTTTATTTAACATGTATTTTGAAAGTTAAAATTAAGACATTAATTTAAGTTAACCCATTCTAAGTAACAATTATGTTAACAGTTTCTTTTTTGGGTTAATTGCATAAAGCTCTTTGTAATCTAGTGAAATTACATATTACTCCTTGAGTTATTGATTAAGTTAGAAATAGCTTCTTTGGATTAATTTTTCATCAAAAAAATGAAGTTTGAAGAATGTTCCCTTTTAACAACATTAAAATTGTGAATATCCAAATTACTCTTCTTCCTCCTTCATCTTCTCCGAGATCTCCTTCTTTTTCTTCTTCTTCAAACTATTCTCCTCTGCTCCTTCTTGCTCTCTCTCTCTTCCTCCTCCTCTTTCTCTAATATGCTCTCCTCATCTTCTTTATTCCCTCTTCTTTACTCCTCCTCCTTCTCAATATGCTCTCCTTCTTCTCTCTCTTTTTTTTAATCTGGTTTCTTATCCTCTTCTTCTTCTTCCCCTCCTCAAGAAGTAGATAGTAGCAACAAAAAGTAATAATAATAAAAGGAAGCAATAAGAAGAAGGACTTAAAAAGAATAACAGCAAGAAGAAGAGAAAGGATAAGGAGAAGAAGACTTATTCTTCAAGAATAGCAAGAGTAATAAGAAGAATAAGAAAAGAATGAGGAGGACGGCAAGTTGGAGGTAAAGCAACAACAACAAGAAGAAGACCAACAGTAACAATAAGAAGAAGGAGGAGGAGGAGGAGGATTATAAGCAACCTTCTTCTTGCTACTCTTGCTCCTCTTGAAGAAGAAGAAGGAGGAGGATGAGGAAGAGGCTTTTTCTTCTTGCTCATATGAAGAAGAAGTTTCATCTTCTTCCTATTGTTGATACTCTTAAAGAAGAAGAAGAAGAAAGAGGATAAGGAGGAGGCTTCTTATTCATGCTCTTATTGCTTTTGAAGAAGAAGGAGGAGTATGAGGAGGAGGCTTCATTTTTCTAGTCTTGCTCCTCTTGCATGTTGCTCTTGAAGAAGGAGATTCTTCTAGTTGCTACTTCTGCTTTATCTTCTTCTTGCCCTTGCTACTCTTGAAGAAGAAGTAGGAGGAGTTCTGCTGCCATGGATTGCATAGGAATGGCTATCAAAAAACCCTAATTCTACTCTAGATTGATTTTAGTTGAGACTTAAACTTGGGTTAGAATTTAACCCATGGTTTGAACCCAAAGAGCACGACAAAAATTTTTTTGAACTAACAACCAAAACCGAATGAGTTATATGTAATTTTAAAGATTTAGAGTTATGCAATTGTATTAGTTTACAGGGAACTATATGCAATTAACCCTTTTTTTGGTAACTGAAATTTATCATTAAGAACTTACTTTAGGTAAGGTTAGAACCAACCACCAAACAAAATATTTGAGATGCAATTATGTAATATTTTAAATGAGAAAAACATAATTTATGAAATATATCTTGCAATTTGAGTTTATAATTATATTATCTAGCAAAACAAAATTGTGATGATATAAATTGATCAAAACACACTTTGATACAACATGGACATGTGGCATTCTGGTTTGGATTTTGGTCTAAATTTTGGTCAATTGCGACTTAGCTTTGCATTTGCAAAACAAATCATGGCTGGAGGTGATTTCGATAAATATCCTCTACCGATCAAGCTAGTGAATGTAGAGATGAGTTGCTTAGATGTAAGTATGAAGGGTTCCAACCTCTTACATGTAGTTGCATGGGAATTTTTATACCCGACATCAATGGCTGATACAATGAGAGTTGGAGAACATGGTTTGACCAGATGCACGACCTTGTTAGGAAGATATGAGAAAGGATTTTTCCTTTTTTATCACTTGCCGGCTTTGATATTTATAGTTGGTGCACGAAGTCAGCTCAAGAGATCTTACTTAATTTAATAAGAGGATTTTTGCATCTTAATAACAATTTATGCATTTAATATGTTGTGAGAGTTGAAATTTAGGCAATAAATATGGAGTTAATGTATATGTTAGTTTGCAAGAGAAGCTTAGGGCATGTTCAATTATAATAATTTTTTTTATTTTTCATCTCTAATTTTTATTTTTGTTTTTATATTTTTCAGTAAAATTTGTGAATTCTACGGATAAGTTCTTCTTCGAGATTCTTTTTTATCACAATCGATGAAGGTAGATAGCAGCTGAGAGACACAAACTCCAGTGGCTATAAGAGGACGTCTATAAAAAAGAAAGATGGTTATGGATCTCAACAACGACAGAAAAAAAACACTTGAGACAAAAGAAAGACATGTAATTTGGGGAAGAATAAAAAATTAGATGTGCATAAAATATCAAATAACAATAAAAGGGTAACAACGAGATTCAAAAGGTAAAAAGAAATAAGAAAATAACTTCAGAAAATAAGGTAATTTCAGAAAATAACTTTAAAATAATTTTCAAAATCTAATATAATTTCAAAAAAATAGAAAAATAGTTCTTAATTTTTTAAATTTGAAAAAAATTGCTTTTAAATAATATTACTAATTTTTTGGGTTAGATGAAATTGCAAGATATGTATTCTTTCATTACATTATTTTGGGTTCATCTTATGATTAGATTGATTTTGGTATCTTTGGATTATTTATGTTGATGTATCTAGTGATTCACATGATTTCCCAACATTTTCTGAAGGGTTCTGTAAATGGCGGAATTCAAATAGTTTGTCATCCATGACGGTTGTGTTATTAGGAGCTTTGGCATCTGGCATTAATGTGTGAAAATTCTGATCTTAATATGTGACAGGATTGCGTACTGATTCTCATGCCAATTTCCAGGGTCCCCACACGGTGTGCTGTCAAGATTGCATTTTTAATGCTTGGGGGTTCTCTTGCTGTGATGCTTGCACTGGCATTCTGGTCAAGTGATTTAATTATTGCTGGCCATGTTCTTTTGCTTGTTGCTGTAAGTTTGCTGCTCTTTATTCTCCTGAATGGGTAATTTTTTTTGTCGTAAGGAGGCATTATGTTGTTTTTGTTCCAGACTGCCTTAATTATTTCCAACAAATGAAATGGCCTTTATTTCTATGAGGATTTTGTGGCCTGTCACCTTTGAGCTCTTTCATATTCAGTACATCTTTCTTTATCCTTTCTTGTTCTTCAGCCACCCATCTCAGAAAATTCAGGCCACCTTGCACGGTATCTCTCAGATTGAACTACTAGAATGGATGTGTATTTGCAGCACATTATTTCTCTTTCATCATCTTTCCATCTTTTTTTACTCTGTAGATGTGTATTTGCAACACATTCTAAATGTTAAGTGATGCTTTCCTTTTTCATGGATTTTAACTTGTTTCCATGGTGACAATATGTGGTGATCCTTTGACTTCTGGGTTCTACATGTTGGGCATGCAACTATGGAAGGCATAAGGAGGAATAGTTTGTATGCTGTCATTTTGCATTTGGAGTTAGAATGGTATCATCTTCTCTTCTTAGTTCAAGAGTTCTGGTGACTAGCTATGAGAATTTTATTGCAAAGCTTAATGGTTTATGACCACTACCTACATGCACCTCCTTTCTGATTTGTGAAGGTAAAAGATTTTGGTGAAGGAACATTTGTTTTGGTGCAAAATAAACACAAATAGAACTAGAATTCTAGAAAGCCTTCTTTCATTTAGGCAGGACTGAACTTAGCAGATAATTATAATTAAGTTAATGTTGTTAGTTTAGTGGTGGGACATTGCAATTTTTGTTGGTTATATATATTTAATTACAGAGAGAATGCAGCCAAATATGAAACATCTAATGGGAATGGTAGTGTGGAAATTTGCTCTAGAAAGGATTTTTTTACTTTACACATAAATAAGGCCTTTATTAGAGAAATCATGGTTGAAGTTACTAGTAGTTTTTTTTTTTTTTTTTTTTTTTTTTTTTGCTTTGGTGTAAGAGGACGAGTGGAAGCTGCAGAGTTGGTGTTTCTTCAATATAGTTGGTTTTGGTAATTTGTGGAATCCTGTGTGGCTAGATCACAAAGAAGTTTGGCTTGCATTTCTTCCATGTTGTTGTCACTTTAAATTGGCATTTTCCTTTTTTAAGTCGCAGGCAGTTTCAATAAGCTTGAATGAACTTTACTATCACTTGTCAATACATTCAATATTAAGCAAAACACAGAAAGAGTAAATTTCTGCTTTATTAGCATACCTGTCAGTCACATTTTTGTTTTGTGAAAAAACGCAGTCATTTTATTAATCAAATGATCCAATATAAAGGCAGGGAGATGCAAATAAAATGGAATTTCATAAATTACTTTCTGATGCTTAAGAAGTTTGAGAAAATATATTGTGTGGCCATATTACTTCCTCTAAAAATTCAGGTTAAAAGAATTGAATTTTGACCTTCAGTGAGCATCCCATTGTCCTTCTTGCACGCTTTGGATCGAAAGTTGCTCTCACGGGCAGATGTATTTAAGCTTTAAGTTTAAAGTAAACTACCTTCACCTTCTTTTCCTTGGGATCTCCGCAAATTTGAAAAAACCTTTTGACTGTTTTTACACTACTAAAACAAAAATAAGATTTTCCTTTTCTTACCTTCAAACCTCTATCAGATAGTTAGTCTCCATAATACAGTACGTGTGCTTATCTTTAAGAAAAATGATTGCATTGCTTGCTTCTCAATCTCTTGATTATCAGCTGTCTCTTCCTTTCTGCTAATATAGTTACAGAAGTCATAATAGTTGAAGTTTTAGATACACCTAGAAAGATACTCTTATGGATCAATGTCTGCAGAGTTGCTGCCATTGATCAGGTCCCTCATGTAAAGCCAAACACCAATAAGTAAAGTAGGACATGTGGGGTTTGGAAGTAGAGTACGGGCTTCTTCTGTAATATGGCCTTTGGATCTAGAAGGAAGAGAAACGAGGAAGATCATTCAATAAACTTATAAATTTGTTCTGGTAGATCTTTCAAAAACCATCCACCCAATATATGAGGACCTCAAAACAAAATCCTAGCCCTAATAGACTCCTGAAGGACACTACTGATTAACCCAAAATGAGAGTATATTCCCCATTCTTTACACTTCAGAAATACCCTAATCCCGTCATTTAATTTCAGGCCTGATATCAACCCAAATAATTACCAAAACAGTAATAGTGAGAACTTTTAAGGGCTCAAAATCTGCTTGGAAATGGTTACCTATTTGTCTAAGTAAATGGACATTCTTCAAACAAATGCAATCTATGGACTGCTAATGCAATTCTGATTCAACCAAATATGTATCAAAGGAAGTACCTTGTTTTGCATTACAACTTGCTTGGAGTTTTTGGCACTGGCACAAAATGGTCTATAGTGCTTTGCATACAACACAGGAAGCACACAATGTAATTTCAAATCCTCAGAGCTCTGGAAATGTGATACAATTCATTGATGAAATTCTGTTTGCTTACCTTTAAGTTTAATGCGCTATAATTAGATAATTCTGCCACCACAGGCAGCTTATGAATGTTATCTAGAATTTTAACACAGTTTGGAATGGCAGATTAACAGATATAACTCATCCACAGCCTATATATTTTAATAAAAGTCGATGTGTATGGTGAGGTTCCACACTCCACTCTGTTAATGCACTTTAAATGATTCACTGGTGCCCTGGCCTGCTCTTCTTGAAATATGCTTGTTTATGTATACCCACAGATCAAATATTAATGATGCATTTATGCTTTCTGGGGGTATTCTTTTCTATTTTAAAAATTTTGAGAAACTGCAAACCTGCCGACATACCAAATTGCTGTGGATTGCTTTACAAGTTGGCCTGTGTTATGTTGCACTTGTAGATCATGGAGGATTAATGGGTGATTACTGTAATGCATTTTCTACACATCAGATCCATGCTGACTCCTCCCACATTCTTATATCCTGCATTTCTCTGCTGTTGCAATACAAATCATATATTTGTATGGAGCATGCTCTCAAAGGCTATAATTTTTGTTTCCTTCAACATTACATCATCTAGGTTGGCTTTTTCATTACACACTACACAAAGCATCTAAATTTTCCAATCTGAATCAATAGGTGAGAACATTACTTATTTCAACATTTTAATACTGAATTACACATAATCCCTGACCTTTTTTACTCGCAGCTTTCTTGCAGACTGGTCTGGTGACGGTTGAGCAACAAATGGAGGAGTAGGGTATCTTACGCAAGAATGGAATTGAGAAAGACAAAAAGAACTAACATGTAATGCAACATCTCTTGGTCAAAGTCTTAAGGCCATGCTTATTTTACATATTCAAATAGATACCTACAGCCAATGCTGCTTCCTTGAGAGCTTTGACAACCAATGCAGCATCTTTTGCTCCTCTGCATCAACTCCCTTTTGCTTCTTCCTCCTTGGGCTTGTTAGGCTTTGCCTTCATGAAGCAAAAGCATGAGCAACACGGGCACTGAAACAAGAACTTCATCTCTCTCTTCTTTCTTGGATCTCAAATTTAAGGAACTCAAGTGTTTCCCCTATCTCTCTCCTTTTAATCCATCAGTTTGGATTCCTTTCACTTTTTTAAAGGGTGGATGCCCACATAGAATGGAATGATTAAAGCCACGCATTGATGTATTCCTTTGTGTGGGCCTTGTTGCCCACTTGCTGTGGGGACTCCTTGTTCATGGATTTTCGGTAACAATTGTGGAAAGTTTGGTGCACCTTTGACAAAAATAACTTGTTCAACCATCATAATTTTGACTAGCAGTGCTGTATATCTCTTCTTGTAGCAATTGCACAGGATTCTGATCTATTGAGATTTTGAGCAATTTGCAAATTTTAGCAGATTATTCATGAATATATTGTCGGAATATTTTAAATTTTTCGATGCCTCTTGATGATCCTCTGGATGCTAGTGGGGCCGTGACAGTTCATGATGGTGGTGAGCTCATTGATTAATTGGTGTGATTTGGAGAGCAAGAGGACTGACATATGATGCTGTCAACCGAAAAAACTTTTAAGATGGAGACTGGGCAACCACCAACAAGCAAAACAAGGGATAAGAATAGGGAAGAAGCCATCCACATGGTATGGGTCTTCTCCCATCTGCACCCATTACATCAAAACTATAGGGTTTTTTGTCTCCCTGGATGTATTACTATTGCTTCTCCAATCTTCTGCAAAGCAGGACCAAAAGGGTGAGATCAGTCATAAAAGTCCAGCTACTTTTCCAGATCTTGTGAGTAGATTGCAATTTTGAGTAGTTATCCATAAATTATTTGTCTCAGCTATTTTTAATTGCAAATAAAAATTATAAAAAAATTGAAATTTTTAATATATTTTGAAAGCTTGAATTCAATGTATGGAACATTTTTTTTTCAAACAAAATACTTCGGTATAGCTCATATAAACTTAATGTATTAATCCAAATAATTACTTAGTATTTTACTTATAAACTAAAAATATTTATTATAATTTGATGTCTTAGCCACCAAAATACTAAGAGCACAAGCTGTGAAACAGTAGGAAATAAACAGTATAAGCTACATAGGGGAATACACAAACCCAAAAATAAAAAAATAAAAAAAATTACTGGAATTAGAATAGAATCCAAACCCCATCCACCAGAGCCATCAGTATTTGGTAACATATCCAGAGCATCACAGAAAAGCTTAATAAGAACTTTGATGATATTGCAGACATCTCTTCAAGTCATTGTCCAAAAGAAATGAAACAAGAAGGCAAGAAATGCTGAAAAAGAGAGGAATCAAATCAACAAATGGCACTCATCGCTTGGGATTATTTCCCACAAATGGGACAATGAGAAATATAAATATACCATTCCAGCTCCAACACCTTGAATTCTGGAGCTGGTACCGGGAGGTATCAAAACAAATTTTAACTAACAACAAACACATAAGAATGTACCTCCCAAAATTTCACCTGGCAATCAACAACACTTCACGCTCCAGCCTTCCCAATCAATGACAAAAATGGATTTTGTATATGAATAGGATCATCTCACAAGGAATAAGACAACTAAAGAAGCCTCAGATGTGCAGTATCATTCACCCTCTTGATCTGCCATCCTGTTCTAAGGGAATGCTGCAGGACCGTGATTGAAGAATCATCCACAGAGATCATGTGAGACATTGTCGTGCCACAATTTAGAAGGCCTGTGAGAAGGCATTTGATTGGGGTTGCATGAGTAAAGATACCAATGCAGACTGTGGGACTTCTGCTGTTGCTTTGACCAGCTTCTATGGGAGAGAAGTCGTCCTCTGTGTCATTGTCTCCAGTGGTCATAAATTGTAGCCTGCTTTTTCCAGATTTCTTCCTAGGTAATCCCAGTCGGTTGAGCCTGTATGCAAGATCCCATTGAGGGCCATCCCGGTCTTGAACCGAATTGGTTGAACTTTGGCGTGAAAACCCCTTTGCATCGCTGGGATGCATTAATGCATCTCCTGTTGTAAGCTTTTCCGGCAGTTTCAGCACTGTTTTGTTCACGAACTCAATCATCCGGAACTCCACCTGCCTGAGGGATTCACCTGATGGTGGTTGGAAATCAGGCTGGGTTCTATCTATCAAACTGATCATTTCTGGGGTATAAATATCAGATCGGAGGCAGCCTTCCCATTGACCCTGACTCATCTCAAGTAATGCATCTGAGGACTGTATTTGCTCCTCTGCAAAACCAAGTTCCTGCAAATTGAATCAAATATCAGTCAGTTTGTATTTGCCAGGGACAAGTCACTTCCACAAGAGACAAAATAATGTTAACAATACTTGAATGTGGGCTAAAAAAATTTTTAAAAGCCCCGAATGTATGGCTTGTGGGGTTAGAAAATTAGATTTTATATTTATTTCATGGAACCAAAAACCAGCATTCTGAGAGGCCATTCAGACAATATTTGAGTGTTGAGAAAATGTTCCTTACAACAACTTAGAAGCAAGGTGATATAAAATGAAGGAATTGGAACTTGGATCAAATAAGCAGAGTTTAAATACCAATGCAAACTAACTTGTTGACAACAGTTTCATATACATTTTATGACAGAAAGGCAAATCTTGAAATAAATCCCCACAAAATGATAAAATGGTTCAGTTTTTGAACTCATCAAGACCCATACCAAAACTAAGAGTTTGAACCTTGCTAGAGATGAAAGATGTCCATCTTTCCTGAGAGAGAAAAGGAAAAACAATTGGCCTTACAAAAGAAAGAACACTCAAGAGAGCTCTAAACGATAACAGAAGCGAGTAAATGTCAACCCATATCAACCATTGCATCACTTCAAAGCCTGTCCTACCATCGTCATGCCCAACTTATTTGGAAAATGTCCAAAGAGAAAGAAAACAACTGATAATAAAATATGACAATATGGGACAGTTGAACAATGCATCGTCCATTTGTCCTCTTTTTGAGTGGGAATGTACCTTTCATTTTTCACTCTATCTTCAATCGCTTCAAGCCTTGATTAACAAGCAATAAATCCATAGTAATGCTTCTAACAATTTCTATCGAGTATTGACCCTTTTCTTCAGCAGCACCATTTGAAGGAAATTAGCTTCAAAGAGTGGTCTCCCATAAATAAAGTCAAACAAAGTTTTAATTCCTGTGACCTTCATAAGATCAATTTATTGTGATCAGATGGCCCAAAAAATGTTACTGAAGGAATTCAACCATGTAAGAATTGAGAATCTTTTTTTTGCCATACCCATGCCTAAGAAGGTTCTGTGGATGATTGATGCAGATGTGCTAGCTCACAAGATTGACAAGAAAACATGGGTACCAACATCAAAGAGGGCCAACCTGCTGTAAAGAACCACACTCACCACCATCTATAGAGGACTTGAGCACCTTTTCATTCAAACTGGTTGGAATGTTCCAGACATTAAGGGGTAGGAAAAGGTGAATAGAGAAAGAAAGTGGAATCAGAGATTAAGAGGGATAAAAAAAACAATTAACAAATGTGATATCAACCAGATTGGATGTTGAAATTTCAGTGTGCTCAAACCAAACAATCCATGTTGAATCTAAACTTGGTCTAAACTTGACCAACTTGTGTGAAGGTTATACCAACCCATGTTGGTTCTAAAATGAACCTGGGCTAAAATAAATCAGGAGGTGCGAAGTAAAGTTGATTTAGGTGAGTCAAGACTCAAATCAGTGAGTTTTAAAAAATTGGTACAACAATATAGACATTTCATATGCACAATGACATGATGCAACTAAATTAAACTGACCCCTAAGGCTGAAATTGCTCAAAATATTGTTAGCTAAGCAAGAATACAATCATCATCAAAATGTTTCCCCAAATGTAACCACCAATTCAACAATCAAGTTCCCTTAGTAAGCTACAGAATTCTCTTTATCCATCCAATGCAGATTCTGATAATCCTCATAATGAAATTTCTTTTAGTTAGAACTTAAACCATCCTTGAAAATCTTAACAAGATATAGCCGTCAATGTTCTATCCCCATCAATCCGGCGAGCATACTGAAATCCATTTTATAGATTCTACATTTAGCAAATAAGCATCTCCATCTATGCTCAAGCTCCAGGGATCTTTATAACTGACTCTTACCCTATTTAGATCCAAAGCAATGCCTACTGAATCCCTCGGCTAAATTCAATCAACATCAACCATCAGTCATCCTATCAAACTGAACCCGCTACCAGCACTTCATTAACAATCCCAAGTTCGCAGAAGCTTGAAAGCCAAATATTTAGCAAAATTCAACACAAGGAATTCCTCAAAAAAACACCTTTTTTTCTAATCGCACCTCATCAACAATTCCAAACTCAAATTCAATCGCACAAAAGAAAAAACTCAAATTTCACAAATTGCAGATAAACTCCATAAAAACAAGCCAGTCAACAGAAAGAAATCACTATAATTACCCGGCAAACAAACGCGGCCGTGGCCAGGGCTCGATCCAGTGGCGAAGAGTAAACTGCACTAAACCTCACGCCCTGCGAATTAAGAAACACAGCCAGCGCCCTCGCCTGGCGCTCCCCATTCCCGGTGAGCCCGGCAGCAGCGGGCCACCTTCCACCGACAAGATCCGGACGCAGCGCCGACGCGCACTCGCCGTGGCAGATCAGGAACAACTCGGCTGCGTCAGGGTCGAAGCTGGGCAGGATGGGCGGTGGGAGAAGGACGTTGCACGGGTCCCAGACCTTGATGGAAGGGCCGAGGAGGCGGGGGGAACTTGCGGCGGAGAGCTGGGGGGAGAGCGGGGAGGCGGAGGCGTGGCACGGGAGGATCTCGGGCTCCTGCTCTAATGCCTGGTCCTTGGACGGCGGGGGACGGTGGTGGACTTCGTCGCCTGCGTGGGAGTCTTCGTCTTCGTCTTCGTCTTCGTCCTGGCCGCGGGATTGGGAGGAGCCCATTGGGGAGGGGGACGGGATGATTCCCAGTGGCGAGCGGCTAGCGGTGTGCAGTGGAGGAGATCTGGGCGTAGGAGGTGGCGGAGATCTGGAGGAGATAGAGATGGAGGGAATATTGAAAGGGAAAGAAACGAAGGGGTTTTCTTTGGGTGTTTGGGAGGAGGTAAGTGAGTGTTGACTCGTGGTTATTATATTTCATTCGCATTTTTTGCTCACACGAATGTGAAATTTTTAAGGTTAATGGTGTATAACTTGTTAAAATCATTCTAAATTATTTTATTATAAAAAATAATATTTTTTATTATCATCTAAAATATTTGTAAGATATTTTCTTAAATAATTTTAAAGTTTTGTGAAATTTTCAGAATATCATTCTGCAGAATTATATGGTCAAAAATAAAAAAATAAAGTATTGAAATAGATAGGGTTCTATGAGTATATCTTATAATAATTGGAATTTGTTTTGAGATTATGAACAGGTTAAGTGGTTTGATGTGTCAAAAACAATCAAATCGAATGCGAAGTCCACACTCGATTGGAAAACGGTTTGAGCCAAAATCAGATTTTATCGCCATTAATATTTCCTTCTACACATTTTTCAAACAAGGCCCGAAAGGACCAATTTCTTTAGTTCGGCAACTCGGATGGATAAGGCTTGAAACTACCGAACTTCATAGCTCGTCACCCCAGTTAAGCCAAGATCATAACATCTAAGCCACATTATTTTAGCGTTTCATACACACTCTCAACCTAAATAAGCCCTAGCCTTCATGGTGATTTAGAGGGTAAATTCCTATGACCACAATCATCTCTTACTCTACCTCCCACTACACCACAAAAATCGTTGGGTCACAATATGGAATGCCAAGTGGGTTCCCTAAAATCCTCAGCTAACTCAATCGCTGACCATGGTAGAGATACTTTTAGGGGCTAGGTCAAGTTACTCCAAAGCCATATAAAAATAGCACCTAAATATAGAGGTAAGAGAGATCTCCAATCTGAATCCTAATTAACTCTTTCATTCATTCTCTACTTTGCTTAGTGCTTCAAGAGAGAATAAGATATTAACTTGAGTGTCGGAGCGTCGATCATTAACTGGGTTGGTCATCTTCTTTATTCTATGTTAGTTTAGATTGGTAGGAGAGGAACGGAACAACTTCCCAATCAAAATCAAGTAGATGCAATATTTAGTGCTTTCACTGAGATCCGCAAGGATACTAAATCTCTGAATAGCCAACTCAAATCGTGCCCTCGAGATAGCAGCATTCAAAGAAACAAGTGGTGATGAGCACATCAGAGTAGATGGCTTCCTAACAAGATTCCTTAAGCGATGCTCCAACCCCTGATCGTTAGGCTACAAGGACTTCATTGGAGCTTGGCTCCCCTTGGCAAGGCCCTATTTGACTAAAGCCAAGACAAGGGGGCCGAAATGGTGAGCCAGCCTCCAGAGATAAATTTGCTCAACTAGTAGCCGCAATCCACACCCTCACCTAGCTACTGAAGACACAATCCCATACGGTGCAAATGAACGTGCCAACTTGCTAGCACTTTCATGCTCATGGGGCGCAAGCGAATCCTCAGGGGGAAGATGGGCGAGGGCAGCAAATGTTGAGAGACCATATAAGTTTAGCCCAACATGGGAGTCCAGTCCAAGTTGACACCCCACAAAAGTTATGAACCACAAAAGTTATGAACTATTTGCTAAGATGGACACTGACACCACCGAGGTGACTGCGTGGAGTACCGAAGACAAAGAAACATACCACTCAAATGGCGGATAAAAGTTTTTGAAGCTCAACAGAGCCTAAGTCGATGCTAAATGATGTGATGAATGCACTAAGTCCATAGCTCTTAGTTGAGCATCCACAATCCAAATTTCTATAGCCACTTTGGGAGTCATATGATGGGACTAGTGACACCTTGGATCACATCAAGTCACTCAAGAACAACATGATATTGCATGGAGCTACAAAGACTACTGTTGGGATTCACCGCGAAAGATTCACGAATCACTTTATTCTCAAATAACACAAGAAACGAGGAGTAATGCAAGCTAAAAGAAAATAATAAGAAAAGAGAGCGAGGGATCTACCATCAAAAGGCTTTACAAGAGTCTATAAGAAAGACTGTATTTTTTCTTATTCAACCGAACTCTTTCACCAAGCTTCGATAATATCTCCACCTTCAGAGAAAATCTCCAAGAGAACACCATGAGGAACCACCACAAGAGACCATTGAGAAACACTAGAAAGATCTATGCACGAGAAACACTCTCTCTCTTTCTCTTCTCTCTATTCTCTCGATTCCTCTTTCTTTATTTCTCTCTAATTCAACCTCAATACTACACTACACCTAAACACTATGTATTATAGTAGATCTATAGACCTTTATTGAGTTTGAATTTTACTATAATTATAACTCCTAATATTACAAATCAATCATAAGTCTGAATCCAACTTTGGATTTCTACTTTAACTTAAACTCTAATATGAGTTCGAGATACCCAAAACTCAATAATCTCCATCTTGGCTTGAACTTGGGCATGCCACCATCATGAAATTTCAGCCATCATCTCTTATCCAACTCCTACCCCTGGGCCACTAGCTTATTTAGTTAATTGCAAAAAGCAAGCTCGAGCCAACCTCAAATTTACTCTTCATGCCTATAGTCTTGTATTTTTGGAAGCCTTTCAGATAACTTGTGTCTGCTACTGTAGTAAAAGTTACTCAAGAAGAACATCTATCTCCTATCAAATCACTCTGAGTATCATGTTTCCTCTTCACCACTATAGCCATCGAAACTCCACTTGCAATAGTATTCTCTGCTAATCGATAAAGATTACCACACTTCTCTCCTTTCATCAGGATTCTAATACCACGTGTCACCTTTATGACTCTATCTCTTGCTGAATAATTACAACATTTTGAGTCCATTACACCAAGTGAAATTACATTCTTCCGCATCTTGGGGACATGCCTCACCCCAGTAAGAGTACAAATCGCTCTATCAAACATCTAGATTTGGACTATTCCCACACCAGCGATCTCAGGGGTTGAATTATTGCCAACCAAACAATATATTTCTTCTTATTCTCCTGATAAGAAGTAAACCAATTCTTCCTAAAGCAAATATGGTAAGAATTACTAGAATCTAAAATTTATTCACCAGAAGTATCGATTTTTGCAAATACTGCAAGAACATCTCTATCCGCACTATTCTCAGAAGTATCATCTGCTATTATCGTCGCTATATTAGAAGACTCTATCTTCCCACGTTCAGGGTAATGTCATCTAATGTGGCTATATTTCTTATATGAGTAACATTGTACTTTCGCCTTCAATTTTGATTTAGACCATTGCTTGCCTTCTCCATGTTCTCTTAATCTTCCTCTTTTGTGAGCCATCAATTCTTCACCAAACTCCATATTAATATTGGAGTTTCTCCTTTTCTCATTAGAAAAAAGACTAGTTGTCACATCTTTCATCTTGAGAGTTTCTTTACCATAAAGAATTGTAATCACAATATGATCGTATAAAGCAGGAAGAGATATTAGGAGAATCAGTGTCTTATCGTCCTCTTTAAACTTCACATCAACTTTAGCAAATCATTGGTCATCTTATTAAAGGTATTCAGTTGTTGTAATATAGTTATACCTTCGCTCATACGTAGTCCATGCAACTGTTGTTTCAGGTAGAACTTGTTCGTGAGGCTTTTTGACATGTATAATTTTTAAGTTTTGTCCAAATGTCCATCATCGTCTCTTTATTAATGACATTGTATAAAACATTATCAGTCAGGTTTAGAATAATTAAATTCAATACCTTCTGATCTATCTCCTCCCAGTCTTCATCGCTTATCTTGGCCGGCCTCTTTTCTTTTCCCTCTAACATCTTTTGTAGACTTTGACAAGTAAGAACCACCTTCATGTTCTTCTGCCATAAGGTAAAATTTATCTTATTATCAAACTTCTCCACCTCGAGTAAGAATTTTGCCATTTTAATTATTCGCTCTTAAGCTTTGATACCAATTATTGAGATTCATAGTGAAAAGTTTACGAATCACTTTATTCTCAAACAACACAAGAAATGAGAAATAATGCAAGATAAAAGAAAATAAAAAGAAAAGACAGTGAGGGATCTACTATCAAAAGGCTTTACAAGAGTCTATAAGAAAGACTGCACTCTTTCTTATCCAACTGAACTCTTTCATCAAGTCTCGGTAATTCCTCCACCTTCAGAGAGAATCTCCAAGAGTATACCATGAGAGACCACTAAGAAACACTAGAAAGACTCACATATGAGAGCCGACACTCTCTTTCTTTCTCTTCTTTCTTTTCTTTCTATTCCTCTCTCTCTATTTCTCTCTAGCTCAACCTCATTACTACACTACACTTAAACTCTATGTATTATATAATATTTATAAATCCTTATTGAGTCTGAGTTTTATTATAATTATAACTCCTAATATTACAAATCAATCATAAGTTTGAATCCAACTTTGAATTCCTATTTTAACTCAAACTCTAATCTAAGTTTGAGACACCCAAAACTCAACATAGTACCATGTGAAAGGCATTCCTAGCCATGCTCAAGGTTTGGCACAAACATGATTTTCTAGCTTTCTAGCAGGAACGATGATGAGTTTCACCGACCTGGAGCATAAGTCTGTGAATCAATTTATCTCACTTGTCTTGGGTGACATGACTCATCCACGCCATTAGAAATACATTAGGTTGAGGGGCAGAGTCTCATAGATTATCTCTCTTGATTTAACATTGCTCGAATATAAGTAAAAAATATGGATAGTTTAATTATTTTAGGAGTTGTTATGAATGGTCTTAGGGCTAGTAGAGTAACCTATGAAATGGCACTAGTGATCACCACAAAAGCTTGTCAAATTCATGGAGCAAGTCCATGAACACATAGATGCTAAGGAAGTGATGGCAGCTTGATGAGAAGTTGATGGATCCTAGGCTAGAAAAGAGAAGAAAGAGCTTTGTCAGCTCGAGCTCAAGAGGTCAAAGGTTGGACTACAAGACTACATAATGAAAGTTTGAGGCTATACACCACTCAATTGCCCATGCGCTAAGATACTGGCACAAATTGAGGATTAGAACTACCAATAGAAACCTCTATAGATTTGTCATAATCCAAGAAAGCTAGACACTGCCAAGTACTACATATATTATAAGGACTACGACCACAATATGGAGGACTGTAGGAACCTAAAGCTTGAAATTATATGCCTCATCCGTGAAGGTCACCTGACAAGATTTGTTTAGACCAAATAGAGAGATCAGGTTAGGAAGGGGGACGATCCAATAAAGAGCAACAATAGCAATAGTGGCAATAATGAATCATCTCCTACTCCCTCGGCATAAGCAATCAAGGGCTACCTCATGATGATTTGGGAAGACACTTGCAATTGAGACAATTTTGCCATTGGAGACACAAATTCCCTAAGGATTATTTTGCAAGAAAAAATCATGAAAGAAGGTAATGTTCATCTTTGTCTAGATGAGTTAGACTCTTTAAATAAAACAAGGCTCACAACTAACAAAACCTAGAGATGTATCAAGCATAAATCTCTAGGGCTTAGAACAAGATGGTCCAGCTTAAATCTTTCCAAAAGGGAGAAATATTATTGAACCCCAAATCAAATCAAGGAAGGCAAATTGAAACCACAACTGGGAAGGTCTTTATTTTGTCGAAAAAGTATTTGAAGGGGGATCCTACCAATTGATTGATGATAAAGGAAAAAGCCCTATGTCACAAATCAATGCTTGCTTCATAAAGAGGTATTATGCATGAGTCTCTAAGGATAATAACAATAAAAAAGGGAAAAAAGTGTGTATTTTGCCTATAATGGAATGTCTGGCCTTCTTAAAGAATATTTAGTTAAGCACATACTCCATACTTATTGAAATAAAACATGAATAGGAAACCTCATACAATAAACTAAGTTCACTTTCATGTTGCAAATTAAGTTTATTTTTATAAGATAAATTAAAGTCTATCTTGTGTGGCAAATAAGCTTGCAATACATGGCAAAATAAGTATAGTTCTATGTGCCAAATCAAATCTACTCTCACATGGTAAATCAAATACACTTCTAGTAAAATAAAATTCTTCTTGCATGATGATTAGGCCCACATCTACATAGCGAACAAAGATTATCTTGTGTAGCGATCAAACCCATGTCTACATGATAAAAGAAGTTCACTTTTAAATGAAAAATCAAGTCCACTTTCATGTGGTAATTTAAATCTACTCTCACATGATAATTCAAGTCTACTCCCATATGACAAATGCAATTCACTTTTGTTTGGCAATCAAGCTAGCTTTTATGTAATTAAGTCCACTCTCACGTGGCAAACTAAGTCCAAATTTATGTGGTGATCAAGCCCACATCTTCATAACAAACTCAATTTATTTTCATGTGACTAATCAAACCTATTTTCATATGGCAAATTAGATACACTCGCACGAGGTAAATCAAGTCTACTTACATATGACAGATCAAATCCACTCTCTCATGGAAAATATAGTAAATTCTCAAAATATTGACACAGGAGGCTAGATACCTAAAAATTATTCACACCCTTTTCTCTCATTAGAGCTCGAGAAAAGGATGTGAAAGGGGACACTTTATTTGGGTGATTTTCCTCAAAGTCAAGTTTGATATGGATTTGACCAAAATCAAAGATTGGATGTCACTAGATTATGACCCAATTGTGGGATTAAACTTAAATCACAAACAAATTTGATAAAAAATTGAGCTTGATTCATACTTGAATTGTTGTGAAATTCGAGCTCAAACTAAACTGAGCTCAAGTGGGTTGAATGGGCAAAATATTTGAACCAAAATTGGATCTAAAGTTCATACAAAATCTAGGCCAAAATGGACAAAAGTAAAATCTTTGAAAATAGGTCTAGAACTAAATAAATCTTTACAAATAGGTCCTTGACTGAATTTTTGGTGCAAATAGGTCCGTGAAATAAAAATTTTTATAAAAAATCCATAAAAGTCTTGAAATTACAAATTGATCCCATGTAAAATCTAGGGTTTGAAAATAAACCCTTTAAAAATTTATATTTGTGAAGAAACTTTTGGAACTTCTATTTTACTCAATAAACTTCTAAAAAAATTTATTAATAAATATACCCAAATTTTATTATTTTTATAAATAAAATCTTACAAAAATAATCTTGAAAGCTTCAAAATTTTATAATTAGATCCTTGTGGTAAATTTTACGAGAAAAACCTTGAATTCCTTAAAATTACATATAAGTCCTTGGAAAAAAAAGGCAAATAACCCCCTATATTTTGTGCTTTCGCGAATAAGTACAAAATTTGAATTCCATTGTATCTACCATTTATAAAAAATAAAATCTCTGTTCATATCTACAATAATTTGAAATTCAAATGAGGATCATCATCCATATATATCCTTATCTTAACATAATTTTAAAATAACGATTAAGCTTATCCTCAAATTGAACTCAAAATAGAAAATTTGATCTTTTCAACAACTATAAAATTTGGTGAATCTTGCACAAAAGATGGAGAGAGAAAAGGGATTAGAACCTAAGAGAACAAGAGAGCTTAGAAAAGAGGGATCAGGAACAAGAAGGTATACTTATCTTTCCTCTTTGCCTTCCTCTATTCTTCCAATTCTCCCATCTTTCTGTTCTATTTTTGAGGGACTTGCTAAGTTGGTCATGGCTCCCGAACCTTTAGTTTTGGTCACCTAAACTTGGATGCCAAACTCGGAGCAAACATGTTGCTTGCCCATATCTTTCTCCCATGGACCTCGTCCACTACTAGCCAGCCTATGCCTCTACTGTTGGCTTTCTCCCACAACTGCAAGTTGTAACCAACTCATCCACATGCCTCCACCAACCTGCTCCTACAGTCATGCCTGTTTGACCACCTACAACTCCCTTGAAGGGATTACGTCCTCATTATGAGCCACCCGCAAGGGTCGCGATCTCACCATCTCACTATCGCAACCACTCCCCACTTGGCCTCTGTTAGTCCTATGGCCTTATAAATAATTTATTGATTTATTTTTTAAAAAAGTTTGATTATGCAATTCGGGTCAGACAGTTTGAAAATGTAGTGAGTGACTCAAATTTGATTGTTTAATTGATATTTATATGACAATGGATGATAGCATAGATAGAGCCAAATTTATATGTGTGTACTCATTTGGGTGTTCCGTGATGAGTCGGAACATTTTACATTAAATCCATCATATGATCTCATCTTGAGGTTGCTTGGTTGGGGGAGGATAAATTATTTTATTTGAATTATTTGAGGTTTGGACCTTTTTGTAAATATTTGGCCTTATTTGTAATTACAAAACTTTGATTTGTAATTATAATGAACTTGGGGGGTTTATTTATAAAATGATAAATACAAGTCAGTGAATGAAACAGAACAAATCGAGAAAGAATTCATGATTGAAAACAGAACGTAAAATATCTGTTCTTCATTATTTTATTACCGTTTCGAACCTAGTTTTTTTATATTTTGAAATATTTCCTCCTCTTCAATTCTTTCCCATCAAAGAGTGGCAAGGACTCGAGGTGGATCAACTAGGATTTACAGATAAAAGTTTTAGATTTTTGTTTGAGGCCCTAAGGTATGTAAATTTTTTTAATTTAGTTTTAAACTCGATTTTCTCGCAGGTCATGCATCAAAAGGTAAAATCAGAGTTTGCAATTGGTATCAGAGCCTCCTTTTGATGGTTCATTTACAAAAAATCAAGTTATAATTATTTTTAATTAAATTTTTCGAAATACAATTTGGGAAAATCAAGTTTTTATCTTGGGCTTGAACTGAAAATAATATTGGCCTCTACAATTTTATTGGTGGAGAAAAATTCAAGTTTGTTTCCAAAATTTTGATTTATGGTAATTTTTCAACAGTCTATTGAATTTTTGAAATATTTTGTAAATTGAAATTTTGAAAAGGCTTTTATGCAAAGTTGCAATTCAATACACTTGATTTCAAATTGAATTGAAATTGAGTTCAATTGGTTTGGGCTGTGTGTTACAATTTGATTTCAAATTGAATTGTGATTTTGGATTTCAATCTCGGTTTGATTTATTATTTATGTTAATCAAATTAATCTTGATTAATATTAAGCTTATGATTATTTGAATTACTGAAAAAAAAATTTATTATTATTTACTCGTGGTTATATTTATGAGTTAAAATAGCTAGATATTTTCTCAAAGAGTTTTGAGGTTATTTTAATTTATAAATATTATTATTTTGTATTTATTTTAACTCTAGTCAATTTGACCCAAAGGTTGAGTTGGTGTAGAGAAGAAATAAATATAGAATATTTTAAAAATTTATTTGTAATTATTATGGATTTTATTGGTGGGATCTCATGATTTGTATTATTCTCTCAAAGGAGATAGTACAAGATCATAATTTATCCCTATTCTGATTTTATTTGTGTTTACGGGATTACATGATTTGTATTATTTTCTCAAATAAGGTAGTATAAGATCATAATTTATCCCAATTTTGGTTTTACTTGCGATTTGCGGGATCTCGTGGTTTGTATTATTTTTCCAAAGGAAATAGTACAAGATCATAATTTATCCCGATTATGGTTTTATTCGTGGTTTGTGAGATCTCGTGATTTATATTATTCTCCCAAAGGAGGTAGTATAAGATCACAATTTATCCCGATTTTGATTTTATTGGTGATTTGTGGGATTTAGTGATTTATATTATTTTTCCAAAGGAGGTAGTACAAAATCATAATTTAATTCCAATTCTGATTTTGCTTGTGATTTCTGGGATGTCATGGTTTGTGTTAGTTTTCCAAAAGAGCTAATATAAGATTAGAATGATAATCCCTATTTGGATCAATAAGATTAATGGAATCATGGATTATTTATTATCGAAATACATTTATTGTGTATTTGAGCTATCCATTGGAAAATTTGCAGTATGAAATCTAGTAGTCAGCTCTTCAAGGTCAAGATCTTGAATGGATCAAATTACTTGACTTGGAGAAGTGAACTAGAAGATCATTTGATATTTTAAGATTTTAACATTGCTCTTGATACTACTGAACTGCCTATTAGGTCAAGCCAGTTTGAAAAATGGCACAGAGCAGATCAATTAGCAAAATTGATAATCAGAAGAATAGTTTTTGAAACAGTTTATGCTAGTTTACCAGATGTTTATTCTGCAAAAGAATTACTTCAGATTATTCATGACAGATTTATTAGGTCTTCTAAAGCCGAGAAATTGTCTTTGACTCGGAAACTGCACAACATAAAATTGGCCTAGCATGGGAATATTTGAGAGCATATTTTGATAATGTTTTTAATTACACATAAGTTGAAAAGTTTGGGTTTGAGTCTTGATTATGAATATGTCACATATTGTATATTGGACTCGCTGCTTACATCCTTTTAGACTTTTATTATCAACTATAATACACATGATCATCATTGGATGATGGATGAATTGCTGAATCAGTATGTCTCAGAGGATGAAAGGAGAAAGGTTGTTAAAGCTGAACTTGTTAAAATTGAATTAGTAAATTTGACTGAGAAGAAACAGAAGTTTAATTCTTGGTCCAGAAAGCCCTTTAAGAAACAAGCTTGGAAGAAGAAATTTGTAAAGAGTAAGGATGATGTGAAAAGAAAAGCACCTGCTCAATTAAAAGAAAAGGTTTGCTTTTATTATAAAAGGAAAGGGCATTTTGTAAAAGAATATTACAAATTAAAGTTTTTGCAGGAAAAGAAACAAGGGATTCCTGGACTTAAGGAACCCAAATGATCAAGAGAAGTATGTCTTCATGGGAAACAATGAGCAAGCTGAGGTTGTCGGTATTGGGACATACACTTTGGTTCTCCATGGTGGTCATACTGTTTTGCTGTCAAATATAGTTTTTGCACCAGCTATTAGGCGTAACTTACTGTTAGTCTCCAGACTTACAGAAGCTGATTATTATTTTACTTTTGGCAAAAACTATGTATCTCTGATGTATAACAGTGTTGTTGTTGCTACTAGTACTATATCTGATGGTTTATATAAATTGCATGTGAAACTGGAAGTTGATTATACAGTACAATACTACAATATTGATTCCAGATATATATGTCCTTATGATCCGAATGTGCAGTTGGATAAGAATTCTTCTCGTCTATGACATTGTCATTTAGGTTATATTGGTAGAGACAGATTGGAGAGACTTTGCCATGATAAAATTTTGTAGCATATAAATTTTGATGATTTTGATATTTGTGTGGATTGTATTAAAGGAAAGATGACAAGAGCATCATTTCTAAAGGTATTAGGATCTAATAATTTATTAGCTCTAATCCATATAGATATTTGTGGTCCAAATGTGGTAGTCACAAAGAATGGCTAGAAGTATTTTGTAACATTCATTGATGATTACTCACGATATGAATATGTGTATTTGCTGCACAAAAAGTTGGATGTGTTTGAAATATTTAAGGTGTATAAAGCTGAAGTTGAAAATCAGTTGGGGAGAAAGATTAAGGCTATCAGGTTAGATAGAGGAGGTGAATACACTTCAGATATTTTTTGATAATTTTTACAGGAGTATGAAATCATTGTAAATACAACCATTGCAGGAAATTCAGAGCAAAATGGAGTAACAGAAAGGAGAAACATGACTTTGATGGATATGATACGTTGTATGTTAGTTTTCAGTGAATTGTCAGACTCTTTATGGGGTGAAACACTGAAAATGGCTACATATATTTAAATAGACTACCATCTAAATCTGTTCCTAAAACTCCTTTTTAGTTATGGCTTGGGAGAAAATCCAGTTTGAATCATCTTAGAATCTGGGGTTATAATGCAGAAGCTAGGATTGCTGAACCTTGTATGCCAAAAATTGTAGCTCAGAGTTTAAGCTGTAAGTTCATTGGTCTTCCAGACAGATCTAAGGGTTACAGATTATACAATCCTATTCAGAGCTCATTATTTGAAAGTAGAGATGTCAAATTTCTTAAACATGACACATATGTCACAGAAAGTAAGAGAAAAAGAATTAAAGTTGAGAATGAGTCAGATAGAGCTGGACAAGGTGAAGTATCAATGGTTGTGCCAGACTAGTCAGATGAAAGACCCAAAAGAATTCATAGATCAGTTATATCAGATGACTATGTTGCATATTTAGAGGAAACTGGAGATATGCATATTCAAAGTTCAGATAATATAGATGAGATGTCTATCTTATTGATCATAAAAAATGATGATCCATTGAATTTTTCAGAAGCCATAAGCAGTGGGAATGCAAAATCCTAGTTGAATGCAATGATTGAAGAAATTGATTCCATGCAGAAAAATGAGATTTGGTCTCTAGTGCCAACTCCTGTAAACTGCAAACCAATTAGCTATAAATGGGTCTATAAGACTAAATTGAAAGCCAATAGTGAAATTGACAAATATAAAGTAAGGTTGGTTACTAAAGAATACATTCAGAGAGAAGGAATTGATTATGATGAGATATTTTCTCCAGTCTCTAGAAAAGATTCATTGAGAATCTGCATGGTATTGGTTGCATACTATGATTATGAACTCATTCAGATGGATGTCAAAATAGTATTTCTGAATGGAGTTCTTGAAGAAGAAATTCATATGATTCAGCCATAAGGGTTTATCAGAAAAGGTGATGAAACAAAAGTCTATAGACTACATAAATCCATCTATGGTTTAAAACAAGCCTCTCGACAGTGGTATATTAAATTTCATGAGGCAATCACAAAATTTGGCTTTCAAGAGAATACAGTTGATAATTATGTATATCTGAAAGTCAGTAGAGGTAAAGTTTAGATATTGATGTTATATGTTGATGATATCTTATTGGCAGGTAATGAACTAAATTTTCTTAGATAAACTGAAAGGATGTTGTCTATAATTTTTGAAATAAAGAATTTTGGCAATGCTTCATATGTCTTGGGTATTAAAATATACAGAGATAGAAAGCGTCAAATGCTTGGGCTTTATCAGGAGACATATATTGCTAAACTTCTTCAGAAATATGATAGGATAATTGTAAAATTGGAGAATCACCTATAGTCAAAGGTGATAAACTTAATCTTCAGCAATATCCTCAGAATGAGATTGAAAGACAAGAGATGCAAAAAATTCCCTATGCTTCAGTTATTAGCAGTTTGATGTATTTGATGATTTGTACCCATTTAGATATAGCATTTGTTGTGGGACTTCTTGGCAGATATTAGAGTAATCCAGGAATGATCCATTGAAGAGCAGTTAAGAAGGTTTTTCGTTATTTGAAGCAAAACCCAAAATTATGTGCTCTTATTTGATGGTTATAAACCATTAAATGTTCTTGGATATACAAACTCTGATTGAAAAGGATGTAAAGACAGTTTGAAGTCTACATCTGGATGTGTGTTTACTTTAGTAGAGGGAGTTACTTCATGGCGTAGTATGAAATAGACTACTACTGCTTTATCAACTATAGATGCAGAGTACATAGCTTGTTGTGAGACTAGTAAACATGTTATGTGATTGAAATATTTCCTTTATGACCTCCAAGTGGTTGATTGTATTGACAGACCAATGCAGATAGTTTGTGATAATGATGCAGTTATATCCCTTACTAAGGATGCTAGATATCATTCCAAGGCAAAGCATATTGAGCTGCAATTTCATTATATTTGTGAAAAAATTCAGAAGAAGGATATTATTATTTCATGAATAATCTAGCTGACCCAATGACTAAAGGTCTGGCGGTGAAAATATTTAAAGAGCATGTCAGTCATATAGGGATAGTTTATAAACATGATGTCATGTTTTGATCGTTATAACATTTTTATTTGGATATAGCTTATTTGTTAGTAAACTATTGCTTTCCCCATATGAAATGATTTCATTGATGTATTTTATTCTTAATCTTCCAATGTGGAAAATGAAGTCCTTGGAATACCGTTGGTCACTAGCTAGGTTGGTGATGACCACCTACATGAGGATCTAGTGATCATGTATAGGTGATTCTTGAAATGTTTGAGATAAAGATATGACTAGGTATCATATCCGTTTTATACCTCTCACTTAGATAAAGTGCATTGGCACTTGTTAGATGTCCTCAGTAAAATTTGTACATCTAAGTGACGTGTTTTTGAGAGAAGCACAAAGCGAGTAGACTGTCAGTGAAAAATACAAGGGAATTCTCACTACCATTATGTTTTATTATATGCCTTGTTTCACGAGCACATTGTCTATGCTTATGTTTGATGTTATTTAGCTCAACTGATGTAGTGCTTTACTTGCTTTAACATGGAAACGGTTAGCATACCATTAGTATACATCTATCCATAGTTGGGCATATATGGGGACTACTGAGGAAGAGTGGTATGATCCATTGTCTCTGAATTGCACAGTTGGGATCCCATTGCTGAAAATTGATTTCTCAAAATTATTTTTGGTATATATGTATAAATAAACAAATCTATAGGCCAAGTGGGGGATTGTTAGTCCTGTGGCTTTATAAATAGTTTATTAATTTGTTTTTGAAATAAGTTTGATTGTGCAATTTAGGTTAGACAGTTTGAAAATATGGTGAGTGATTTAAATTTGACTATTTGATTAATATTTATATGAAAATGGATGACAGCATAGACGGAGTCAAATTTTATATGTATGCGCTCATTTGGGTGTTCTATGATGGGTCAGAACGTTTTATAGTATACCCAACATATAGTCTCACCTTGAGGTTGTATGGTTAGAGGAGGATAAATTATTTTATTTGAATTATTTGAGGTTTGGACCTTTTTATAAATATTTGGTCTTATTTGTAATTACAAAACTTTGATTTATAATTATAATAAACTTGGAGGGCCTATTTGCAAAATAGCAAATATAAGTCGGTGGATCAAACAGAATGAATCAAGAGAGAATTTGTGATTGAAAATCGATAGTGAAATATCTGTTCTTCATCGTTCTGTTGCCGTTTCGAATCCAATTTTTTTATATTTTGAAATATTTTCTCCTCTTCAATTCTTCCCCATCAAAGAGTGGTAAGGACTCAAGGTGGATCAGCTAGGATTTGTAGGCAAAAGTTTTATATTTTCGTTTGAGGCCCTGAGGTATGTAAATTTATTTAATTCAATTTTAAACTCGATTTTCTCTGAATTTTTGCATCAAAAGGTAAAATTAGAGTCTGCAGCCTCACCAAATTTGCGGTCCTCCTCCTCACTAGACTAGCACCGGTGAGCCAATCGCTACTAAACCGCAACATAGCCCCACTCTAGTGCACTCTTGGTTTCAAAAACTGTGCCAACAACCTCACCTATGCTTTAGCTCTGAAGATTACATCCCACACTCCCTCACCTGCACCCTTGAACTGCCATATGCATGCTATGCCAAGCCACACACCATCATAAGCTTGTAGTCACCATCCTGCATGCATTTGGCTGGGTTCCCACACTGCATTGTGGGACTATCGAGTAGGCGGTTCGCCATCATCCTCCACAATTTGGTGCCAAATCTGGCTAAATCTAGCTGGATTTGACCTTGAGTTTGAATAAGCCCAAATACTACCAACCATGGTACTAGTGGAGAAGAAGATGGGGGGCACGAGGAAGGAGATGAGAAGAAGAGAAAAAAGAAAATTAAAAAGGAAGAAAAATTTGATAAAAATTTAAAAAAATGAAAGGGAAAAGCCCACATGGGTGATTTGCAGTCAAGAAAATTTTTTTCCTCTTTTTCCACCCAAGTTTTTGTGTTGTATGCACCAATCACCATAACAGGCCTAAGAGATTCTTTCAAAAACTCGATCATCCCATTTTGGCCTAAGAAATTTCTTCCAGAATCCTACTACCTCGTTTTGGCCTAGGGGATTTTCTCAGGAGTCTAGCAACCTCATTCTAGCCTAAGGGATTCCTTCGGGAACCTAGTGACTAACTTTTTGGCCTAAGAGATTTTTTCAAGCATCTGACTGCCATATTTCTTGCCTGAGGGATTCCTTCAATAACACAAATGCCATATTTCTACCTAAGGGATTCCTTTAGGAATCTAAATATCATATTTTGTAGTTTAAGAAATTTTATTGAGAACCTGAATGTCATATCTTCCACTTAAGAATTTCTTTGAGAACCTGACCTTTATATTCTTAGCCTAAGAAATTCTTTCAAGAACTTGATCATAAATTAAAGAAATAAAATTAAATTAATTAAAACTAAAATTAGGTCTAAACCTGAACCAAAATAGAACTCAAATCAAGTTGAACCTAAACTAAGTCAAATTAAATTGATTAAAATCAAAATCAAAACTAGGTTGAAATTGAACCAGAACTAGGTTGAACTTGAACAAGAACAAGATTGAACTTGAACTAGAACTAGGTCAAACACAAACCATAACTAAGTCAAATCTAAATTAGAACTAGGTCAAACTTAAACCAGAATTGGGTCAAACTTAAATCAGAATAAGATTAAATTTGAACCAAAACTAGGTCAAGCCTAAGTTAGAACCATGTCGAAGTTAAACTAGAACTAGGGATTAAACCTAAAACTAATAATAAGATTCCAATATGGTCCAAACTTCAATCCATTTATGAAGCCAAAATTGACCGCTTGGGGTAGCAAGAGATCCTGAGGAGCAACATCAAAATAATAAATGAAAATTGAGAGTGATTTGAATGTGCAATCAGGTCTTTTGGGAGCATGGCTTCCAACAGGTGCATGCCTATATTGTTAATTACCTTGACAATTGGCAAAAACCTTCTAAAGTGACAAATCTAGATAATAAGAATAGAGACACAAAGAAAATAAAGTATAATTTGATTGATTTAAGAAAAGAGTAAATGGCTTATGCAAAAGAATTTCCTCACATTACAATTTAAAGAATTTAAGTTAATAAATGACATAAAATAAGGAAAAGAATGGGAAGTGCTTGATGTTTATTGCTACCCTACTCCCATGTACTAGACTAAGTAGAATTTGACTTGAATGGATACTTGGTTTGATCCTTGGTAGATATTAATTACATTGCTTGATTTTAGGGTGTGACTAACTATCTTGGCTTGTGTCAGTTGACCCCTAATAAGATTTGAACTATTACTGATGGCTTTTTATTTATTATTAGTTGACTTTTTTAATATTTAATTTGAGAAAATGATTAGGTCTTAGCTTATACTAATCATTATTGATTTGATAATCAATAATCTTTCTTGGCTTATTGTCAATTAGATTTAAAGTATCACCAATAACTTTAAGCTTATGTCGGTTGAGCTTGAAGTGTGACTAATGACTTTATGTATATTGTCAGTTAACTTCTTTTGAACAAGACATTTGACTAATTGACTAAGTGAGTTCAATCCTACCTTTGGTTCAGTTCTAAATGGTTAGTTGCTTTGGCTCTATGCTAATGATTTTTAATTTGATAATCAATAACCTCCTAGGTGTGTTGCCACTGACTTCATTTGAACACAACATCTGGCTGAATAACTGAGGGAGTTCAAGGTTGTATTTAGTTTAGTTTGGTTTGAAAGAATGATTAGCGGCATTGGCTTGTGCTAATTGTCTTTGATTTGACAATATACATTCTTTCTTGGGTTATTGTTGATTAAATTTAAGGTATCATTGACGACTTCAAGCTTTTATTAACTAAACTTGACTTGATTTTGGTTGAGTCGATTCGATTCATTTCAAAGTTTAAACTTGGTTTTGGTTTAAGTTTGATTTGATTTAATTTGATATTCAAAATCTAATTTTGATCAAGTTTGCTTCGAATCAATTAAATAATTTTAGATCTTTCCTTAATAGGTTTTTTATGGATTCTTAATGAATCTTGGATCCAACCCTGAATGGGTTCTTGATAGATACTTGATGAATCTTGGATCCAAACCTTGATAGGTTCTTATTAGATCCTTATTGGATATTGCATCCAACCTTTGATGGGTTCTTGCTGGACCTTTAATGGATCTTGGATCCGACCCTCAATGGATTCTTGATGGATACCTAATGGATGTTGGATCCAACCCATAATGGTTTCTCGATGTATCCTTAATGGATTTTGGATTTGATCAGTAATGGTTTCTCGATGGATCCTTAATGGATCTTGGATGTGACCCTTGATTGGGTTCTTAATGGATCGTTAATGGATCTTTGATCCAACCCTTGATTGGGTTCTTAATTTATCCTTAATGAATCTTGGATCCAACACTGATGGGGTTCTTATTGGATCAATGTTCAACCCACTACTGGTTTTGAGTTTGACCTGCATTGGACCTTTATTGGATTTTGGTTCGAGCCTTAATGGACTTGGGTCCAAGTTCAAGTTGGTTTTCATCAACTTAGTTTTGGTTCGGGTTTGACTTGGTTTTGGTTTAGGTATAACCTAGTTCTAGTTTGTGTTTGACCTAGTTTTAGTTTGAATTTAAGCACGACTTGACCTAATTAGCATTCAACTTGACCCAATTAGGGTTTAGATTTGAGTTTAATTTGACTCGATTAGAGTTCAATTTGAATTTGATTTGACCCAATTATGATTTAGATTTGAGATTAATTTGACCCGATTAGGGTTCGGTTTGAACTTGTCTTAACCTAATTAAAGTTGGTTTGGGCCTAACTTAACCCAATTAGGGTTTAATTCAAAATTGGTTTAACTCTATTAGGGTTTTGTTTGAATTTGGTTTGATTTCAGGTTGACCAAATTTGAATCTGATTAGAGTTCGGTATGAATTAATTTAACTTGAATTAACTCAATTTGGATTTGAGTCCAATTTGATTTGAGTTTTACTTTATTAAATTGATTAATTTAGGTCTGCTTGGTGCTTTGTTCAAGTCAAATTAGTTTTGTTTATTTACTTTAGTCGAATCAACTTGAGTTCAAAGTGATTAAGTCATTTAATTTAATCGGTTTATGTTAATTAGTTTGATATGAAAGCTCTTAGATTGTCATGATGACATTGTAGCAAGCCCTAAGACTAGCATATAGTTTGAATAAATAATTGTGAGCTTGCAAACTAGCTTATAGACATTTGGCAAGTTTGATGGTTAGCTTATGGATATTCTGTGAGACCAAAAGCAGGCTTATAGATATTTAGTAAGTTCAAATGCTAGCCGATAGTATAAATAATCGCGAGTCTGAAGGTTGGCTTATAAACATTTGGTGAACTCGAAAACTAGTTTATAGACATTCAGTAACTCCAAAAGTTATCATATCGTCCAAATAATCGTAAGTTTGAAGGCTAGCTTATAAACATTTGGTGAGCTCAAAGGCTAGCCTATAATCCAAATGGTTATAAATCTGAAGGCTGACTTATAGACATCCATAAGTCTGAATGTTGGCCTATAATCCAAATGATCATGCCTTGAAAACTAACTTATAGACATTTGGTAAGCCTAAAGACTAACTTATAGTCTAATTAATCGGGAGTCCAGAGGCTGACTTATAGATATTTAGTGAACTTGAAGGCTGGCCTATAATTCAACTGGCCTATAATTCAAATGGTCGTGAACTAAAGACTAACCTATAACCCAAATGATTATGAACCCGAAGACTAGATTATTAATTTTCAATGAGTCTAAGGGCTAGCCTATAATCCAAGTAATCGCGAGCTCGAAGACTAGCTCATAATCCAATTGTTCGCAAGCCCGAAGGTTTATTTATGGACATTTTTAACAAGCCTGAAGCCTAATCTATAATCTAATAGACCTATTCACACAAATTGAAGCCACTTCTCTCTTTCTTTTGCCAGTTGAATTTCTCTTTTTTTTTATTTTTTTAAGTCAAAAAAAGCCATTTTTTAGCTTCTTCTTCTTCCTCATAGAGTTGGCCCCTTTCTTTTTTCTTTCTTGTTTCATTTTTGCATTTTCTCATTGCAAAAAGTAGGCCCAAGCCCCTCATTTGGGTCAGATCTTGCATGATCTAGCCTGATCTGGCCATAAGCAGCTCAAGTTTTGGATCCGGCCTGATTCGGCATGATCCGGCTCGAGCCCCTCATTTTTATAATTTTTTTCAAAAATTAGGCTGAATTATAAACTTATAAATTTTAAGAGTCTTTTGAAAAAAGAGACCTATTTGAAAGTTTTAGTTTTTTTATATAATTCTTTGAGGGGCTTATTTGTAAGTTTTGGATTTTTATGGATTTTTTCAGAAAAGTTCCATTCTAGGGGGTTTTTGTAAGAAAAATTAGGCCAGAGACCCTTTTATAAAAAAAATTATTTAGTCGATATTTTGGATGAGTTTGGAGCTTGATTTTGGTTCAAATGTCTGGCCCACTCCACCCAATTGTGGTGAATTTAGCTTGAGTCTTGACTTTCTCAATAATTCAAGTTCAAATCAAGCTCCACTTTTGATTGAATTCAACCTCGATTTAGATCTAATTGAGATCTATATTTGTGACATAATTTAGTGGGACATATGTCTTCATCCTAATCATATTTTAATTAAATCTAATTGTGTCAAAGGTCATCTTAAATAAATTGCCCCCTTTTGCATTCTCTTCTCGAGTTTTGACGAGAGGAGGGGACGCGAACACTTTTTAGATATCTAACTTCTGTATCAATATTTCGAGTGTTGATTATGTTTACTGTGTGAGAATGGATTTGGTCTGCCATGTGTAAATAGAGATGATTTACCACATAACAGTAGACTTGATTGTCATGAGAGAGTGGATTGATTCACCATATGGATGTAGACTTGATTGCGACATAGGATGGACTTGATTCACCATATGGATGTAGACTTGATTGCGACACAAGAAGGACTTGATCCACCATGCGAAAGTAGATTTAATTCACCGCATAAAAATAGATTTGATTACCATGCGGGAGTGGATTGAATTCATCATTTAAATACAGACTTAATTACAAACTAGACTTGATCGCCATACAGGAGTAGATTGAATTTGCTATATGGATGTGAGAACAATAGCCATGCAAGATGGACTTAATTTGTTATGCAAAAGTAAACTTGATTTACCACATAAAAATTGGCTTGATCGCCATATAAAAGTTGATTGGATATGCCACATGGATGTGAGCTCAATTATCACACAAAATGGACATAATCCATCATATGAAAGTGGATTTGTTTTATCATGTAAAACCAGGCTTCATCACCATGCAGGAGTGAATTGAATGTGCTATTTAAATGTGGGCTTGATTATCATGTAAAAGCATGCTTGATTGGCATGTAGGAGTAGATTGAATTTTCTATATAAATGTAGGTTTGATTACCACACAATATAAACTTGATTTGCCATATAAAAGTGGACTTGATTTATCACATAAAAGCAAGCTTCAGTGTCATGTAAAAGTAGATTGGATATGCCATATAGAGTGGGCTTAATTTGTCATATAAATATGCACTTAATCAATCATGCAAGATGGGCTTTGCAGCATGAAAGTGGACTTCAGTGGCATGTTAATGTGAGCTTGATTCTATACAAAATAGACTTAGTTTGTTATGTAAATGTGGGCTTGATCGTAAGGTAAAATGGACTTTACTTGGCTAATTTCAAAGTTGCTACTTTAATTTTGTCATATTAGAGATAACATATTTACAATCTCGATAAATGAGGTATTTGATTTCACCATCTTGGAGGTAATTGATTTGATTTTACTGCTTTGGAGGTAATAGGCTTGGTTCCATCAGATTGGAGATGATGTACTTTTCCTATTTTTGGATAGTAAGTTTGATTTTACCAATTTATGAGTGGTCTATTTGAAGTCATTGTCATGAATTTGATAGCTTTTGACTTGATATGTTGATTATGGAAGCAATAGGAAAATTATATATTTTAGTGTTCTTTGAATGCCATGATGATAAACATCTCTTAAATATTACGTGAGAAAATTTACTTGCTCCCAATATTTTGAGATAAGGGAAGAACCCATTATCATCTTGTTGTATTTTTTATGTCTTGGCCATATGCCCCCTTGGTGAGCATTTGATGAGCAAATCTTGACTTTCTTCTCAATGACCTCTTAATTGTGGGAAATAAAAACTCAGTTGGTGTTAGCTTGTTGGATCGGGCATCTACAACAAATACTTCAGCATTATGCTTTTTCTTAAGCATTTGAATAAGAAAAGATTTGAATATACTTTTTCCTTCTTCTTTCATGAGAGGATGGATTTGATATTTATTGAGCATTCACCATAGATGCTTGGGCAATATGCCTCCATCTTCATTATGTGTTTTTTGAAGAGAGTTGTTTCATGCATTCAAATTTTTTAGATGTGAGCACTTCTCATTTTCATCTTTGCATAAAATAGCAAAGGAATATGGTGTTTTTTTTTAAGAGAAACACCCTATTTTGATCAAGAGGAGTTTCACTTTTCTTTTCCATAGATAAAGCCCTTGCATCTATAATGGAAACATTGTTACTTGACAATGTTTCCATTAAGAGATCCCAACATATGCTAAAGTGACCTTACAATTAGGTGGCCTTGGGAGAGATATGCCCCCAGTTTTGATCACTTTAGATAGTAATTGATGCCTTGACTAGTTGATCCAAGAAATTTGATTTTGATTGCTTAGAGGGTTATGCTTGAGTAGGATAAGTTATAGCGGTTGGCTAAATCAGCAAATAGATGCCTAGATAGTTCATCTTCTAGAATACCATATTGGTACATGAGCTTCGAGTAAAGTAACCTTATGATGTGATGTTCTTCCTTCTTTTTTGATTGTGATGCTGGAAGAAGAAAATGATGCAGAGCATATGTCTTTGTACTTATTTTAAATGAAAATCTCTTTTTAGATATTTCTTTTAGTAGATAGGCGATATATCCTTTCAACATTGACTAAGGCCTCCTATTTGATTTGATTTGTTGAAGTTTAAGAATGATTTTAGTCTCAAGATGTGGTAGGTCATGAATCAATCTCCCCTTACATGATTTTCTTAGTTTAATATTTTCTTCAAAACCTATTTTTTTGACGACTTCGTTACCTTCAGTATGTTCCTATTGTTAGTTGCTCCTTTGACTTTGGCTTTAATCTCAAATGCCTCTTAACCTCAATTTCTAATATCTACACTCTTGCAGATGCCATCTAGTATTTACTCTTTGGGAAGTTTTTTATTTGTCAATAAAACACTGAAATAAGGTTAGGTTAGTCCTCCTAATTCCAGTATGCAATCCAATTTTCTACTCTTTTTCTTTTTTTTATTTCATGTTTTTCTCTGGTTCTTTTTTTTGACTTACAAATCTCACTTTTGTTTTGAGGATTCAAGGTTAATAGACTCATGAATACCAACCTGTTCTCATTCTTTGAGTCTGCTTCTTTTAGCTTGGTTTTTCACATGAAATTTATCCACTTGGGACTTTGGGTTTTTATTTCTTTAATTACTTATAAGGGGTGATCTATGCCTCTAGGAGGAGCTTCCTGAGAGATTATCTTTTAATCTTAGAACTTTTATCTTTGAAGTAACTTTTTTAATAAGACTTTATTTACTTGTAGAGCATCGGTGCATGGGAGAGGTGTAGGGATTCCAATTTCATCATATATAATCATCAATGATCCTTGCCTTTATTAGCCTTTCATTTCCAAAAACCTTATCTTCAAGACAAAGATAATTCACCTAAATACTAAGATAATTTTTGTTTTCTATTTCTTATTGAAAATATTTTTTTCTTTTATGTTTTGCATCATAGGCTAAACATTTTTTGTTTTGTGCTTTCAAAACTCATGCATCCATTTGACTCGTCCATGTTACAGATTTGGTGTGAGTGTCTTTTTTTTGGATTTAATTACTCCTCCATTAATTAATCTAGCATTAGAAGATGGTGCTGCTCCTTTCTCAGTTAAAGAAGGTTGAATGCCTATTCTTCCATTATTCTCATTTAACCCTTATAGTGTTTGAGGTGGGGATTGTAGAATCTAGTTTTAGGTTTGATCTAACATCTTGAAGTTGATCGAATAACATGTTGATCCTTTCTTTGGCAATTTGTAGGTAGCCAAAAATTGACTTTTGTCTATTACTTAGTCTTTGAAAGATTGTTGCCCTAGTTCGTGCCAATGGACCCTTTATTTTGCCATTTGAGATTTGGCACAATGAAATTTGGCCTTACCCCCTAGATGGACTTGGCAATGGCCACTAGGTGGGAGGCGAGGGGTCGATCCTAATGGGTAAGTGGAGCAATAATTGGATTAGTGAGAGTCATAGCAGCATTAGCAATTATAGGAGCAGTCATACTATTGGTGAAAGTGGAAGCATCATACAAGAATTGATTGGAGCTGGACATAGCCTAATGGTTGATATGAATTCTAGTTGCTCCCATGATGATTATTATTTTATCATCAAGGTTTGACATAATGGCATTTGGTCTTAGTACCTTTGAATGAGTTTGGCCTTAACTCCCTAGGTGGACTTAATCTTTGCTCCTAGATGAGAGGTCTTTGCCACCTTGATAGGAGGTCTTTGCCTCCTGAATGTAAGGTATTTGTCTCTTGGATGGGATGTTTTTGCCCCCTAAATGGTAGATGAGGAGTAGATTATGTAGACTCTGATTGCCTCCATTATTGGTTGATGAAGTATGCCACAAACTTTTCACTGAGGATCGTGATGTAGATTGGGGTAGGTAGATTATTTGATAATACCATTCCTCTTTCTTGTAATAGAAAATCAATTATTGATTTTCAACTTTCTTTCTTTTGACATGTATCTATATTAACTAGGTTTTTCTACTTGGAGGAGAAGTCATGTGCCACTTGACATGCTAAAATTTGTGGAGTGAAATTTGACCATCTGAGATAGAAAAAGACCCTGAGGAGAAATATCAAAACAACAAGTAAAAAATTAAAGGTGGTTTGAATGTGCAATCAAGTATTATGAGAGCATGGCTTCCAACAAGTATAAGTTATTATTAATTACCCTGACAATTCGTAGGAATCTCCTAAAGAAAGAAATATAGCTAATAAGAATAGAGACACAAAGAAAAAAAAACATAATTTGATTGATTTAAAAAAAGAGTATATAGCTTAAATAAGACATACCCTCACTTCATAATTTAAAGAATTTAAGTTAATAAATGACATGAAATAAAGAAGGGAATGGGAAGAGCTTGACATTTGTTGTTGCCTTGCTCCTATGTGTTTGACTAAGTGGAATTTGACTCAAATAAAAGCTTGGTTTGATCCTTGGTTGATGTTGGCAACTTTGCTTGACTTCAAGACATGATTGACTATTTTGGCTTGTATCAGTTGACCTCTAATAAGATTTGAAGTATCATTGATTGCTTTTTTCTTATTATCAGTTGACTTCTTTTGATATTTAATTTGAGAAAATGATTAGTAGTCTTAGTTTATGCTAATCATTATTGATTTGATAATCAATGACCTTTCTTGTGTTGCCATCGATTAGACTTAAAGCATCACTAATGGCTTTAACATGTGTCAATTGAGCGTGAAGTGTGACCAATGGCTTTATATGTATTGTTGGTTAACTTCTTTTGAACAAGGTGTCTGACAAACTGACTAAGTGATTTCAAGCCTACCTTTGGTTTGGTTCAAAATGGTTAGCAACCTTAGTTTTAGGTTGATGATTTCTGATTTGATAATCGATGACCTCTTAGGCATGTTGTTGATTAAATTTGAAGCATTGCTAATAGTTTTCGAGCATGTGTTGGCTTAGCTTAACGTGTGGTCAACGACTTCAAGCATGTTGTCAGTTTACTTCATTCGAACATAGCATCTGGCTAATTGACTGAGTGAGTTCAAGACTATATTTAGTTTGGTTTTATTTGATAGATTGATTAACAGTCTTGACTTGTGCTAATCATCTTCGATTTGATAATTGACGACCTTGCCTGGCTTATTGTTGTTGACTAACCTTGATTTTGGTTGAGTCCGATTTAGTTTAGTTTGAAGTTTAGACTTGGTTTTGGTTTAAGTCTAATTTGATTTAATTCAATATTCAAAACCTAATTTTGATCAAGTCTGATTTAATCTAATTTGGGTTGGGTTAAATCTTATGTTGGACTCTTATTGGATTCTTAATAGATTTTGAACAGATCTTGGATCTTCCCTTAATGGGCTATTGATGGATCATCAATGGATTTTGAATTTAACCCTTAATGGATTCTTAATGGGTCCTTGATAGATCTTATATCTGAATCTTGATAGGTTTTTATTGGATCCTTACTAGATCTTAGGTCCAACCCTTGATGGGTTCTTGATGGATCTCTAGTGGATGTTGGATTCGACCCTTAATGGGTTCTTGATTGATCCTTAATGGATATTAGATTTTTCTCTTGATAAATTTTTAATAGATCTTTAATGGATCTTAAATCTAACCCTTGATTAGTTTCTTAATGGATCTTGGATCCAACCCTAGGTTGGGTTCTTAATGGATTCTTAATAGATCTTAGATCCAACTTTGATGGGGTTCTTATTGGAACCAAGTTTAACACATTAATGGGTTTGGGTTCGACCTATGTTGGACCTCTATTGGGTTTAGGTTTGAGTCTTAATTGACTTGAGTCCAAGTCCAAGTCGGTTTGGTTCAACTTATTTCATGTTCATGTTCGTCTTGGTTTTGGCTCAGGTGTGACTCGATTAAGTTGTGATAAGTTCTAGTTCAATTTTGACCTAGTTTTAGTTTGAATTTAAGTTTGGATTAACTCGATTAGCATTAGGTTCAAACTTGGTTTAATCGAATTAGAGTTTAGATTTTAGTTTAATTGTGCCAATTAGGATTCGGTTTGAATTAGGTTTGACCCAATTCGGGTTTAGATTTGAGTTTAATTTGACCTGATTAGGGTTTGGTTTGAACTTAATTTAACTTGATTGGTTGATTTGGACCTGACTTAGCCCATTTAAGGTTTAATTCAAACTTAATTTAACCTAATCAAGGTTTAGTTTGAATTTTGTTTAATTTCAAGTTAATTCGATTTAGACATGACTAGGGTTGGGTCTAAATTAATTTGACTTGGATTAACTTAATAAGGATTTAGATCCAATTTAATTTGAGTTTTTATCCATTAATTTAATTAATTAAGGTTTGCTTGGTGCTTGGTTTGAGTCAAATTAGTTTTTTTATTTGCTTAGCCAAATCAGCTTGAGTTCCAAGTGATTGAGTTATTTAATTTGATTGGTTTATGTTAATCAGTTTGGTGACATTACGGTGAGCCCAAAGACTAGCCTATAGTTCTAATCGATAATTGTGAGTCATAGGCTAATTGTTAGATATTCGGCTAGTCTGAAGGCTGGCCTATAATCCAAATGGTTGCGAGCCCAAAGGCTAATTTATAGACATTCGGCAAGCCCAAAGGCTAGTTTATGGTCCAAATGATTGTGAGCCAGAAGGTTAATTTATAGACATTTGGTGAGCCCAAAAGCTAAACTATGGTCCAAATAATTGCAAGTTTGAAGATTGGCTTATTGATATTTAGCAAGCCTAAAGGTTGGCCTATAATCTAAATGGTCACGAGCTTGAAAGTTGGTTTGGATATTCAGTGATCCCAAAAGCTAGCCTATAGTCTAAATAATTGTGAGCCTAAAAGCTAGCTTATAGACATTTGACGAGCTCAAAGGCTGATTTATAGTCTAAATGATTGTGAATCTGAAGGTTAGCTTATAGGCGTTCATCTAGTATGAATGCTAGCTTATGGACACTTAGTGATCCCAAAGACTGGCCTATAATCCAAATGATCGCAAGTCGGAAGGTAGGTTATGAACACTTAGTGAGAACGAAGGCTGACTTATCGCCAAAATGATTGTGAGACTAAAGGCTAGCCTACGAATTTTTGGCGAGCTCGAAGGTTGGCTGATAATCCAAGTGATTGCAATCCCAAAGCCTAGCTTATGGATGCTCAACAAGCCCAAGACTAGCTTATAATTTAAATGATTGTGAATCTAAAGGCTAAATTATGGATGTTCAGCGAGCCTGAAAGTTGGCCTACAATCTAATGGACTTATGCATACAAATCGAGATCACTTGTTTTCTTCCTTTTCTTTTGCTGGCCGAATTTCTCTTTTTTCTGCTTTTTCTCTTTTAAGCCAAAAGAGAATTCTTTTTTTAAGCCTCTTCTTCTTTCTTGTAGATCTACCCCCCTTTCATCTTTTACATTTCTTCTTTGTAGGAACTAGGCTTGAACCCCTCCTTCGAGTCATATCTGATAGGATTCAATGGTGGTAAAGGCCAAAATGGGTTGGGACACAGGGGGTGGCCACAACTAGTGGCCACAACTAGTGGCGGGAATTTTGGAGGCACATCGGAGAAGGGCTAGGCATGAGGAGAAGTGGCTCAAATGTAACTGGGTGAACCGAGGGTTGCAGACCAATGGCAAATGTAGTTGGGATTGGATCTGGTGGCAAAGAGCTAGCTCTGATGAGAAGGGCATAGGTGGAGGTGGCTAGGGCCGGTGAGGAAGGAAAAACTGGCAGAAGGCCACAATGGCGTGAGTTGGGCTTTGCTAGCAAGAGGTGGAACTCGTGGGGGCATTCTTGGCACCGGGCAATGGCAATTCTACATGGAGGTGGGCATGGTGAGGTTAAGCTTTCTCCTTTGGATCCATGGCCGGATTCAACCCTGGCCAGTGGTCGACAGTGGTGAAAGATGGTGGTGCTAGTTGCTAGCAAGACGATGCTAGCTCTAGATGAGGAGATAATGTACTGCATGTTGGACATAGGCGCACACACACAGCACAAGCTAGACGTGGATGCACACACATAGAGCATGAGCAGTGCAAGGCAATTTGGTTTGAGTGTTGAGCTGTGGTTGGGGTCCACCAATTCGACTTCTTTCTTTTCATTTATTTATTCCATGGTTTATGTTTCATCAGTCTCCATCTCCAGGCTCTGATCCTCTCTCTTTGTGTAGGACTATAAATTCTTTTATAATGGTCAAGAGAATAAGAAGATCAAATAAATATTTTCTAACATGATAGGATGATTCCTAGCTTTATTCAAAAATTGAAACTTTGGAGATTGGATATGAATGGATTGATTTTTTATTTTGTTTTGGATGCTATATATGTGGATAGAATTCTGGAATGAGATTTGAAATTTATATTAATTTATGATATCACATAATACGGGGGTTATCCACAAATTATTTTTGAAAAATTTGACTGAATTGTAAATTTATAAATTTTAGTGATCTTCTTACAAAAATGACCTATTTGAAAGTTTCAGAGTCTTTTTTATAAAATTCTTCGAAGAGTTTATTTGTAACTATCAGACTTTTATGGATTTTTCTGAAAACGTTCCATTCTAGGGGCTTTTGTAAGAAAAATTAGCTAGGGATTTTTTTAATAAAAAACTTTTTTTTTATTTTAGTCCATATTTTGGATGAGTTTTAGGCTCAATTTTGGTCCAAATGTTTGGAACACTCATCTCGCTTAGGCTAAATTTAGTTTGAGCCCCGAATTTCTCAATAATTAAAGTTCAAATCAAACTTATTTTTTGAATTCAACCTTTATTTAGGTTCAATTGAAATCCACATTTGATGTATAATTTAGTGGTATGTAAGTCTTTATCATGATCATATTTTAATTAAATTTTATTATGACAAACATCACCTCAAACACCATTAAGGGATCAAACTCAAACCTAATAAAGGTCAAATATGGGTCAAACTCGAATCCTATTATGGTATCCCTAGATCCAATAAAAATCCAATATGGGTTAAACCCCAAACTCATCAAGGGTTGGATCTAAGATCCACTAAAGATCTAATAAGAGCCTAATTAGGGTTGGATTCAAGATCCATCATGAATCCAATCAGAACAAATTAAGTGTTGCATCTAAGATCTACTAAAGATCCAATAAAGACACAATAAAGTTTGGATCCAAGATCCAATAAGTATCTAATAAGAAATCCAATAAGGGTTGGATTCAAAATCCAATAAGGGTCCAATAAGAACCAATCAAGGGTTGAATCCAATAAAGATCCAATATGAACTAAATAAGGGTTGGATCTAAGATCTATTAAGGATTCAATAAGGATTGGATCCAAGTTCCATTATAAATCCAATAAGAACCTAATATGGGTTGAATCCAAGATCCAATAAGGATCCAATAAGAATTTGTAAGGGTTGGATTCAAGATTCATTAAAGATCCAACAAGAACCCAATTAGGATCAAAACCAAGATTCAATAAAGGTCAAATCCAAGGTTCTATGGGAATTATTAAATAGATTGAGCACTACCTGAATTGAATTAGACTAAGTTAGACTTAAACTAAAACCAAACCTGAGCATTGAATTGAATCAAATTAGACTTAAATCAAAATTAAGTCTACACATCAAACTAAATCGGATCAAACTTAAATCAACCAAGTTTGAAGATTGAATTGAATCAAATCAGACTTGAACCAAAACATAGTATGAATATTAAATTGAATGGAATCAGACTTAAATCAAGACCTAGTTTGAACATCAAATTGAATCAAATCAAGCATGAACCAAAATTAATGTTTGAATTAAATGAAATTCAAATCAATTGGAGTTAGTCGATAATAAGCTCAAAACCATCGATAACACCTCAAGTCCAATTGATAATAAACCAACGAGGCCAAATTATCAAATCAGCAATGATTAGTATATGCTAAGATCACTAACCATTTCAGACTAATCTATATGTAAGCTTAAGCCCTCTTAGTCAGTCAGCCAAATACTATATTCGAAGAAAGTTAACCGACAATAAGAATAAAGCCGTCAGTAGCATTTCAAGCTCAACCAACATAAACATAAAAGCCATCAATAATGCTCCAAATGTTATCGACAACAAGCCAAAGAGGTTACTGATTATTAAATTAGGGATGGTTAGTATAAGCTAAGGTTGATAACTATTCTCAAATTAAACTAAGGTAGACTTGAACTTGCTTAATTAGTTAGCTAGATGTCGTGTTCAAAGAAAGTTCACTAATATAAGTAGAAAGCTATTAGTGATGCTTTAAACTTAATTGATACAAGTCAAAAAGACCATCGATTATTAGATTAAGAATGATCAGCAGGCTAAGCCCACTAATCATTCTCCTAAATCAAACCAAACAAATAAGCCAATCAATCAAACATCGAGTTCAAAGCAAGTTAATGGATAACAAGTAAAAGTATATTGGTAACACTTCAAACTCAAGCAACACAAGCATGAAAGCCATTGGTGATAGTTCAAAACATAATTGACAATAAGCCAAAGAGGTTGTCGATTATCAAATTAGAAATGACTAGCATAAGCTAAGATTGCTAATTATTTTCTTAAATCAAAATCAAAATAAGTCTACAAACAATAAGTAAAAAACTATCAGTGATACTTCAAATCTTAGTAATATTAATTGACATAAGGCAAGACATTCAGCCACACCCTAAAATTAAATAATATTATTATATCTATCAAGGATCAAAACAAGCATCTATCCAAGTCAGGTTCCACTCGATCAAGTGCATGGGAGCAGCGTATTGGTGAACACCAAGCCTTTTGCACTTCTTTTCTCATTTCACTTATTTTATAATTATAAATTTAAATTCTTTAAATTATAGAGTAAGGATATGTCCTTACTTAAGTCATGCACCCTTTCTTAAATCGATCAAATTGTGCTTTTTTTTGTGCTTGTTTAAGTAGTTTTCACAATCTAACCCCCAACTTTGATTTAGAGTTGGACTTTGAACTTGATTTATGGTGCTTTAAACAACTTAAAATAGAAAAAGGGCTAGAAAATTGGGCCCAAAAAACTAAATTGAGTCACAACTGGACATCCGATCTCAACCGGTCATCTTGTTCTATTTGATTTGCACAGACCCTAACTCACAGTCGAACATTCATTTCCAACTGAATGCTAGTACCATTTGATTGTGCAAAACCAGTAGCAATTAGACATCTAGTTTAGTCACGAATTTGCAGAAATGGAAACAAAATTTTTTTTGAGATCCATCAAAATTAATCCAATTTTTCAACAAGAAAGGCATAATATCGAAGAATATCAACCTTAGATTCAAATATGGGGTTTACGACAAGAGAATCAAATCTCTCAATCAAATCCCAATAACCAAAATTTGATATCCTCTCAAGGCCCTATAAAAGAGTACTAGGGCACACAAATTTGATAATAATTCATAGATGATTTTTGGACAAATTCTACACAAGCTGATTTAGGGCCAGTTTATAGTCTTGTTTGATAACCAATCGACTTAGGGTCAGCTTGTGGTCTCTCCAAAAAGTCAAGATGATTTAATGCCAACTTGCGGTCTTACTCGTTGCAAAGTGAACGATTTAATGTCAACTTGCAGTCTTACTCGCTGCAAAGTGATAGTATACTCTTATTTAAGTCATGTACAATCTCTCTCAAATCAATCAAATGATACTTTTTTTTTTATTTTATTAGTTAAGTCCTTTATTTTAAGAAGTTTCTGATAATTGTCGAGATAATTAATAATAAAAAATTACAACTATTGAAAATAAATGTTTCCATAATACCTGATAATGAATTTAAATTTAAACACACTTTGATTTGTACATTGTGGTCATTTCTTGAAGTCCCTATCATTTCTAGACTATCAAAATCAATCTCACAGTATTTTTGCCTTATTAGTTGGGTTTTTCAGTGTACAAAGTTCTTGATGATTGTCAAGATAATTATTTATAAGGGACTTGTGTGTATTGAAAGTTATACTTGTTGCATAGTAAAACTCAAGGTCTCTAGCTATCCTAGGGAGTCAATTGTGGCTCCACACCTGTGGGTTAGTCCTAATCTGAATGACTTTTGAGTCAGCTTACAGTTTAGCCCTTACTCTAAAATAACTTTTAGTCGATCCCACACACTATTATTTGGTTTGAAATGACTTTTGAATAAGTCTGTGCATTAGTCCTAATTTGAATTGACTTTCGAATCAAAATACAAATTGATTCTAAATTGATAGACGAAAATATGAAATTCAAAGCAAAAATATTTATTTATTTTTTTTGTAAAATTTTTTTTTCTCTTTTTTTTCTTTATTCAGTGTGCAAGCGCAATTTTTTATATATATATTTTTTCTCTACTGGTAGGAGCGAACATAATTTTAATTTTTTTATTTATCTTTTATTTACTGTTTTTCCCTATCTCTCCTTCTCCCTTATTTATTCTTTCGTTCCCCCACTTCTTCTTCCTGAGCTCCTTCTCCCTTACCTCACATTCGGATCGAGTCTCTCTCTGATGGCCGCAATGTGTAGGGACCTTCGACAAGGCGGCAGAGCACGATCACAGGAGGGTAGTTCTGTGGATCCTGGCACTCTCCGGCCTCACAGAGGTTGCGGACGAGGGAGCAGGAGGATCTGGACGGCGATAGGCGAGCAACTAGGGGTTCACCGGCGGAATACAAGCATGGTGTGCGGTTCGGTCTGAGGTCTTGACTGGAATCAATTGAGGTTTTGGTTAGACCTGGCTCTGCTCTAACCACGACCGGAGGAGGTTTGGTGCGGTGCTGGATTGAAGAAGACTTGCCGGAGCAGTGGCCCGGGAATAGGCCTGGAAGAGGCTGTAGCGGCAGCAGGCATGGTGACAAGTGAGCCGACAGGAAGAGGTAGAGAAGGCAGCGTAGGTCAAGGCCGATCTTGAGGGGGCTGAAAAGCTAGGTTTAGCAGTGCGGCACCGGATCGGTATGGACACGACTGGGTGACTACTGGGCTTAAGGCCTTGCTAGGATGTAGGCAAAAGCTCAGGTTCCCGCAATCATAAGAGGAAGAAGCAGATGTTGAGGAAGATGGGTGGAAGAGGCTATGGGAATGGCTAGGGAGTACGGATCCAGCAGTGGTGGAAGCGACCTTCTTCTGGAGCTTTGGAGGGCGGTCCCGATAGCGAGTGCATGAGCCATGGGACGATATACTTCAGGGATGGGCTGTTGGTGATCGTAGACGTTCTCTGGCCAGCCTCTCCTTTCTATTTTCCTCCTCCCTACCAACCTCTCCAATTTTATAAAATCATTAGTATAATCTAATTGAGTTAATTTTAATTTAAACTTGGAAATCGTTGATGATTCCATTCTATTTTGTTATTTTTACTTTTCTTTCGATTTTCTGTAAATGCTTTAGATAAGATTTGGAAATTCAAAATTTGTATTATCTCAATATTAAAAAATATAGGAGGTCATTTGTAATTTTTTTTATTTTTTAAGGACTGATTTGTAATTTTAAGGAATTCAGAGATCTTTTCGTATAAAGGACTTTAAGATTTTATTTATAAAAATAATCAAACTTGGACTTGAAATATAAATCTTTGAAGGATTTATTTGTAAATTTATAAATATTAATTTTGTAATTTAATAGTTCTTGGTGGATTTATTCATAAAAATAAAAAATTTAGGGACTTATTCATAATATAAATTCGAATTTATTTAAAGATTTTACAAAGATTAAAGTGTAATTATCAATTATTGTAGGGTTTATTCATAAACCCAGATTTTGCAGGATCGATTTATAATTTGAAGAGTTTTATAGACCTTTTCGTAAAAATTTTATCTTCGGAACCTATTTATAAGAAAAATTTACTTGGTTGAAAGACTTATTTGTAATTTTTTTATTTTGGCATAAATTTTTTATAAACTTTGGATCCAATATTTGTCTAAATTCTTGGCTCACTCATCTCATTTGAACTGAATTTAGTTTGAAACATAATTTTATAATAATTCTGATTTAAATCAAGCTCAATTTTTGGTGAAATTTGACTATAATTCAGTTTTAATGAGGACCCATATTTGAGTCATAATTTGGTGGCATTCAAGATTCCATTCTAGTCAAATTTCGATCAAATTTAATTTTAGCTAAAATCCACCCAACAAAGTGTCCCTTCACATCCTTCTGCTCAAATTTTTGACAAACAGAAGAGGGTGTGAATAATTTTTTAATATGTAGTTGTGCAATTAATTTTTAGGTATGTTTAATTTAAAGTGCGCTATCAGGTATCATGGGAATATTAACTTTTAATATATGTAAGCCGCTATTGTTAATTACCCCAATAATTACTTGAATTATCCTAAAACAAGAAACCTATCTAATAAAATAGAGACACTAAAAAAGTAAAAAAGTATTAAATTAATTTTAAGAAATAATACATCACTTAAGTAAGGATATACCTCACTTTATAAATAGAAGATTATGAAAATAAAATAAAAAAGAAAGAGAAATAAGAAAGAAGCACTGATATGTACTATTATCCCACTCCCATGCGTTGAATCGTATGGAGTTTGACTCGAATGAGTCTTGATTTGATCCTTGATGGATGCTGATGACTTAGTTTGGTGGCATTATCCGCTGGGATATGAAAAGGGAATGAGGGGTGAAGTATCTCCAATAGCTTGACCATTGGCGATAACTTCTTTCAGTCAAAGTATTTATATCAGCCAATAAAAAATTGATAACAATTTATTAGTTTGAAGTATTTTCATTAACCAATTAAGTAATTGGTGATAACATCATTTGATTTGAAATATTTTTATTAGCCAATAAGGTATATATGATAACTTTATTTGGCTTGAAGTGTTTCCATTAGCCAATAACGCATTGGTGATAACTTCATTTGGTTTGAAATATTTTTGTTAGCTAATGAGGCATTGATGAGAACTTTATCTGGTTTGAAATATTTCTGTTAGCCAATAAGAGATTAGTGATAATTTCATTTACTTTGAAGTATTTTCGTTAGCCAATAAGATGTTGATGATAACTTTATTTGCTTTAATGTATTTCTGTTGGCCAATAAGGTATTAGTAATAACTTCATTTATTTTGAAGTTTTTTCATTAACTAATAAGACATTGGTTAATAATTACATTTGGTTTAAGGTATTTTCATTAGTCAATAAGACATTGGTGATAACTTTATTTGATTTGAAATATTTTTATAGCTAATAAGGTGTAAGTGATAATTTCATAAGTTTAAAGTATCTTCATAACCAATTAGGTGTAAATAATAACTTTATGAGTTTGAAGTATTTCCATACCAATGAGGTATAGGTGATAACTTTATCAGTTTCAAGTGTTTATATAGCCAATACGGTAGAGGTAATAACTTTATGAGTTTAAATTGTTAGACTGAGGCATCTTAGCAAACTAATTAATTGAGTTCGAACTTGCCTTAAATCAATCCGATTTGAAGGAATAATCAGTGACCTTGGCTTGTGCTGGTCATCTTCAACTTGATGGTCTATGACCTTTCTCCGCTTGTTGTCAATTAGGACTTAGGTCATTACTAATGACTCTAAACTTATGCCCATATCATTCTTCTTTTTCGACTTGAATGGTGAATCAATCATCTCAAACTTAGTGATTTGATTTATATTGATGCTCTATAACATGAAATCAAAGACCACTATCATAAACTAACCACCATAATTATGAAAGAAATATTAGATTGACCAATAAAACTATGTGAGACATCTATTCCCAAAATAACTATTGGGATTTTTTAAACTAAGGGAATCGGTGGTGAATGTTCAACTTATGATAATGAATTCAATCTATCAAGCGTAGCATTAATTTTCAGAAGAATATTTTTCAAACATTGATCATTTACTCTTGTTGAGCTAATATCAAATTTAATCCAAGTCTGATTTGATTCAGTTTAATGTTCATAACTCAATTTTGATTTGAGTCTAGTTTCATTTGATTTGAGTCAAGTTTGGCCTTGGGTTGGACCCTTATCAGTTTGTTAATGGATCCTTATTGGATGTTGGATTCAAAACCCTATATGGCTCTTATCAAATATTTAATGGATCATGGATTCGACTCTTGATGGGTGCTTGATGGATCCTTCTTGGATATGACCCTAAATGGATTATTATTGGATCCTCAATGGATGTTAGATCCAACCTTTGATGAATTCTTATTGGATCCTATATCGACCCATTGATGGATTTGTGCTTGATCCTTGTTGGAACCCCATTGGGTTTGGGTTTGCATCTAATGGACTTTGGTTCAAGTTCAAGTTGATTTAGTGCAGCTTAGTTTTAATTTAGGCTCATACTTGGTTCTGGTTCGACTTGATTAGCTTTCAGTTTGAACTTCATTATATCCAATTAAGATTTGATTCGAGCTTAATTTGACCCAAATAGGATTTGATTTGAACTAAACTTGAATTTGAATTGACTAAATTTGAAACCAATTAGGGTTGGACCTAAGCTAATTTGGTTTGGATTAACTCAATTTGGATTTCAGGTCCCATTCAATTTAAGCTTTACTCCATCTATTTGATCAATTTAGGTTCATTTGTTGGTGTATTTGAGTTAATTTAGTTATATTCATTTGTTCAAGCCGAGTTTAATGTGATCGAATCACTTTAATTTAATCAATTTGTATTAATCAATTTGGGTCGAGAGCTCGAAGGCTGACGTAGGTGGAGCTCGAAGGTTGTCAAAGAAACAAGCCCAAAGGCTAGCATGATGTCTAGCCAAAAGGTTGGCAAAGTGATGAGTCTGATGGCTAGCATAGATGTAAATCCAAAGACTGACAAAGTGGTGAGTCTGAAAGTTGTCATGGTGACGAGCCTAAAGGTTGGCAAATGTGCAAGCCCAAAGACTAGTATAAAAGCAAGTCCGAATATTAGTATGATAGTGAGCCTGAAAACTGGCATAGTTGCGGGCCCAAAGGCTAGTAAAGGTGCGAGCATAAAGGTTGGCATAAAGATAAGCCCAAAGACTTGTAAAATGGAGAGCCTAAAGGGTGAGATGATGACAAGCTCAAAGCTTGGCAAAGTGACGAGTTCAAAGACCGGCAAAGTGGCAAACCTAAAGGTTAGTAAAATAGTGAGCTTAAAGACTAACATAATGACGAGCCCAAAAACTAATATAATGACGAGCTCGAAAGCTATCATAAGTATAAGTCCAAAAAATAATAAAGTGATGAGTTTGAAGACTATCATAAATATAAATCCAAAAATTAGAAAAATATTGAGATTAAAAACTAACATAATGATGAGCTTGGCTAGCATTAGGTATAAACATAAAGACTAACATAATGGTAAACTTAAAAAACTAGCAAAGTGACGGTGTTTGTGGCCTAAATTGAGGTCACATGAGCTGCCATTTTCTCCTTTTTTTTGAACATGCTAGAATAACTCCCATAGGTAGCTCCTAGCATTCCTTTTTTCATTTGTTTTACTTATTTTTTTTCACCTCATCTTCTTCTTCTCCCCTCTCTTTTCCTCCATCATCCCTTCCTTCATTTTGAACTTCTTCTTTACCTAAACTTGCATTTCTCTTCCCTCTTTTCTTGTTCACCCATGCCAATGGCCACCGTGCTTACCTTCTTTGAATCCAAGCTGAATCTAGCTAGATCTGATCAGATTTGGCCATGATGGGTGGTGCATGGGCAAAGGCTTCCTACTACGACATGGAGCAAGGCCAGCACAAGGCCCCATGTGGCTTAGTAAGGGCACTATGGAGGCATGCTGCATGTTCGAGTGCATGTCGATGAAGGGTAGAGCTCTGTGTGTAGGGGCTCAAAGTGATGGCAGAGAGCTTGGAGAGGTGGCAGTTGGAACTCAGGCTGGCTAGATAGGAGTTTGCACGGACGTGGGTGTAGTGCTAAATATCGATGTCCACCAGAATTTACAATGTAGAAGAAGAACAGAAAAGAAGAAAATATAACACACAAGAGATTTATGTGGCAAAAACGATCCAGAGGATATTGTATTGATGAGAAGAGAAAGAGAAGATTACAACGATGGAGGCAAAACTCCAATATCATCAACTCTCACAGAAAACTAAGTAGCTTAGCCGTCACAAGACGTTTTGAGAGTATCGATCTATATCTCTCTCTCTTACTCTATATAGAAATCCTTACATAAATAGAGTATTTATAGATGTGGTCTAACTGTGTTTGAGTCAAAGTAGAAGACTGACTCAAATAAGACTTCTACTAATTTAAGTCTTCTAGTAGAACATAAATTCAGATAAGAATTAGGCCAACTAAATTACTTTCTAATATAATTAACTCTCCAGAAAATCCAGATTCGAGACACGATTAAGCCAACAATCTCCACCTTGTCTCGAATCCTCTTATTCTTTGAATCTTCAATAGATATCATTGTCATTAACTCATAGGGTAGGATCAACGACCTTGAATATTAATCAAGTCTAAACTGAGCTTGAACTTGTCAATCGAAATCACTTTCGTTAACATATCTGTAGGATTTCTTGAAGTATGAATCTTTGATCTATCGTGGTACATTTGGTTCTTTGCAAGGTATATGGACTATGATTGTCGCAAAAAATAGGAAGAACATTTTGAGAAAAATCAACTTCACTTGTCAATCCTTTTAGCCATTGAGCTTCTTTCACGGCTTTTGTACCTACCATATACTCAAAGTCTGTTATAAATAATGCCATAGTTGACTGTAAGATACACCTCCAACTAATAGGTCCTCCACAAAGAGTGAAAAAATAACCAATAAGATATCATCATCGATCAAGATCTCTAGCATAGTCTGAATCGACATAGCCAATAATTTTGGCCTCTTGAACTGTGTTCCTGTCGAAACATAAGCCAATATTATTGTAGATAAAATTTTTCTTACCTTCTTGGATGAACCCTTCAGACTATTGCATAAAAATTTACTCTTCTAATTCTCCATGTAAAAAGGCAGTTTTGACATCAAACTGTTCTAACTCAAGATTATGAAAAGTAACTAAAACAAGTAGAAAACGAATAGATGTGTGCTTAACCACAGGAGAGAAAATTTCATTAAAGTCAACACCCTCCTTTTGTGAATACCATTTTGCAACTAAACAGACCTTGAATTTAACACCATCTATCTCAGAAGAATCCTCTTTCTTTCAAAATGCCCACTTGCAATTAATTGCTCTTTTACCTTCTGGTAATTTCACCAGATCTCAAGTATGGTTCTTTTAAAGGGAATTCATCTCTTCATTCATAGCAACTTACCACTGAGAAGAATTCTTATCCTGCACTGCTTCTTTATGGGATGAAGGATCACCATTGTCAGTAACTAAGGCAAAAACTATCATATTTTTAAAACCATACCTTTCAAGTGGCTTCATGTTTTTTTGAGAGTTGGGCATACCCTAAATATCTTCTTTTGAAGGAACTACATGCTCCACCTCTATTTGTATTATATCACTGAGACCTTTCTTGAGAGATTTTAACATAACACTTTCATCAAGTATTGCGTCTCTCTCAATAATTACATTTGAAATAGTATGATCTCACAAATGATAGCCCTTAACACCTTTGGCATAACCTAGGAAAATACACTTTTTAGAACATGCATCTAACTAATCCTTGACAACATACATATAAGTAGGGAAACTAAAAATCTTTAAAGAAGAATAATTTGCAAGTTGACCAGTCCATACCTCTTCAGGAGTCTCATAATTAATGGCTGTTTGAGAAGAGTGATTCACAATGAAACATGCTGTATTGACTGCTTCTGCCCAAAAATCTTTGTCAAGATTAGCTGTACTGAGTATACTACGTGTTTTCTCCAATAAGGTTCTATTCATCCTTTCAGTCATACCATTTTGTTGAGGTTTTCCTGGGATGGCAAAGTGACATTTGATACCTTCATCTTCATAGAATTTAAGAAACTCTGTTGATTTATGCCTCCGCCATTATCACTTCTGAGGTATTTGATTTTTCTGTCAGTCCTTTTTTCAACTGAAGTTTTCCACCGTTTGAAAATAAAAAACACTTTGGCTTTGTGATGTAAAAAATAAATCCACACTTTTTTGAAAAAATCATCAATAAAATTGAAAAAATAATGAGCACCAGATTTCGATGGAATAGGAGAGCACCACACATCAGAATGAATATAATCAATTAAGCCTTTAGTGCAATGAGTATTGGTGTTAAACTTTACCTCAGACTATTTACCATAGAGATAATGCTCGTAGAAATCCAATTTGTATGAGTTGAGGCCTTTCAGTAATTTTCTTTTGTTGAGCTCACTTAAACCTTACTTACTCATATGACCGAGACGCATATGCCATAAGTAGGTCATTTCAGAAGAAGAAGCCTGAAAAATTGCTACTCCACCTTCAATAGTTTTTTCTACTATCTCATACAAATTTTCATGCTTTAGGCCCTTCATCATTATCAATGAGTCTTTAGCAACCTTAAGAACTCCACCTTCAACAGAATACTTATAACCAGTAGAATCCAAAATACCCAAAGAGATCAAATTCTTTTTCAGATTAAGAACATGTCTAACAATAAGAGTTTTAATAATATTATCAAACATCTTAATTTTGATTGTTCTAATTCTAACAGTTTTGCATGGATTATTATTACTCATTAAAACTAAACCACCATCATAGGACTTGTAGTCTTCAAACCAATCATTATTAGGACACATGTGGTAAAAACAACCAGAATCAAGAATCCACGTATTATGGTAACGAACAAAATTAGAACTAATCGAGAGAACATTACCAAAATCATTATCAGAACTCCCTTCAACAACTGACACTTGTTATTTGGCTTACTCTTTAGATTGAAATTCTTTTTCTTTCTTTGCTTTGAGCTTCCAACACTCTTTAATTATATGTTTCATCTTCTTACAATACCTGTAGTTTATTTTTTTGGATTTGGATCTAGAATGACCTGTCTTTGATCTTTCTTTGGTATGACCTCTGATAATCAATGCTTCTGAGTGTGACACATCCCTTCAATCTTTTTTAAATATTCATTAGATAGAAGGGCAGCAGAAATATCATCAAATTTCAAATCCTTACCATACATGAGAGTAGTCTTCAAATTCTCAAGAGAAGGAGGTAAAGACGATACTAAAATAATTGCCTTGTCTTCATTTTTAATTTTAACATCAATGCTTAATAATTGAGAGACTAGTTTATTGAAAGAATTAAGATGATTAACTATATTCGTACATTCTCTCATTGAAAAATTGAAAAGCTTTTGCCTTAAGTAAACTCAATTTGAGATAGAGTTACTCATATATTATTTCTCCAGCTTTTTCCATAACTCTGAAGGTGATGTTTCATCAAGAAACGAATAGAGTACCTCATCAGTGAGACTGAGAAAGATTGTACTATGTGCACTAGCCTTCTAATTTTTTCAGACACTTTTGATGACATCTTCAGCCTTGATGTCCTCCAATGTGTTTCTTAACCCTTGTTGAGTAAGAATTGCATGAACTCTTACTTAACAAGTAGAAAATCCTTACTTTCCACTGAATTTCTCTATATCAAACTTCATAGTAGACATATTGAACTAAGCTCTGATACCACCTGTAGCGCTAAATATCAATGTCCACCATAATTCACAATGTAGAAGAAGAACAAAAAAAGGAAAATATAACACACAAGTGATTTATGTGGTGAAGACGATCTAGAGGATATTGTATTGATGAGAAAAGAAAGAGAAGATTACAATGATGGAGGCGAAACTCTAATATCACCAACTCTCACAAAAGACTAAGTAGCCTAGCTGTCACAAGACGTTTTGAGAATATTGATCAATGTCTCTCTCTCTCACTCTATATAGAAATCCTTACATGAATAGAGTATTTATAGATGTGGCCTAACTATATTTGAGTCAGAGTAGAAGACTAACTCAAATAAGATTTTTACTAATTTAAGCTTCTAGTAGAAGATAAACTCAGATAAGGATCAAGCCTACTAAATTACTTCCTAATATAATTAAGACTCTCTAGAAAATTCAGATTCAAGACACGATTAAGCCAACGCATGGGCCGATGAAAAAGAAGTTAGCAGTGGCCAGTGCTTGGGCTAGTTGAGCAGGGAGCTCAACTTACGTCGGCGACCTATGACTTGGGCTGGCGAGGCTAGGGTTATGGGCCGGGTCGGCAGTTGGGCAAAGCTTGTGGGTAGTGTGGGCCAATGGTTTAGGCCAGCAGAGAGGTGGCAAGGGCCTTTGGATCGATTGGGTTTGAATATGGTGGCAACGAACAACCTTCAGCAAGGAGGATTTGGGCAGTGGCAACTAGAACTGATGAAGGAAGGGAACTAGAGTGACAAAGATGGTCTAAGAGGCCAGACAGAGCTGAAGAAGATCGACAAAGGGCAAAGCTCACTGGAGGACTAGAGTGACAAAGATGTTTTGATGGCACAAAGCAAGGTTGAAATAATAATGGCCAGCACATCCCACGCGAGGCTAATCTGGCAAAGCTCTGGTGGGGCTAAGAGACAAGAGCAAAAGTTAGGGCATGGGACAAGCATAGGAGAGGGATGGCTGGCTGGTAGTCTATGGGCAGGGCTCTGGTCGATGACGCGTAGGCTACCCATGGCAGAGCCCTAGAGGAGAAGGGAAAATCAGAGGAAATATAAGAATTTTACCTCTCTCTTTTTCTTTGTTCGTGTTTGATTGATTTTGGACTCCCTTAGACCTAATCTCTTTCCTATTTTCCACCTCTTATAGATTCTCCTTAATTTAATAGGCTTCAAGAAAATTTAAGACTAAATTTTTTATTGGCTCAATTTTAACGTGTCGTTGAATTATGATTTATAATTGAATTAAATTTTCAAATTTTTTTAATTGACATGCAATCTCATTGATTTGAATTTATTCATTTGTGAGGAGATTCAAAATCTGTATTATATTTGGACCTTGAATTTTCAAGGGGATATTTACAAATTTTCTGAAAAATTTAAATCAAAGTGTAATTTTGTAAGTTTCAGGGGTGGTTTTGTGAAAATGACTTCTTTATGAAAATTTAAAACTTTCAGGGCCTTTTTTGTAAGAAAATTTTGGACGGTGGCCTATTTATAAAATATATTCAATCCGAAGACCTATTTGTAAAGGTTTTCTTTTTTATTTTGACTCAAATATTTGGCCCATTCGGCTTACTTTATCTTGAGTCTAAATTTCTCAATAATTCATGTTCAAATTAAAAATTGACCACAATATAGATCTAACTGAGATTCACATTTGAGTTATAATTTAGTGATATTTAAGTTTCAATAATAATCATATTTTGATCAAAATTTGATTTTAGTAAAAATTACCTCAAATAAATTGCCCTCTTCATAGCTTCTTCTTGAGCTCTTATGAGAAAAAGGAAGCGAATAATTTTTAAGTATCTGGTTCCTGTGTCAATATTCTGAGAGTTGATTGCATTTGCCATGTAAGAGTGGATTTAATCCACTATGTTAATGCAGGTTTGATCGTTGTGCAAAATAGACTTGAATTCACTACGTAAAAGTGATTTAAATTAGCACATGAGAATAAACTTCATTTACCATATGGAGTGGTCTTTGAGTTATTATGCAGTAATGGACTTATCTTGCCACGTGGTATGAATTTTGAGTTGGCATAAGGAATGAATTTAATTTGCCACAAGGAGTGGACTTGATTTGCAGCGTAGAATAGATTTTGAGTTATCATAAGGAATGAACTTGATTTGTCATAAGAAATGGACTTGATTTAACCACAAGGAGTAGACTTGAATTATCATAAGGAATGGAATTGAATGATCATAAGAAGTAAATTTTATTTGTTATGAGAAGTTGACTTGATTTATCACAAGAAATGGACTTAATTTGCCACAAGAAGTAGGCTTGATTTTTCATGGGGTTATGAATTCGACTGCCACACAAATTGGATGAGCTTTTGTGTTCATGTTTTATCTCAAAAAATATGGGGTACACGTTTGACTGGGCATTCCTTTTTTTGAGAAAATCGAGCATTCCATCATAGAAAAAACATAGCTACTTTCTATTATTTTTACCCCCAGAGGCTTAGGAATAATACTCCTTCAAAAATCAAGCATTGATCAGTGGCATAGGTTTTTCCACTAAATTGAGATTGATTTTTATCAATTAATCGATTTTGGCTTGTCCCCTATCCTCGAGTTTTAGTGGAGCTTCTTTTTATTTGGGGATGATTTCTTCACCAAGAGGTTTATCATGGTAAGTGTGAGACAAAAGTTCTTCTTTAGATTTTGAGGGTGTTTCAGCTACATCATACCCTCTTTCTTTAGGTTTTGATGAAGATTCACTGAGGACTTCACCCTCCTGTGTTATCTTTAGAAATGTTGCTATCTCAGTATATATGTCAGAGGGTGTTGATGATGTTTGGTTAGCCTCATTATAGGCATGTATGGAAACTTGGAGCGATGCAGTTTGGTTCTTTATAATTCTTCATTGGCATATTAGAGTAGGATACTCTATAGTAATCAGCTGAGTCAGTAAGTAGATGCTCAGGTCAATGCTAGTTGAACTATAGTAATTCAAGCTGATAGTTCCTCTTCTAGAATGCCAAATTGGCATATGTGCTTCGAGAGAAATAACCTTATGGAGTAATGTTCTTTCTTTTCATTTTGATTATGATGCTAGAAGAAGTAAATGACGCAAAGCATTATGTGTTTGTGCTTATTTGAAAGTTTTTTTTTTTTTGAGATTTCTCTTAGTAGACAGGTGATATATCCTTTCATCTTCGATTAAGGGGTCCTACTAGATTCGGTCTGTTGAAGTTTAATGATGATTTTGTCTTAGAGTGTGGTAGGTCACCGATGAACCTACCCTTACACCATTTTTTGAAGTGCAATGCTTTCTTTAGGAACCTATTTTTATGGCTACTTCTCTACTTTACCATATTCCGATTGGTTAGTTGATTATTTGACTTGGCTTTCATCTCGGATGCCTCTAAACCTTAATTTTCAATGTTTGCACACCTGCAGATTCTTTGAGGTGATTTTTGTCATAATCAAATTTGACTAAAATATGATTAAAATTGAGACTTATATGCCACTAAATTATGACTCAAATTTGATCTCAATCAAGCTTAATTGCGTCTGAGTTTAATCAAAAATCGAGTTCAATTTAGACCTGCATCATTGGGAAACTTGGAATCAAGTAAAGTCTAATCCAGATGAGCTAAGTGAGTTAGATATTTGAATCAAAATTAAGTCCAAACTTTATCAAAAATCTAGACCAAAATAATAAAATATAAAAATTTTGTAAATAGACCCCTATACTGAATAAATCTTTATAAATGGGTTCTTCACCAAATTCTTTCAATAAATAGGTCCCTAAAATAATAATTTTACAAAAAATCAAATAAAATTTTAAAATCACAAATTAGTCCTGCAAAATTTAGGATTTATAAATAAACCCCTCAAGAGATTAATTATTATAACTTGATCCTTATGAAATTTCGTATTTACAAATAAACACCTCCAAAATTTTGTATTTATAAATAAGCTCCTAGAATTTCAACTTTTCACATATAAGTTTTTCAAAAATTTTTATTTATGAATAAGTCCAAATTTTATTCAAAAAGGCTTGTGTAAGTTTTAAACTTTATAAAAAAAAATTTTACAAAAAGACCCACTAAAAGTTTTTAAAAAGTATAACTTAGTCTAATTTTTTTTAATAAATTTGTAAATAATCATTTATAATTTCAGTATCCATGATGGGTATAACTTTCAAATTTCATCATTTATAACAGATAAACTTATTGATATCTTTTCATAAGTTCATCCAGATTCCAGATAAACCATATCCATATCTATTTACATCCATATCCATTATTTAAAAATTCAAACAAAGGAGATCATTTTCAGCCCAACTTCATCTCTTTGAATCCTATATAAATCTTTTGACCTAAAAAAAAGAGATTGAGAGAACATAAAATTAGAGAATGAGGGAAAGAGGATTAGAGAAATATCACATCATCAAACAAAGGATATCAACGAGAAGAATCGTACAAAGAGTAAGTTCCTCATTACTTAGCTTTCTTTGCTTATTTTTGTAGGTTCATGTCTTGCGCGAGACCTAGCTGTGCCAAGGGCCGGGTTCGACCAAACATGGCTGAGCCAGACCAACTTCTCTAGTGATGCCTTGCTTGCACTGAAACCAACCACCGTCTTCCCTAAAAATATGTCTTCCTTGCCACCACCCTAGCTCCTCGAAGCCCATCTCCACCTTAGAATCAGAACCTGAGCTTGTGAGTTGCCACCTGAGCCCGCCGAAATTGCCTAGCTAGGCCGCCTCCGCTTTCTACTTGGGAGAAAAGGCCTGATTTTGGCAGAGAAGAGACCGGGCCACCATGGTTTGGTCATGAGGAGAAGGTTTGGTAGGGGGCATAGTTTGGTGAGAAAGAAGAAGGAATAGAATATAAAAGGTAAAAATATTTTTAAAAAATTATTGTACATAAAAAAGAAAAGCTGGCAAAAAATAGGGTTTCAAGTTTGAGGAAGAAGAAGAAATAAAAAAATATCAAAAAAAGACTGTTGCGTAAAATAAAAGAAAAAATTTGGCAAAAATAAATAAAAAAGAAGAGTTTGTTCCAAAAAAGAAATCTTCTTTTATCTTGATTTTCAGTGTAACTTCATCAATACTACGGATACTCGTGGCCTCCAAGAAGATAGCGAACTTTCAACACTACTTGCCGCCACTCGAAGACGATGAACACTCAATATTACTTGCGACTACCTGCTGTCCCTCGAAAATGGTGAACCTTCAACACTACTTGCGGCCACCCGTGACCCCTCGAAGATGGCAAATCTCATCCCTCCAAGCCAGCCTTCGAGCTCACACTCAACTAGCCTTCGAGCTCACATCCAAGATAGCCTTCAAGCTCATATCTTTGGGCTCATGTGTTAGCCAGCCTTTGAGCTTACACTTAGTCAACCTTCTACCCCATACTCAACCAGCATTTGGGCTTACACCATAGTCAATCTTTAGGCTCACACTCAGCCAACCTTCGAGTTCGCACTTAGCTAAACTTTGGGCTTGCATCCATACCAGCTTTCGAGCTCACACTTAGCTAACCTTTGGGCTTGCACCTAGCTAGCTTCGGGCTTACATCCAAGCCAACTTTCGAGCTCACAACTCAGCCAACATTCAGGCTTGCATCCAAGCCAGCTTTTGGGATCATACTTAGCCAGCCTTCAAGCTCACATCCAAGTAGCCTTCAAGCTCACACTCAGCTAGCCTAAAATTATCATAAATAGCCAAATACCCTCATGTGAAACTACTTAATAAGAAGTAATTCAATCACATTGAAATTAAACTTAGGCAAAACAAACGGACAAAAGCCAAGTTGGCTCAAATGAACCTAAATTGATCAAACAAATAGACTAAAATCCAAATTGAGCTGGACTCCAAAAAAATCCAAATTGAGTTAATCTAAACTCAAACCCAACCCTAATTAGGTCCAAGATGGGTCAATTCAAAATCAAGTTAAATCAAGTCTAAACTAAAAAGGCAAATTCAAAATTAAACTAGAACTAAGCCTAGCAGAGCCTGAACTAAAACTGAGTTAAACTAAAGTGACTTGAGCTTGAACTGAAGTTCATCAAGATGTAGACTTTGACTTAACAAAGGTCCATCATAAGGTCAAACTTGACTCAAGCTAAGTGAAATCAATAAACTCAAACTATATTAGTTCAAATAGAAGTAAATAGGGTCAAACCAAGTCCCGCTAGGTGTGTTAAACCTTCGATAATACTCACACACTGTGTACCACACGTGATATTCTCACCCTAATCTGAACCAAAATTTGTTTAAATAAAACTAAATAATGTCAAATTGAGTCTTGTTGGGTGTGTTACAAAAGCTTTTAGCAACACTTCAAAGCTATACCCAACTCCTTAAGCAATTGGTGATACTACCAAAGAAAAGAAGTTAATCACTAATACGCTCCGAGCTATCAGCCACACTTCAAAGCTATATCCAACTCCATAAGTCATTGGTGATGCTACCAAATCAAAGAATTTAATCGCCAACATGCTCAAAGCTGTCAGCAACACTTCAAAACTAAATCAATACAAAAGCATTTACAATACTTCAATTTAAACCAAACTAAGGTGGACTCAAACTTAGTCAGTCAGCCACAATGCCTTGTTCAAATGAAAATAACCAATAACATGCACAAAGCTATTGGCCATAGTTAGAAGCTAGTCAATCTTACAAATAGTTGATAACGTGCTCTCCAAGCTAGTCAACCCCTAAAGCAATTGATGATACACCATTCATGCTAGCTGACTCTAGAAGCCATTAGCGATATGCTTTTCAAGCTAGTCAACCCCAGAAACTATTGATGACACACTTTTTCAAGCTAATCAACCCTCGAAGCAATTGATGACACACCCTTCAAACTAGTCAACCTCAAAAATAATAAAGTTATTGCCTATGTCTTATCAGCTATGAAAACACTTCAAAAAACCAAAGAAATTATCGCCTACAACTTATTGACTATGAAAATATTTTAGAAACCAAGAAGTCATTACCTATGCCCTATTGGCTATGTAAACACTTCAAAGTCAACGGAGTTATTGCCAACTTCTCCTATTCCTTTCCACGTCCCATCGGATGATGCCATCAACACCTGCTTAAGATCAAGTCTATTTGGGTCAGACACCATGTGGTAGCATAGGCGAGTGGGGCAGCAACACAGATCAAAGCTTCTTCTCCACTCTTTATTTATTCCATATTTTCTATGTTTCCTTATTAAAATTTATTATAAAGTGAGTGTACGCTTTTGCTCAAGTCATGTACCATCTTTCTTAAAATCAATCAAATAATGCTTTCTTTTTTTATTTTTTTATGCCTCTATTTTATTAGTTAGGTTCCTTACTTAAGGAGATTCTTGGCAATCGTCGGGATAATTAATAATAGAGGCTTGCACCTGTTAGAAGTCATATTTTCACAACACTAGATAGTGCACTTTAAATTAAAATAAATTTTGATTTGTTATTCAAAATTTCTCCTCGAGGTCTTTGCTATCTTGGATGGTCAATTTTGATCCTACAAATTTTGGTACACCTAATGGGACTTAACTTCTCCTCAAAGTAGATAAACCTAGTTAAAATAGAAACATATCAGAAGAAAAAAATTGAAAGCTAATGATTGATTAAGAGAAAGGAAAATGACATCATCAAGTGGCCCTCTTTCCCCAATCCATGCCATCATCCTTGGTAAATGGCTTACAACACACTTTCAACCATCATTGTGATGGCAAAGTTGCAGCACACTTTATCAACCAATGATCACCGCAGGGACAACCGGAGTCCACATAAGTGTGGATCAACCCTCGCCTCCCACCTAGTGGGCAATGACTAAGTCCACTCAGAGGGCAAAGACCTCTCATCCAGGGGGCAAAGACCTCCTATCTAGGGGAAAGGACCTCCCATCCAGGAAGCAAGATCAAAACTCATTTAAAGGAGTTAAGTCCAAATGTCATTATGCTAAATCTCGATAACAAAATAACAATCATCGTGGGGGCATCTAGAGTCCATATCAGCCATCAGGCTATATCCAATTTCATCCAATTCATGCATAGTGCTTCTACTTTCACTAGCATCATTACTACTCTCAACATTACTAATACTAACATTGATTCGATTGCTGCTCTATTTATCTAGTATGGATCAATCCCTTGCCTCCCACCATGTGGGCAAAGATCAAGACCATTCAAAGGGGAAAAGAACAAGTCCACCCAAGGAGCAAAGCCTAAGTTCTCCCTCGTGGCAAAGGTTAAATTTTATTGTGTTAAACCTCGATGATGAAATAGAAGCTTCATTAGAATAAATTAGGGCATCAGTCTATCAAAGGCTAATTAATAGGTAAAAGTCAGTTTTTAATCGCCTATAGCCTACCTAAGGAAGGACCAGCAGGGTGTTCAATTGAATTCAAAATGTCAGACTAAACCTGAAGCTAGATTCTATAATCCTCGCCTCCAACACTATAAAAGCTAAAGGAGAATAATGGAAGAACACATATTCAACCTTCTTTAGCTAAGAAAAGGGTAATGCCATCTTCTAACACCATACTGGTTAATGGATGAGCAACTAATTCTGAAAAGAAGGATGCTTATACTAAGTCAACAACATGGAAGAGTCAAATGGTTGCATGAGCTTCGAAAGCATAAAACAAAAAAATTGTCTAGCCTATGATGGAATGTCTAGTTGCATGAAAATTTACTAGTCAAGTATGCATTCCATACTTCTAAAGGCAAAAACATAAAATAAAAAAATCTACTAAAAAAATAAAAACAAAAGAATTTCTTAGTATTTAGGTGACATACCTTCTATTTTAAAAACAAGATTTCTGAAAATGAAAGGGTAATAAAGTCAAGGATGGTTGATAATGAAATATGATGGAGTTAGAATCTCAGTACCTCCCCCATCCACCGATACGCTAAGTTAACTTCAGGAATGCAAGCTTGAAAATAGGCAATCAATATGCAAGTTACTAAAACCCTATTAGAAAAATTACTTCAAAGATGAAAGTACTAAGATTGAAAGATAACCTCTCAGGAATTTCCTCCTAGTGGCAAAAGATCATCCCTATTTAAAAAAAAAGAGAAGAATCGAAAACAAAGTCCTAAATAGATAAGTCTCATATGAAAAGTCGAGCCAAGAGAGGTAGACTCAAAGAGTAAGCACCAGTTGGCATTTATGAGCTCACAAACCTTGGATCCTCAAAAGAGAAATGAGATTGCTAAAAAAATAAAAATAAAAAATAAAAATGGGGAGAAAATTAGATCACATGTAGGAATTAGGATGACTGATCCAACCCATCTCGATGTATTATCAACCAAGAAAGACCACCTAAAGAATAAGTACTTATTGGTATTTGTGGGTATATAAATCTTGGAAATTAAGTTTACGAGGCATCTGAGATTAAAGACAAATTCAAAGAAGCAACTAATCAATAAGAACATGGTGAAAGTAATAAAGTTGCAAAAAAAAAGTTTCTAAAGAAAATATTATACTAGGAAACATATATAAAAGGAGGTTGATTGGTAACCTACTACTTCTTGAGACCAAATTACCCTTAAACTTCAACAAACTAAATCAAGTAGGAGGCCTTAATCTAAGATGGAAGGATATCACCTTTCTACTAAAATATTTTTGAAATAATAAATCTATAGAAAATTTTCTTTCAAGAAAGATATAAACACATATACTTTGCTTCATAAACAAATTAAACAAGAGAGAAAATATTACTTCATAAGGTTACTTCTCTCAAAACGCATGCACTAATTTGGCATCTAGAAGACAAACTATTAGCTTGAAGTATAGCAACTCAACAAGCATTGATCAAAGTGTTTGCTCACTGAGTCAACTGATCGCTATGGCATGTCCTATTCCAATATGTCAATATGGCATTATCAGAGACAAGTCTCATAAACAACAACTTCTTGCTTTATTCTTCATCCTACCAAGAAATGATATGAACAACAAGGTGAGGAAGCTTCAAGTGGCACTCAAGATATCCCTCCAAGCAATCAAAATCCAATTGGTTGGACAGACTGGTCAAGCCATCAATCCCTACCTAAAAGTGATCAAAACTGACGGCATATCTCTCCCCAAACCCTTTGGTTCTATGACCACTCCAACATAGGTTAGGATCTCTTCTCCCAACTATTATCCAGTGATAGTCTTTACATTGTGGATGCAAGGGCTCTAATCCATAGAAAAGAAAAGTGAAACTCCTTTTTGATCAAAACAATATATTTTTTTTTTCTTAAAAATAAGCACCACACTCCTTTGCTAGTCTGTGCAAGAATGAAAATGGGAAATGCTCTTGCCTAAAGCATATGAGCATATGCAACAACTCTCTTCTAAAAATACATGATGATATCAAGGAGGCATATTGTCTGAGCATACATTATGAATGCTTCGTCAAACATTAAATCCATTCTTATATAGAAGAAGATAGTAAAGGTAAAGTCAAGTCCTCTCATACTTAAGAAAAATATACTGCTAAAGCATTTGATGTGGATAGCCAATCCATTTGGTTAATACCAAGTGGATCTTCATTTTCCACCATTAAGAGATTGCAGACAAAAAAATTAAGACTCTCTTGTCAAATACTCATAAAGAAAGTATATAGTCAAGGCTTCAAAAATACAAAAAAAAATGTGATCAAGGATTCTTCCCTCACCTCAAAATATTAGGAGCAAGTAAATTTTTTCTCCCTAATGTTTATAAGATGTTTATTATTATGGCATTCAAGGGAAACAAACATGTATGATGTTTCCTATTTCTTCTATAATCAATAGATCAAATCAAAAGTCATAAAATCTTTAACAAAGAATTCAAATAGGTAACTTATATAGTAGTAAAGTCAAACATACCACCCTAAAGTGGCAAAATAAAGCTTATCACCTCCAATATGGTGAAATCAAGCTTATCCCCTCTGAGGTGGTAAAATCAAACTTACCTCCAAAATGGTAAAATCAAATATCTCATTTATGAGGATTACAAAGTCAAATATACTATCTCTAACATGGATAAATCAAAGTAGAAACTTTAAAAACTAGCCAAGTAAAGTCCACCTATTATGGCATATTAAATTCACTTTCACATGGCAAATTGAGTCTATCTTGCATGATGATCAAACCTGTCTTTACATGACAACTCAATTCCACTTTCACATGATAAATTGAAGTCCATGTTGCATGACTATCAAGCTCTTATTTATATGGCAACTAAGTTCACCCTCACATGGCAACATTGAATCCACTTTTACATGGTAAACTAAGTCCCCTCTCACGTAGTAACCTATGTCCACTTCCACGTGGTGAATTAAGTTCACTCTCATGTGATAAACTAAGTCTATTTCTACCTGACAAATTAAACCAAGACATGACAAATTAAGTCCACTTTTACATGGCAACTTAAGTCCATTTTGCATAGCAATTAAACTCGCATTTATATGGCAATCAAGTCCATTCTCACATAGCGCGTTAAGTCCATTTTATGTGTAAATTATTATTTACATAGTAAATCAAGTCCACTTTTATATGGTAGATCAAATCCACCTTCATTTGGTAAATTAAGTCCAAATTTTCCAATGCTTCTGGTCTAAATTTTTAGAAATAAATCCCTCAAAAATTTTTATTTATGAATAATTCTAAATTTTATTCAAAAAGGGCTCTAAAAGCTTCAAAACTTTATAAATAAAAATGTTTTGCAAAAAGACCCCCTAAAAATTATAAAATTATAATTTACTCTAATTTTCTAAAATAATTTGAAAATAATTCCTCTATAATTTCAGTATCCGAGATGAGTAAAACTTTTAAATTTTATCATCTACAATAGATAAACTTTTATCCATATCTCTTCACAAGTTCATATAGATTCTAGATAAGCCATATTGATATCTATTTGCATCAATATCCATCATTCAAAAATTCAAACAAAGGAGATCATTTCCACCCTGACATCATCTCTTTGAATTCTATATAAACATGTTGACCTAAAAAAGGGAGATAGAGAAATCAGAAAAATTAGAGAACAAGGAGAAGAGGATTAGAGAAATATTATCATCATTAAAGGAAGGAGATCAACAAGAAGAATTGTAGAAAAGAGTAAGTTCCTCGTTACTTAACTTTCTTTTCAAATTCTTGTAGCTCTCGTGTCTTGCTTGAGACCTTGCTGTGCCAAGGGCTGGGTGCGATCAGACATGGCCGAGCCCAGCCAACTTCTCCCATGATGTGTCGCTTGCACCAAAACTGATCACTGTCTTTCCCGAAACTATGCCTTCCTCACCACTGCCCTAGCTCCTCGAAGCCCATCTCCACCTCCAAATCAAAACATGAGCCCACAAGCTGCTGTCCAAATCTGTCAGAGTTGCCCCACTGAGCCGCTTATGCTCGAGCTTGTGAGCTACCTCCACTTAAGCCTGCAAACTACCTTCACTGCTCGAGCCCACAAGTCACCTCCGCTGACCTCGCCTGCTCTGCCACTGTTTGAAACTTGCCTACTCCACTATCACCCATGCAGGCCATTGCTGCCTCCAACTCTAACCTGCATTACCACTGTGCAGCCACCCAAGAGCCGTTGCCCAAGCTTTATCCCAGCCTCCATGGATGTCATTTTGCCTCGCTGCCGGGTGAAATGGCAGAATCTGATCAAAAGGTAGTCGGATCTAGGCAAAGAAGGGAGTGGACTAACATGGCCTAGTTGTGAGGAGAAGGTTTGGTAGGAGACATTGTTTAGTGAACAAAAGAAAGAATAGAAGATAAGAGGAAAAAAATTTAAAAAAGGTTGTTGTACAAAAAAAAAGGGAAAATCCAGCTCAAACTAAGGGAGAAGGGTTTTAAGTTTGAGGAAGAAGAAGAAGTAGCAAAAAAATATTCAAGAAGGTTGTTTCGTTAAAAAAGTTCAGCAACAATAAATTTAAAAAGAAGAGGTTGTTCAAAAACGAAACCTTCTCTCTTTTTGATTTTTGGTGAAACTTTACGAACACTGTGGCACCTACGGCCCATTCAAAGATAGTAGACTCTTGACACTACTCATAGTCACTCGAAGACAGTAAACCTTTAACACTACTCACAGCCACCCATAGCTCCTCAAAGATAGTGAACCTTCAACATTGCTTGTGACCACCCGCAACCCCTCAAAGATGGCAAATCCTCATCATTCAAAGCCAACCCTCAAGCTAACATTCAGCTAGCCACTAGGCTCATATTCAAGCCATCCTTTAGGTTTACATCGATGTCAGCCTTTTAGGTCGCACTTAGTCAGCCTTTCAACTCGTACTCAGCCAATCTTCAGGCTTACATATAGCCAACCTTCAGGCTCACAACTCAGTTAGCTTTTGGGCTCTCACCTCAGCTAACCTGCAGGCTTATACCTTAGCCAACCATTAGGCTCACATCCAAGACAAGCTTTGGGCTCACACTTAGCTAGCCTTCAGTCTCGCATCCAAGCCAACCTTTGGGCTCGCACTCAGTTAGCCTTCGAATTCTCTTCCAAACAGATCTTCAGACTTGTACTTAGCTAGCCTTCGGGCTTGCCCCTTAGCTAACCTTTGGGCTCACACTCAGTCAATCTTTGGGTTTACATCTAAACCAATCTTTGTACTCACACCCAATCATTCCTCAAGCTTATATTAAGCCAACTTTCAAGCTCACAAAATAAGCCAACCCTTAGGTTCACATATTTAAATTCGAGCTATGGATCCACCTAAAATTATCATAATTAGCCAAGGATCGTTAAGTCAAATTGCTTAACATGAAGTAATTCAATCACATTAAAATTAAACTTAGCGAAAATAAATGGAAAAGGCCAAGTTGGCTTAAATTGACCATAATTCATCAAATAAATAAACTAAAATCCAAATCAAGCTGGACTCCAAAAAAATTCAATTTGAGTTAACCTAAACTCAAATCCAACCCTAATCAAGTCCAAGTTAGGTCAATTCAAAATCAAGTTAAATCAAGTCCAAACTAGAAGGACAAATTCAAAATCAAACTAGAACCAAGCCAAATTGAGCTTAAACTAAAATCAAGTTAAACTAAAGTGACTTGAACTTGAACTAAAGTTCATCAAGATGTAGACCTAGACTCGACAAAGATCCAACGCAAGATCGAACTTGACTCAAGCTAAGTGAAATTAATAGACCCAAACTATATTAGTTTGAATAGAACTAAATAGGGCCAAATCAAGTCCCACTGGGTGTGTTGAACCTTCAATAATACTCCCAGACTAAGAACAAAGTGTGATATTCCCACCCTGAACCAAAATTTGTTTAAATAGAACTAAAGAAAATTAAACTAAGTCTTACTAGGTGACTACAAAAGCCTTTAGTAATACTTCAAAGCTATACCCAACTCTATAAGTAGTTGGTGACTCTATCAAACTAAAGAAGTTAATTGTCAATACGCTCTAAGCTGTTGGCCACACTTCAAAGCTAAGCCAATCTAAACATATTAGTAATGCTTCAATTCAAACCAAACTATGGTAGGCTCAAACTTGTTTAGTTAATCAATCACAATGCCTTGTTCAAATGAAGTCAACCAATAATATGCTTAAAGCTATTTGCCACACTTTGAAGCTAGTTAACCTCACAAGCAGTTGATGATATGCCCTTCAAGCTAGTCAACCTCTAAAGCAGTTGATACTGAACCCTTCAAGTTAGCCGACCCCAAAAGTCATTGGCAATGCATGTTTCAAGCTAGTCAACTCTAGAAACAGTTGATGATGCACCCCTCAAGCTAGTCGACCCCAAAAGTAGTTGACAATGTGATTTTCAAAAATATATCCAACCCTATAAGTCATTGGTGACACTACTAAAAATAATAAAGTTATCACTTACACTTTATCGGCTATAAAAATACTTCAGAAAATCAAAAAATGTTATTATCTATACCTTATCAACTATGAAAATACTTCAAAAACTAAAAAGTTATTACCTATGCCTTATTGGCTATGGAAATACTTCAAGATTAATAGAGTTATCACCAACACCTTATTGGCTAATGAAAATACTTCAAATTATGAAGTTATTGCCGATCCTCAAAGCTATTGAAAATCTTTCAAACTTCTCCTATTCCCTTCCACGTTCCATCAGATGATGCCATTAACACCTTTTTAAGACCAAGTTGAATTGGATCAGACACCATGTGGTTCAGTGTAGGGGAGCGAGGTAGCAGTACACATATTTGCTATGATTTCACATTAAAATTTATTATAAAGTGAGGGTAAGTCCTTTCTTAAGCATGTACCATCTTTCTTAAAATCAATGAAATAATATTTTCTTCTTTTCTTTTTTGTGTCTCTATTTTGTTAGTTAGGTTTCTCAGTTTAGGAGGTTCCTAAAAATTGTTAGTGTAATTAATAATAGAGGTTTGTGCCTATTAAAAGTCATATTTTTATTACACCTAATAGCTCACTTCAAATTAAAATAAATTTTGATTTGTTATTCGAGATTACTCCTCAGGGTCTTCGCTATCCCGAGTGGTCAATTTTGATCTCACACAAATGCCATATAATACTTATTCTTTGGGTGATATTTCTTGGATGATAATACACCTGAGATGAGGCTAAGTAAGTCCTTCTAATTTCAGCATATAATCCAATTTTCGCCCCCTTTTCCTAATTGATTTAGTTCAAAAGTCCTTGAACTATCATGGTAACTTTAGGTGAGCATGCAAGTAGGCCTAGATGTGCAAGCCTAATAGTTGGCTTACATAAGCAAGCTTGAGGGTTGGCTTTGATGTGCAAGCTCAAAAACTGGGTTGAATGCAAGCTCAAAGGTTGACTTAGTTACAAGCCTGAGGACTAACTTAGATGTAAGCCAAAAGACTGGCTTGAATGTGAGTTCAAGAGCTGACTTAAATGGAAACGTAAGAGTTGGCTTAGTTGTGAGCTTGAGGGCTAGCTTTGATACAAGCCCAAAGGCTAGCTTAGTTATGAGCACGTGGGCTAGCATAGACATTAGCCCGAAGACTGGCTTAAATGTGACTCTGAAGGTTAGCTTAGTTATGAGCCTAAGGGTTGCCTTAAGTGTGAGCCCAATGGCTAGCTTAATTGTGAGCTTGAAGGCTGACTTGAATGTTAACCCAAAGACTAGCATAGTGGAGATCCTAGAGGCTAGCAGAGTGATGAGTCTGAATGCTAGCATAGGTACAAGCTCAAAGGTTGGCATAAAGGCAAACCCAAAGGCAGACATAAGTACCAGCCTGAGGGTTGGCTCATATGTAAGCCCAAAGCCTGGCATAAAGGTGAGCTTGAAGGCTAGCATGAGTGCGAGCTCAAAGACTGACATAGTGATGATCCCAAAGGCTGGCAAAGTGTCGAGCCCAAAGATTAGCATAAAGGCAAGCCCTAAATCTAGTATAATGGCAAGCCCAAAGGCTAGCATAGTGACAAGCCCAAAGACTGGTATAATATAAGCTTGAAGGCTGGCATAGCAGCAAGCCTGAAGATCGATATGATGGAGAGTCTAAAGGCTAGTATAGTGGCAAGCTCCAAGGCTAGGATATGTCCAAGCCCAAAGGTTGTCATAATGACGGGCCTAAAGTCTGGCATAAATGCGAACCTAAAGGCTAGTAAAAAGGCAAGACCAAAAGTTAGTATAGTGGTAAGGCTGAAGGCTAGCATAAAGGCAAGTCTGGAGGCCGGCATGATGGTGAGCCCGAATGCTTGCATGAAGGCAAGATTGAGGACTAGCATGATGGTGAGCCCATAGGCTAGCATAATGACAAGCCTAAAGGTTAGCATAGTGATGAGCACAAAGGTTGTTATAGTGGCAAGTCTCAAAACTGCCATGATGGTGAGCCCAAAGGTTGGCACAATGTTGAGGCTGAAGGCTGGCATAAGTGAGAGCCCAAAGGCTGGCACAATAGGGATCCTAAAGGATGGCATAAGTGTGAGCCCAAAAATTGGTATATTGGCGAGCCTAAAGGCTGGCATAAAGATGAGCTTGAAGGCTAATATGATGGCGAGCCCAAAGGCTGGCATAGTGGCCATCCCAAAGATGACATAAAGTCGAGCCTGAAGGTTGACATAGTGGAAATCCCTAAGATTGACAAAGTTGCAACCCTAAAGGCTGGCATAGTAGCGAGCTTGAGGGTTAGCAAAGTGGTAAGCCCAAAGGTTGGCATAATAACAAGCCTAAAGGCTGGCAAATTGGGGATTCTGAAAGCTAGCAAATTAGCATATGCAAAGGCTGGCCAAGTGGAGAGTTTTAAGGTTGGCATATGGGCAAGCACGAATGTTACAAAATGGTGTGCTTGAAGGCTAGCATAGTGGTGAGCCCGAGAATTCACAAAATGGTGAGCCCGAATGGTCGCATAATGGCAAGTCTGAAGACTAGTAAAGTGGTGAGTTTGAAGGTTAGTAAAATGGAGAGTCTAAAGGCTAATAAAGTGGCATCCTTAAAGGCTAGAAAAGTGGAGAACATGAAGGTTGACATAGTGGTGAGTCCAAAGGCTAGTATAAAAGTGAGACCAAAGTCTGGCATAGTGGCAAGTTAGAAGGCTTGCATAAAAGTGAGCTCAAAGGCTAGCTTGATGGTGAGCCTGAAGGTTGACAAAGTTGTAAGTCTGAAGGCTAGCATAGTGATAAGCTTGAAGGTTAGTGAAATGGTATGTCAAAATGCAGGCAAAGTGGTAAGCCCGAAGGCTTGTATAGTAGCAAGCCCGAGGGCTAGAAAAGTGGCAAGTCCTAAGGCTAGTATAATTGTGAGCTCGAAGGTTGTCAAAATGGCAAGTCTGAAGACTAACATAATGGTGAGTCCGAAGATTGGCACAGTGGCATGCTCAAAGGCTAGTAAAGTGGCAAGTACAAAGGCTAGTATAGTATCGATCCCAAAAGCTGACATAGGTGTGAGCCCGAAGACTTGTAATGTGGCAAGCTCGAGGGCTAGTAAAATAGTAAGCCCAAAGGTTGACATAGAGGCAAGCCCAAAGGCAAACAAAAATGCAAGCCCAACAGCTTGCGTCATGGTGACCTCAAAGTCTGGCATTGTAGCAAGTCCAAATGCTAGCATAAATGCGATCTTGGAGATTGGCAAGGTGATAAGCCCAAAACTGGAAAAGTGGCAAGTCTGAAGACAAGTATAATGGAAGCCCAAAGGTTGAGAAGGTGGCATACTTGAAAGTTGACAAAATGGTGAGTTTGAATATTGGTATAGGTGTGAGTCCGAAGGCTGGCATAATGATGAGCCTGAAGATTGGCTTAGGTGCAAGTCTAAAAACTAGTAAAGTGACAAGATCGAAAGCTTGGCTAAGTGGTGAGTCTGAAGGTTGGCATAATAGCGAGCCCGCAAGTTAGCATAGGTGCAAGCCCTAAAGTTGGCATAATGACAATCTAGAAGATTGGCAAAGTGATAAGCTAGAAGGTCGGTATAAGGTGAGCCTGAAGTCTGGTCAAGTGGCGAGCCCAAAGACTAGCAAAGTGGCTAGCCCAAATGCTAGCAAAGTGGCCAACTCGAAGGCTGGCATAAAGGCAAGCTTGACAGTTAGAAAAGTCACAATCCCAAAGGCTGGCATAATTGTGAGCCTATAGACTGACGAAGTGATGAGCTCGAAATTCGGTATAATGGCAATCCTAAAGGTTGGCAAAGCGGAGAGCTTGAAGGTTAGCATTGCGACAAGCCAAAGGCTAGCAAAATAGTGAGATTGAAGGCTAACATAGATGCAAGTATGAATGCTAATAAAGTGGCAAACCCAAAGGCTTCTATGGTGGCTAGCCCAAAGACTTGTATAAAGATAAGCTTGAAAGCTGGCAAAAATGCAAGTTCGAAGGCTAGCATAAAGATGAGTCGAAAGATCAACATGATGGTGGTCCTAAAGGCTAGTATAATGGCAAACCCAAATATTCGCATAAATGTGAACCTAAAAACTGATATAGTAGTGAGCCTAAAGTCTGATATAATAGCGAGTCTAAAAATTAATAAAATGGTAAATCCAAAAATTAGTATAGTGGTGGATTCAAGACTGGTGTAATAATAATGCTAAATATTGACATAAGTGCGAACATAAAAACTGATATATGTGCAAATATGAAAAATGACAAAATGACAAAGTAGAAAATTTAACAAAATGACAAACTCAAAAAATAATATAATTATAAACTTAAAGGTTAATATAAATATGAACCTAAAAACTAATACGATGACTTAACCCAAACGCAGAAAAAATAAAGATACATGCCATATAAAAATCGAGGCTAAGTTTTCTTTTATTTTTTTAATTTTTACTCGTCCCTTTCTCCCCCGTTTGAGCTGCCTTTTCCTCTATTTTTTTCAACATGGTGGAACTTGCACAGCTGGCTGCCAACATTCCCTGTTTTTTTTTTGACCTCTTTTACTTATTCTTTTCCGCCTTATCTCCTTCCCCGCTCACCGTTCGTCCATCATCCCTTCATTTTGAACTTCTTCTTTACCCCAACCTGCGTTTCTCTTCCCTGTTTTCCCTTTCACCCACACTAATGACTGTTATGCTCACCCTCTTCGAATCCAAGCTGAATCCAGCTAGATTCGGCTAGATCTAGCTTGATCTAGCTTCGGTGGGCTGTGGATGGGTGAAGGCTCCCTATTACAACAATGAGCAAGGCCGGCGTAGGACCTCATGTAGCTCGATGAGGGCGTGATGTAGGCGCGAGTGGTTGCATGTCCGGGTACATGCCGGCAAAGGCAAAAGCTCAGTGCGTGAGGGCTCAAAGCGATGGCAGAGAGCTCAAAGCTGCGGCGGCTGGGACTAGGGCCGGCTGGGCAGGAGTCCGCACTGGCATGGGTGGATGAAGAAGAAACTAGCGGTGGCTGGGGCTCAGGCCAGTTGAGCATGGAGCTCAACTTAGACCAATGGCATGCGACTCAGGCCGGTGACGCTAGGGTTCTAGCAATTAGTCGGGTCGGCAGGTCTGCCAAGGCTTGTGGGGAGTGTGGGCCAGTGGTTCAGGCTAGTAGAGAGGTGGTGGGGGCCTTTGGATCAGCAAGTTCGAATATGTAGTGACGAACTACCTCCGGTAGGGAGGACATGGGAAGCGCGACTCGAAGCATTGAAGAAAGGGGAATCGGAGCAAAAGAGATGGTCTAAGAGGCCGGACGAAGCTAGAAAAGACCAGCAAAGGGCAAAGCTCACCACAGGATCGCCATTCCATGGGTAGATGGTTGGATGGTGAGGGCAAGGTCGAAATAGTGAGGGTCAACAAGGGCCATGCAAGGCTAATCGGGCAGATGTTTGGCGAAGCTAAGCAACAGGAGCAGAAGATAGGGCATGGGCCGAGTGCAGGGGAGAGATGGTTGGCTGTCAGTCGACGGACAGGGCTCCGATTGGTGATGTGCGGGCTACCCGTGGTAGAGCCTGGGAGGAGAAAGGAAAATAAAAGAAAAGATAAAGAATTTTACCTCTCCCTTTTATTCCTTGTTTGCGTTTGATTGGTTTTTTATATGCTCAGACCTGATCTCTCTCCATCTTTTGGAGGTTTTTCTTAATTTTATAGATTTTAAGAAGTTTTAGACTTAAATTTTTGATTGTGAATTGTGTTTTTTAATTAAGTTAAATTTTTAAATTTCTTTGATTGGCATGGAATTTTATTTCTGGGATTTATTTACTTGTGGGGGAGATTTAAATTTTATACCTTGTTTGAATGTTGGATTTTTAAGAAAATATTTATAAATTTTTGGAAAAATTTAAATTAAAGTGTAATTTTATAAGTTCAAGTGATATTTTTGTAAAAATAATTTATTTATAAAAGATTGAAATTTCTAGGGATTTTTTTGTAAGAAAATTTTGATAAAAGTCTACTTATAAAATGTATTTGATTTAAGGACTTATTTATCAAGATTTTATAATTTTTATTTTGATCCAGATATTTAATAAATTTTGGGTTCGATTTTAGTTTAAATATCTGGCTCACTAAGTTCACTTTAGCTTAAACTTGAATTTCTTAATCATTGAAGTCTAAATCAAACTTAATTTTCAATTAAATTTGATTGAGATATAGATTCAATTGAGATTGTATTTGAGACATAATTTTGTTGTATTTAAATTTCAATTGTGGTCATATTTCCATCAAAATTTAATTTTAGAAAAGTCACCTCGAACAGGATCTAATGTTTCGCATTATTATTTGTTTTCCCCTTTCGATACTTAACAATGCACGTGAAGTTGGATTTGGCTTGTGACGTGAAGATGAACAGGATTTCATTTATCACATAAAAATGAAACTGTTTGGTTACCACATTGAAGTGGACCTGATTTTCATATGAATGGGAACTATATTTGCCATATAAATATGAGCTTAATTCTCCACCTAAAAAAGGGTTTCATTGGCCATGCAAAAGTAGATTACATGTGAGAGTAGACTTAGTTCTCTACTTGAAAGCAAGCTTCATTTGCTACATGGGAGTAAATTAAATTTTCTATGTGAAAATAGACTTAATTTTTCGTATAAAATAGGTTTGATTACCACACAAAAATGGATTAAGTTTATTATGTAATAGTGGACTTGATTTTCCACATAAAAGTGAATTGATTTGTGGTGTGGGAATGAGTTGAGTTTACCATGTGGAAGTGAACTTGATTTACCATATGAAAGAAGACTTAATTTGTCAGATAAGAATGAACTTAAGTCACTATGTGAGAGTGGACTTGACTTGTCACATATAAGTGGACTTGACTATCTAAATATAAATAGACTTGGTTTGCTATGAAGATATAGGCTTAATTGCCAAGCAAAATGAATTTAGTTTATTATGTGAAAGTAGACTTAATTTATCACGTGAAAGTGAACTTGATTTGTCATATAAAAATGGACTTAATCTGCAACTTGAGAGTGGACTTAAGTTGCTACATGAGACTGAATTTGGCTCTCGATATAAAAGTTAATATGATTCCTATGCAAAAGTGGATTAGATTTATCACATGAGAGTGAGCTTAAATTGCCATCTAAGAATAGACTCGATAGTCATATGAAAGTGAACTTGGTTTTCACATAAAATCTGGTTTGATAGCCATGTAAAAGTGGATTGGATTTACCACATGAGTGGATTTGATCCACCATGTGAAAGTCGACTTAACTTATCATATGTAAATAGACTTGATTCGTCATATGAAAATAGACATTATTTGCTACATAAAAGTGGATCAAATTCGCCATTTAAATACAATTTAGATCGCTATATAAAATAGATTTTAATTTGTCACATAAAAGTGAACTTAATTTACTACAGAGAAGTGAACCTAATTTATTATGTGAAAATCGACTTGGTTTGCCATGAAGATATAGGCCTAATTGTCATGCAAAATGGACTTTATTTGCTATGTGAAAGTATATTTAATTTTTTATATGAAAGTGGACTTGATTTGACATGTGAATGTGAACTTGATTTGTCATGTGTAGATTGAGTTAACTTATCATGTAAAAGTAGATTTGATTTTTTCACATAAAAGCTAGCCTCCACATGAAAGTGGATTTGATTTTCTATATGAAAGTGGACTTAAATTATCACGTAAGAGTGGACTTAATTTATCATATGAAAGTAAAATTGATTTGTCATGTAAAAGTGGACGTCGTTCTTCATATAAAAGCTGGCTTAATCACCACATGAAAATGGATTAGATTTACTATATGAGAGTGGGCTTGAAATGATATGTAAAAGTAGAGTTGGTTTGCCACCTGAAAATAAACTTGATTTGTCATGTGAATGTGGATTTGGCTCTCCATATAAAAACTAGCTTGATCATCATGTGAAAGTGGATTAGATTTGCGATGTGGGAGTGAGATTGAATTGCAATGTAAGACTAGACTTGATTTTCCACATGAATGTAGACTTCATTTACTATCTAAAAGTGACATTAATTTAGCACATGAAAGTTGACTTAATTTATCATATAAGAGTGAACTTGGCTTATCACATATAAGTGGACTTAATTTGTCATGTATAAATAGATTTTGTTTGTCATGAAGATGCGAGTTTGATCACTATACAAAATAGATTTATTTCGCCACATAAAAATAGACTTTATTTACCATGTCTGCGTAGACTTAGTTTGCCATGAATAAGCAAGTGTGATTGTTACGCAAATAGACTTAGTTTATTTTATGGAAGTAGACTTAATTTTTCATATTAAAAGTGAGCTTGATCAACATATAAAAGTGAATTGAATTTGTCGCATGAAAATGGACTTGATTCTCCACATAAAAATAGGCTGATTTTCCATGCAGGAGTGAGCTAGGTTTGGCATGTGAGAGTGAGCTTAATTCTCTACGTAAAAGAGGGCTAATTTGCCACATAGGAGTGGATTGAATTTGTCATATGAGAGTGAACTTTGTTCTTCACATAAAAATATGCTTGATCATCATACGAAAATGGATTAGATTTACCACATGGAAGTGGAATTAGTTCTCCTTATTAAAAGTGGACTTGATCATCACTTGAAAGTGGATTGAATTTGCCATACAAAAGTAGACTTGGTTCTCTATATAAAAGTGGGCTGAATTGCCACATGGGAGTGAGTTGGATTTACTATGTGAGAGTAGACTTAATCCTCTAGATAAAAACAAGGTGATTTGCCGCATGAGAGTGAATTGAGTTTGCCACATGAGAGTAGGTGTAATTTATCATTTAAATATGAGCTTGAATTGAATTTTAATTTTCTATATAGAAGTGGACTTGATTTGCTATTTAGATATGAGCTTCATCACTAAATGAAATGGACTTTAATTTACTACATAGAAGTGGACTTAACTTACCACTTAAATATGCACTTGATTGCCATGCAATAATTTAATTATTTTTAAAAATTGCTACTTTGATTTCGTCATGTTAAATATAACATGCTTAGTTTTGGAACCCTTATACATGATGTATTTGATTTTAAAATTTTAGAGGAGATCAATTTGATTTAACCACTTTATAAGTGGTATGTTTTGGTTTCACCACTCATGAAGTGGCTTACTCAATTTCATCATTTTGAAGGTGGCAAGCTTGGTTTTACCACATTAAGTGGTATGTTTTGGTTTCACCACTCATGAAGTGGCTTACTCAGTTTCATCATTTTGAAGGTGGCAATCTTGGTTTTACCACATTAGTGGTGGTATATTTTTATTCCACCATTTGAAAGAGGCATGTTTGATTTTACCACTATACAAGTGATCTATTTGAGGTCTTTGTAAAACATTTTATGACTTTTAATTTGACTAGTTGATCCTGGGGCAAAGGATAACATCACATATCACTTTGGATGATAGTAACTGCCTTAGTTGTTCACACATAACATTTTTACAAGTAGTGGAGAAGAAAATTTTCTTCGTTTGCCTCCAATGTTCTAAAGTGAAGGAAGAATCCTTGTTCAATTTTGTATTTATTTTTTTAATGCCTTAGCTATATGCCCCTTTGTGAGCATTTGATGAGAGAACTTGATTTTCTTATCAGCAAACCTTTGATGTTGGGAGAATTAAAAATTTACTCGGTGTTAGCTTGATGAATCAGTTATTCACTCTAAATGTCTCAATACCATATTTTTCTCTTAAGCAATCGAATGAGAGAATACTTGACTTTACTTTTCCATTCTTCTTTATATGAGTAGATGAATTTAATATTTGATTCAGCATTAATAGTGGATGCTTTGATAATATGCTCTCTATTCTCGTCATGTGATTTTGGACAAAGAATATTACATATTTTCAAATGATTTGGTTGTGAGCATTTCTCACTAATATTATTTTCATCTTTTCATATAATAGTAAAGGAGTATGATACTTATTTTTGATGAAAATATCCCATTTTGACTAAAAAAAGGGTCTATTTTTTCCTTCAAGGGGGCTAGAGCCCTATATCCACCATAGGAAAGACAATTGCCTTGCAACAACTGGGGGAAGGGATCCCAGCCTTGCCAGACAATTGCCTCCAGTCTTGATCCTTTTATATAATTGTTGCTAACTTGACCTGTTAGTGCAAGTGATTTAACTTTCATTACTTTGAGGGTTATATTGAGGAAAATCTTGAAGCTTCTTCACTTTGTTGTCCATATCATGTCTTGGTGTCTCTTGTTATGTAAAGAGAGATGGGACATAGAATGGAGCAGGAAGTTGTTGCTTTTATGGGGCTCATCTTCTAGGTTTCCATATTGGCATATCAAATGTTTAGCTTTTAGTCTTCTTCATGAGTTTTGAAAGAAATAACCTATGAAGTATTTTTTTTTACAATATACTTTGATTGTGATACTGGAAGAATCTAATAGAGCATATGTGTTTGTATTTATTTTTTATTAGCTTAGTTTTCTTCGTTTTATTTTTCCAATTGCTTTATTTCTTTGTAGAAATTTCTAGAGATTTCTATCTTTTATTATTTTGAAAATATTTTGGTAAATACTTGGTATCCTTTCATCTTTACGTAAGGTCTCCTACTTGATTTGATTTTTTAAATTTTAAGGATGATTTTGTTTCATAATGTGGTTGGTGATCAATTAACCTCCCCTATTGACTATTTTCTTAAAGTAATAATTTCTTTAGGAACTTTTTTTTTTTCCGACTTAGCTACTTTTATCATACTCCTATAAGTTAATTACCTTTTTGACTTTAGTTTTGATCTTCAAATGCCTCTGAACCTCAATTTTCAAAATTTACATATTGATGTCATCCAATACTTACTTTTTGGTTTATCTTTTTTGGTTGATAATACACCGAGATGAAACTAGGTTAATTCTCCTAGTTCTAGCATACGATCTAATTTTTTCCTCCTTTTTCTGTTTTCTCTTTTTTTTTTTCCTTTTTTATTTAGTAATTTCATTTCTTTTTGAGAATCCTAGCTTTGCAGACTAGTAGGTGTCAATTGGTTCTTACACTTTGAGCTCACATCAATTGGATTTGTTTTTCATATGATATTTATTAATTTGGGACTTCATTTTTCATTGTTTATGGGGGAGGAGATCTTTTATCTCTAATAGGAGATTCTTGAGGTTGTTTTTTGATCATTGTACTTATGACTTTGAAGCAACTTTCCTAATAGGCTTCTAGTTACTTGGAAATTGGTCATCATATTTTCAGCCTTGCATTTTCAAAGTTAACATAGGGCATTGGTGGGTGGAGGAGGTGTAGGGATATAAATTCTACCATATTTCATCATTAACCATTTTTGTCTTCAAACATCATTATTTCATTTTGAAAGACTTTATCCCTAACATAGAGTAGTTCACTTGAATACTAAGAAAAAAAATTTTATTTCTTAGTGGATTTTTTTTGTTTTTATGTTTTGTCTCGAGAAGTATGAAGTACATATTTTATTAGTCAGTTTTAGTTTAACTAGACGTTCAGTCATAGGCTAAAACATAAGTTTTATTTATTTTCCTTATTTTTCCTTTTTGGTTTTTTTATTTTCTTTGTGTTTTTGAAGCTTATACAACCATTTGACTCTTCCCTTCTACAAATTTGGTACAAGTATTCTTTTTCTTAGGTCTAGCCACTCGTTCATTAATCACTCCAATATTAGGAGTTGGTATTGCTTCTTTCTGAGTTGTAGAAGATTGAGCACATGTGCTTCCTTTATTCTTCTTTTAACTCTTGTAGTGCTATTAAAGAGTTGGATGTGGAGATTGTAACAATTGGTTTTGGCTTTAAATTGACATCTCTAACCAGACACCCTACTAATCCTTCCTTTTCTTGGATTGCTTATATTAGCTTATTTAACTTCTAGTGCAAGTTATAGATAGTCAAAAATTAACTTTTTCCTATTACCTAGTTTCTAGAAAACTAATGCCCTAGTTGTAGCAATGGGTCCTCTATTTTATCATCGAGATTTGATACGATGACATTTGGCCTTTGTTCTCTGTAAGGGTTTGGCCCTTCCCTTGGATGGACTCGGTCTTTGTCCCCTGGGTGGATTTGGCCTTTGCCCCTTGGATAGAGGTGATGAGTTGATCCATGTTAGGGAGGTACAGTAGTAACTGGATCAACGTTCGTCATAGCAGTGGCCATAATAATAGTCGTAACACTGCTATTGAAATAAGAAGCTCCATGTATAAATTATATGAAGTTAGGCACAATCTGATGGCTTATGTGCACTCCAGTTTCCTTGACAGTAATTATTGGTTGAAGGAAGTGTACAACAGATTTTTCATCAAGGATGATGTTGTAGGTTAGGGTAGAAGGATCACTTGATGATGTCATTTTTTTTCTTTCTTAAAATGAAAAATGATAAATCAGTCATTAGTTTTGTCTTTCTCTTATTTTGATGTGTCTTTTTTATATTAGTTAGGTTTCTACACTTGGAGGAGAAGTTATGTCCCGTTAGACATGACAAAATTTGTGGAGGTATGATCAACCACCTAGGATAGTTAGAGTACTTTAATAAGCAATCTCAAAATGATAAATAAAATTTAGGTGTATTTAAATGCATGATTAGAAATTATGGAAACATGACTTCCAATAAGTGTAAGTTCTCATTGTTAATTACCCTAACTAATTATCAAGACCTGAAGTAAGAAAACCAAGCTAATAAAATAACAATACAAAGAAAAAAAAAGCATAATTTAATGAATTTAGAAAGAATTACATAGCTTAAGTAAGGGTATGCTCTTACTTTATAATTTAAAGAATGTAAGTTCATAGTCATAAAGAATATGAAATAAGAAAGAGAATGGGAAGGGCTTGATGCTCATTGCTACCCCACTCCCATGCACTTGATCAAGTAAAACTTGACCTGGATAAGTACTTGGTTTGACCATTAGTGGATGCTGATAACTTTGCTTTGATTTTAGGGTGTGGTTGACTGTTTTAGCTTGTGTTAATTGACCCCATACGAGTTTAAAGTACTACTAATAACTTTCTATTTGTTGTTAATTAACTTTTTTGAATATCACATTTGTTGTCGATTAACATTTTTGAATAAGCAAGTTTAAGTCTACCTTAGTTTAGTTTGATTTGAGAGAATGATTAGTGAATTTAGCTTATACTTGTCATTCTCAACTTAATAATTGATGATATTTTTGGCTTATTATCGATTAAGTTTGAAGCATCACTCATAATTGTTATGCTTGTATAGGTTGAGTTTGAAGTGTTACTGATCATTTTATGTTTATTGTCGATTGACTTTCATTAAGCATGGTGTTTGGTTGATTGACTATACTAGTTCAAGCCTACTTTAGTTCAATTTAAAATGAATAGCAACCTTCACTTATGTTGACTATTTTTTTATTTAACAATTAACAATAATTTTTTTGGCTTATTGTCTATTGAATTTGAGGTGTTGTTGATGGCTTTATGCTTGTTGTTGACTAGCTCCAATTGATTTGAGTTTGATTCAATCCAAACAAGATTTTGGTTTGTGTTTAATTTGATTTAGTTCAATATTCAAACTTATTTGGTACTTATTGGATCCTTAATGGATATTGAATTCAACTCTTATTAGATTCTTATTAGATCCTTAATGAATCCTAGATCCAAGTATTAATGGATTTTTATTGGATCTTTAGAAGATCTTAGATCCCATCCTGATTGAATTCTTATTGGATCCTTAATGGATTTTGAATGTAACCCTCAATAGGTTCTTATTGGATCTTTAATGGATTTTGGATCCAACTCTTATTATGTTCTTATTGGGTCCTTATCTTAGATCCAACCCTTAATGAGTTATGATTGGATAGTTAATGGATCTTAAATTTAGCCCTGATTATATTCTTATTAGATCCTTAATGGATCTCGGATCAAATCCTTGTTGGATTCTTATTGGATCTTTAATAGATTTTGGATCAAATAGTGGATTCTTAATAGATCTTGGATTCGATCCTTATTAAATTCATATTGGATCCTTAGTAGATTTTGGATCCAACTTTTAACAGACACTTATTTTGTTTGGGTTCAAATTCAACCTAGTTCTGCTTCAATTTTGACCTGGTTCTAATTCATGTTTAACATGGTTCTCATTTAGGTTCAATCTGGTTCTAGTCCAGATTTAATTTGATTCTAGTTCAGGTTTGACCGAATTTGGTTTTGGGTTTAGACCTAGTTCAAGTTTAGTTTTTATTTGGACTTGATTTAATCTAATTAGGGTTTAACTTGAACTTGGTTTAACTTGATTAGAGTTGGTTTGAATTTGATTTGACCCAATTAGGATTTGATTCCAACTTAATTTGACCTAATTAGGGTTTAGTTCAAACTTATTTTGGCCCAATTATGGTTTGGTCTTAGTTAATTTGATGTGGATTATGTAGATTTGAACCTGATTGGGGTTATATATGAACCAATTGGATTCAATTAGAGCTCGAGTTCTAGCCAATTTGATTTGGGTTGACTTGATTTGTTCCCTATTAGGATTAAATCAAAGTATTTTAGGTTGATCCAATTTGGACTTAATTGATGCTTAGGTCTAAGCATATTAGACCCGATCTGATTTGAGTAGACCCGATCTGATTTGAGTTGACCCAATTTAAATTTGGATTGATCCAATTAAAATTTGGGTCTATTATAATTTAACTTAATTCATTAATTTATTTGATCAATTTATATCCATTCAATGGCCAATTCGAATCAGGCCGGTTCAGCTTAATCAGCTTCCTTAATTTGGCCAAGTTGGCTTATTATTGATCTGATTAAGTCAATTATTTTAATTGATTCAAGTTAGGACCAATTGCATACAACTCTTTGAAATCTTAATAAATTGCATATTTCTCCTTTAATGGTAAATAATTATATATTTCTCCTCATGTTATTAAATATATTATAAATGCCTATTTGGGTATTTATTTATCATTAAATTAAAGAATATTTAGACAATATTTTATTTGACATAATTTGGGATAAAATGAGAAGACAAAAATGCCCATTACTGTATTAGAGGTAATGAAGTTTTTTATAAACATAATTTTTTGTAAAATTATTTACAATTACAATAATTTATAAATAGTTTTTTATAATTTTAATTTTTTAGAAAATATAGGTTCAAATTAGCCCTAAAATTGGTCTAGATTGGCCCCAAATTGACAATAATCTGCTATAAAGTTGTCATCCAAAAATGAAATAAACTTTCACCTATTCTTTTATTATTTTTTTAATCCAAATAACAAAAACAAATTTACGCATATACTTTCAAATCCCGTTATAAAAAATTAAACTATAACTAGTTTGAGGGCAATAAAATAATAAAATAAACAAACAAAGTTGAGTCTCTAAAGCTAAAGAGCTTCTATTACCATTTCGAAATATTGCAGGAATTAGAAGGATCAATTGCATATATAAAGTCTTAATTATTACCTTTTCTTATGCCTATTGAAGGATCACCTATTTCTCTTGTTGTGCCAATAGATGCTTGGCCTTACAAACCTATGGATAGATCCCCCTCCTTTTGAAAATATTTTACTGCCACTAGCATAAATGGGTGGTGGATGATATTGAGGCATAAACTGAGATCCTCTAGCTCCAATCCTACTCACAACGAAAATATATATAAAATAAACTTGAAAAAGTTAAATACTATATTTGTAGCATAATCAAGAAATTAACATATTTTGATAACCAAATGCACAAAATATTAAAATTTAACCAATAGTCAAGATAAGGTTAAGCATAACCTTACATAAATAACATGTGTAACAAAGTGATAAGATAAGTAGATCATACCTTAAGAAATTAAAAAACATATTAGGAGCATAAACAAGAGATTAACATATTCTAATAAGATAATTTAAAATTGAGTTTAGCGCAAATAGACACTTAATCTAACAACCAAACACATAGAATATCTCAAGTACAACCAACAATGAAGATAAGGTTAGGTATAACCTGCCATAAATAAAATATAAAATAATATAATCAAATAACAGATTATATCATATAGTTCTGTGGCATTAGGGATGCTATGAAGCTAACTAGTGAGTTCTTGAGATTGAAGGTACTGTAGAGTGTTGTAAACCTTGTTTGGGATATCTGTTAATTGAATTAGAAATAACATTGCAGAATTTAACGTATAAGTTTAAAATTAATATATAAGAGATCCACAAACCCTTGAGTGAATTCTTGAGATTGAAGCATGAAATCAAGTGAAAGTTTTCTAATATCTATTGATTCTTGTGAGGGTTTTTCTCAGGAAGAGTTAAAGCATAATTAAGTATATTTATGTGTAGAGAATACTAGAGTTTGTTAAGTAGACAAACTTAGTGGTATTTGAGGCACTACTCCCTCTGTCTCTCCCTCTTTCTCTTCCTTTTCCTCTACCTCTTCTTGTATTCACTCTAGCTCTTAGTCCATTGTCAATTTTATTAACTTGTCCATAGCTACTTTCTCCTCCATTATGACTGGATGATTTTGCTAGGTTAAGAAAGTCAATGAGAAGCAATAGTGTGAATAAATCTCCTGGGAAGAGTTGGATTGAGGTAAAGGGAGAAGTCAGGGTCTTCATAGTAGATGACATATCACACTTTGAGATGGAGGATATCTATGTAATACTGGACGCATTACAAATGGGGATGATGGAAGCTGGCTATTCACTCGAACTATCACATTGACACAAGCGACCTGAAGCATAGCTACAATTGAAAGTTTATTGACTGTACTAGCAAGAGACATCATTATTAGATGATTGAGCAAATCTTCAATCCATTTCGGGTATGTATTTCGTGTTTACAAGCCTACTTGATTTATCATTATTTTTTGGTTGATTGAAGTATTATTTGCCACTCACATGAATATGTGTATATTCACACAGACACAAACAGAGACCAATCTTTTTATACCTTTCCTGTTGTTCGATTAAACTAATTAAGCATTTAGTTAACAGTTATACTACAGGATCGGTTACTGATGCCTTTTGTTTAATAAAAAATTTTATATAACAGAAGCTATTCCGGAGAATTTGGAAATAATGCTATATGCTGAAAAAATAAATTGTTTGCCTGTTAAATATGTACAAAGTATCTGTCAACTTGCTTGGTCTTTTGGCACGTAAGACAGTGAGTGAAGCTAATATATTTTCTATTGTATGTCTCTGCAACTTGATGCAGGGTAAAAAGTAAATATACAATAAAATAAAGAGATTGTGAAGAGGCTAATGCAAGAGCTTGCTGGACCAGATGTTCTGTAGAAGATGTGAAAAGGTCAAGAGAGAACATACAAACAACTCAGTCGAGGTACAGATTTCTCATAAAAGATCACACGTTATTCTCGGTCTCTGCTTGAGTTCTTTTTATTTTTTGCCGAATAAAAACATATTTTATTGCACTTGAATAAATCATATACAAGGGTCGTCAGTTAAAGCGGGTATAAGAAAGGTGTCGAGCTTTTGAGGTAAAAGCCAGTGCAGCAAGGAGGAAGAGGAGCTGGAGGCTGGACAGCATCCTTGTCGAAGGTTGTTTTTACGGACGCAAAGGCTATCTAAGATGGAAGTGAAGGGAAGGGGAAGAAGAAGTCGAAGATGACAAAAACTAAAAAGAAAAGGTGACATTTGGTTGACAAGGTGCTCGGGAGACAGAAATTTATCTCTACTTAGAAAATGAAATCCGCCGCCGATTGGCCAATGAATTAGATTTTTTTTTTTCAAATACTTTATTTTTCTGGGGCAAATAGGTTTTGAGTAACTTGGTAGAGCCAAAAGTGTCATGTATCTCATGAAAAATACATTTCATTACTTAAAAGAGGGACTTACAATACAAACTAAAGGATATCTGAACATGTAATTGGATCATTGCAAACACCTATATAGTTCACAAAAATGTCATATGAAGAACATGGCGCTCGCTGTTGATGAGGAAAAACATCAATAGAAAATTCTTTGATGAACATATTAATTGCAAAAAAATAAAAGTCAGCACCATACCATAATTTAATAGATCTGTCATGTTAATATTCATTCAAGTGAGTCTTTGCAAGAACTACCGCAATCTCAATTGACAAGCAATCAATCTGTCAAGCATTATCAATAATCAGAATAGCCCTTGCAGCAAGTAGAATTTCAGGCACATCTTCTATTTAACTTCAGAAAGATGTTGAGTGTTCCTTGCAATTAATAGTTGTTGGTGCAAAACTCCAATCAACTGTAGTCCAAGTTAAGGACATTATTAGTCCACCATTTCATCCTGCAAGCCACTGAATGCAATAAGCCTAGGTCCTTACCATGTTGTACAAATACACCAAACTCATGCTATTCTATTGTGAAACATATTAGAATGTTAAGAAGAGAATAAGGCATCAGATTTTTAAAATTAAGGCTTCAGCAAATAGTTTGACCAAAAAAGACAACCTTGACTGAATCAAGGTGAAAAATCTGCTTGAGAAATCATCTCTGAAGGAAAAGCAATCACTTTCGTTTGCTTCTTCTCTTCCTCTCTTTCTCTGACTGTGTAAAAAATGGAAGTTGTTAGAACAGATGTCTTAAAAAAGAAAAACCAATACACTAAAACAATAAAACACAACATTATAGACAGACCTGAAAAATAATTCCTGATGATGTTATGTGTTATTAAGGCCAATATAGCAAGCATTCTAAATAATTTCAATCAAAGAATTGTAAATTGATCAATAATTCATTTCCTGTATTTGTTTTTGCTGCAGAATATAGAAAAAATATTAGATATAAAATAGATAGAATAACATACTTAACTAGTATAAGTAACTCCTATTCTTTTTTATCATGCATACATTGCACATTAAAGTTCAGTTTACAATTTTACTCCAAAAAAAAAGGGCATTTGGCGTTGAAGTTTTCTATATTAATATTTTAATTTGAACATGTACTCTTAAATTGACAAAAAAAATAGCCATAATAAACTTGTGAATTCTTAATATCATTATGACGAAATTTTTTTTTTTGAAAATTATGAAAATACTAGCCAATTTAGTGTGTTTAGAACAAGACATAAAAGCAAAATGACATCTTTCGAAAATATAATATTAAATATTCATTTTTTGAAACGAAAACCATCAGATAGTAACCTAATAATAATCAAAAATGAAATATAAAGAGGTGAATAATCATCATCCTATTGAATCTCGGAATTTGAAGAAAGAATATTAAAAAATGAAATATAGGCAAGGAACTCTATAAAAAATGCAAGGAAATAAAACCTGTAGAGTTGAATAGCTATGCACAAACAGTGTGGAAGGAGTTTGTCAATAAGTAAAAATGATAGTAGGAATATGGATAGTTTTATGCCAACCAGAACCACTCTCATTCTACAAAGGCAACAAATACTAATGGAACACAACACAAATATTGACAACTTTGTGCCAATCCGCACCAGTCTCCTTCTTGCATCGTTCCTTCAACTGCTGATGACAGTTTTCAAAAAAGAGGTCTTTCATGGAGCACGGCAAGCCATTCTCTGGCAATGACTTCAGCTCTGGACAGTTTGATGCGCCTACGCTCTCAAGGGAGGAAAGGAAATGCAACTCAGCGGGCAAAGCTTGAAGATTGATGCAATTTACGAACCATAGTTTACGAAGGGAAGTGAGGTTCCGCAACAACTCCTGCCCCTCTGCACCTGTAAACAAAGCTCGTGCTTGAGAATCTCGGATCACCAAGTCCACGAGAGCTGAGAGCCTCTGTTTTAGAAGTCTCCAGTTCAGCAGAACGGAGGTCTCATCGGTGTAAATCCGAGAAAGAGACGCAGGCCGCCCGCCTCCTGCTGCTGCTACTGCTCCTCGTCAGGTTGTGGAGCTGCTGTTAGGACAAGGCACTTCACCATTGTCAGAGATTTGAGGGACGTGAGAGCGTGAAGCCCTGTCAAAGCCCTCAACTGCCCGCATTCCTTAATCTCCAGATTCCTAAGAGCTGTCAGATGAGTAAGACGAAGGACCTCTGTGTGCGGACAAGCAGCTATGCTCAAACCGTGAAGGGAGGCGAGGTTTTGTAGCAACCTAGGTAGCGATCTGTCAAAATCCACACCAAAAGACCAAAAATAAAATTATTCGATTGAGGATGGAAGGGATATCTGCTCCTCTTCCGCCGGAGAAATAATTTTGGGGCAGTCAGTCAAACTCAACCACCAAAGCTATGTGTAGTTTTTAAAATTTTCCATTGACATTAGCAATTAACTTTCTTTGATAGTATTATGAACCACGTGTCAGATTTAACTTGAAGTATTACTAATAGCTTTGAGTATCCATGGTTAATTTTTTTTTAACAAGGCGCTTAGCTGACTAATTAAGTGAATTTAAACCTGTATTTAGGTTAGTTTGATTTAATAATTAAAGATCTATTAGGCATATTGTCAATTGAATTTGAAATATTGTTAATATTTTTAGTAGGCTAAGCTCAAAAGGTGTGTCATCAATGACTTTTGAGATTGACTAACTTTAAAGTATAGCCAATAGCTTGATATATATTATTGGTTGACTTCAATTAAATAAGATATTTAGCTAACTGATTAAGTAAGTTTAAGCTTACTTTTAGTTTAGTTTGAAATGGTTAGCAATCTTGGCATATGCTGATCTTTTCTAATTTGATAATCGATGACCTCTTAGGCATGTTGTCAATTAAATTTGAGATATTGCCACCCACTTTCAAGCATATGTTGGCTTAACTTGAAATGTGGTTAATGGCTTCAAGTATGATGTCAATTGATTTCTTTTAAATAAGGTAATTAGTTGACTGACTAAGTGAGTTCAAGTTGACTTTAGTTTAGTTTGAAACGGTTAGTGAACTTGGCTTATAATAACCTTTTTTGATTTGATAATTGATGACCATTTAGGTATATTGTTGATTAAATTTAAGATATTGCCAATGGCTTTCAAATATGTGTTGGCTTAGGTTGAAGTGTAGCCAATGGCTTCAACCATGTTGTCGATTAACTTCTTTTGAATAAAGCATTTGGCTGGCTAACTATGCGAGTTTAATCCTACCTTAGTTTAATTCAAAATGGTTAAAGGCTTTGGCTTATATCAACCATTTTTTATTTGATAATAGATAGCCTCTTGGGTGTATTTGTCGATTAAATTTAAGATGTTGACATATTTGTCAATTAAATTTAAGACGTTACCAACAACTTTTCAACATGTGTTGGCTTAGTTTAAAGTATGGTCATCGACTTTAAGTGTGTTGTCAATGGATTTCTTTTGAAGAAAATATTTAGTTGACTAACTAAAAGAGTTCAAACCTACCTTTGATTTAGTTTGGTCTAAAGGCCAGACTTAGGTTGGTTTAAACCTAATTTGATTCAATTTAATATTTAGAACTTGATTTAGACTCAAGTCTGATTTTGATTCAAGCCAATATTCAGAATTTGATTTGGATCAAGTTTGATTTAATTCAATTTAATGTTCAAAATCTTATTTTGATTTGAGTTTGATTTGAATCGATTTGGGTCAAGCTCAACCTTCTATTGGACCTTTATTGGTTTCTTAATGGATCTTTAACAAATATTGATTCTAAACCTTTAATAGGTTCTTATTGTATTTTTAATGGATGTTAGATTTAACCCTTAATGAGTTTTTATTGGATTCAGACTCAACCAATTAATTGGTTTAGGTTCAACCCATATTGGATTCTCATTAGGCTTCGGTTTGAACCAGAGTTCAAGTTCAACTCGATTTTGGTTCATGATCAACCTAGTTCTAGTTTAGGTTCTTCTTAGTTTTGGTTTGAATTTGAGTTTGATTTGACTTAATTAGGGTTCGGGTTAAACTTGATTTAACCCGATTAGGGTTTAATTTGAATCTAGTTTGACCCAATTAAGGTTTAGCTTGAATTTAATTTGATCTCAACATTAGTTTATATTAACTCAATTTACATTTGAGTCCAGTTCAATTTGAATTTTAGTCTATCTATTTGATTAATTTAGGTCCATTTAGTGGTATGTTAAAGTCAATTTAGTTTTTTCTATTTCTTTTAGCTAAATTTACTTGATTTTAATGTGATTGAATCACTTAAATTTATCGATTTATGTTAATTGATCTGATTTGAGAACCCTCAAGCCGTCATGATGACATTAAGTGAGCTTGAGGCTAGCAAATAAATATCTGATGAGCCCGAAGGTTGACTTAGATATGAGAGTCCAAAGACTAGCTGGAGTGTGAGTACAAAGGCTGGTTTAGACATGTGAGTTTGATAGCTAGCTGGACTGTGAGCCTAAAGACTGGCTTAGATATGTGAGACCAAAAATTGGCTAGAGTGCAAGTTTGAAGACTGACTTAGACATGTAAGTCCAAAGACTAGTTAGAGTGCGAGCTTGAAGGTTAGCTTAGAAATGCGAGTTCAAAAACTGGCTAGAGTGCAAGCTCGAAGGTTGGCCTATGAATGTGGTAGGCTCGAAGGTTAGCTAATGGCTGTAGTGGGCCCGAAGATTTGCCTATGGGTGCGGCGGTCTTGAAAGTTGGCCTATAGATACAACAGCCCTGAAGGCTAGCCTATATTTATGGTGGGCTTGAACGCTAACCTATGGATGTGGTGGGCCCGAAAGTTCTCGAAGACTAAACTAATTTTAGCAGATCTGAAGGCTAGCCTTTACATGTGATGGGTCTAAAGGCTTTCTTATAGTTGCGATAAACTTGAAGGCTGGCCTATAAATATAGTGGGTCCGAAGGCTAGCCTATAGATGCTGTGGGCTTAAAGACTAGTTATGGATACGGTGGGCCTGAAGACTAGCATATATATATGGGAGGCTTGAAGGTTGGCTTAATTTTGTTAGGCCTGAAGGCTAGTCTAAAGACTAGCCTATAGTTGTAATGAGCCCAGAGACTAGTCTATAGGTACGATGGGCCTAAAGGCTATCTTATAATTGCAAGAGCCCAAGGCTAGCCTATAGATACGACTGGCCTAAAGGGTGGTCTATAGATGCATCGGACTCAAAGGCTGACCTAATTTATGTGCGCTCAAAGGTTAGCCTAATTATGTAAGCATGAAGGCTGGCTTGATTTTGGTGGGGCCTAAAGGTTGGTCTGATTTTGGTAAGCCCAAAGGCTAGCCTATAGATACATTGAACCTTAAAGCTAGCGTATAGTTGCGACAAGCTTGAATGCTAGCTTATAGATGCTATTAGGCTGGCCTGATTTGATGAGCCTAAAAGGCTAGCCTAATCTTGGTGGGGCCTAAAGATTGGCCTGATTTTGGTATGCCTGAAGGCTATCCTATAGTCCAATAATCGGCCAATGTGCATGGCTATGATGGTGATGAAATCCATCAACACGTAAGAGGCTATGTGTGATTGTCAGCATGAAGATGATTATTGTGTAGACATGGATGCAATGGTGACAAATGACATTGCGGGTGGCTGCTAGCATAAGGGGGAGCTAGTTCCCCCTCCTTCTAAATCTTCTCCTCCAATTATCCTCTGATGCCTCTTTTGAATAGGGGTGTGCATTCGGTCAAAACCGAACCGAACCGAACCGAACCGACCGAACCAAATTTTCCGAAATTTTCGAAAACCAAAACCGAACCGAACCGAACAGTAATAGAACCGAACCGAACCGAACCGAAATATTTCGGTTCGGTTCGGTTATAACCGAATTGCAAAACCGAAATTGACAAGGTTTGAATCTGGTCATTTGCATAAGGGATTAAGGGGGAAAAAAAATTTAGTACAAGATATACAACAACAACACAGCAGGAGCAACATAGCAGCAGCAGGAGCAACATAGCAGCAGGCTAGGAGCAGCAGCAGCAGCAACAACACTTGAAGTATAATGTACATAATTGTCATATTTGCAAGAGCAGGCAGCAGCAAGAGCAACATAGCAGCAGGCTAGGAGCAGCAGCAGCAACAACAACACTTGAAGTATAATGTACATAATTGTCATATTTGCAAGAGCAGGCAGCAGCAGGAGCAACACAGCAGGAGCAGCAGGAGGCTAGGAGCAACACAGCAGGAGCAACACAGGCACACAGCAGGAGGCTAGGAGCAGCAGCAGCAGGAGCAACACAGCAGGAGCAGGAGCAACACAGCAGGAGCAGCAGGAGGCTAGGAGCAGCAGCAGCAGCCAACAAGAGCAATATAGCAGGAGCAAGTGAGCAACACAGTAGGAGCAGCAGCAGCAACAACAACACAGCAGGAGCAACACAGCAGGAGGCTAGGAGCAGCAGCAGTAGCCAGCAGGAGCAATACAGCAGGAGCAAGTGAGCAACATAGCAGGAGCAGCAGCAACAACAACAACACAGTAGGAGCAACACAGCAGGAGGCTAGGAGCAGCAGGAGCAGGAGCAGCAGGAGCAGCAGGAGGCTAGGAGCAGCACCCCTAGGAGCAACACAACAGGAGCAAGGGAGCAACACAGCAGGAGCAGCAGGAGGTTAGGAGCAGCAGCAACAACAACAACACAGCAGGAGCAACACAGCAGGAGGCTAGGAGCAGTAGGAGCAGCAAGAGCGGAGCAACACAGCAGGAGGCTAGGAGCAGCAGCAGCAAGTGAGCAACACAGCAGGAGCAGCAGCAGCAACAACAACACAGCAGGAGCAACACAGCAGGAGCAGCAGTAGCAGGAGCAGGAGCAACACAGCAGGAGCAGCAGGAGGCTAGGAGCAGCACCCCTAGGAGCAACACAGCAAGAGCAAGTGAGCAACATAGCAGGAGAAGCAGGAGGCTAGGAGCAGCAACAACAACAACAACACAGCAAGAGCAACACAGCAGCAGCAGGAGCAACACAGCAGGAGCAACACAGCAGGAGCCAGGAGCAGCACAGCAGGAGGCTAGGAGAAGGCTGAGCAGTAACAGCAGGATAATGTATAGTTGCAGACTAGCAGTCTAGCAGAAGCGGGCAAGTTGCAAAACACTTCAACAGCTCAAATTCATGTAACAAGACAGTTTAAGACTTCAAGTCGCAGGAGCAGCAGTCAGCAGAGCAGCAGGAGCAACATAGGAGCAGGAGCATGTATATTGTATAGTATCAGAAGCTGGCAAGCTGCACTGCTGCAGAACACTTCAACAGTTATGTGGTTTAGAATAAATATGATCAACTGTAATTATGTGGTTCAGAATAAATAACAGTAATTATGTGGTTCAAAATAAATATGATCAATTCATTAATCAGTTAACATTTTAACTTTGAAGGATTATATCATGCCAAATGATCCATTAAGAAAAAAGCTTGAGAAATCTCCTGTAGTCCTGTGTACAGAAGTAACAAAACAGAAGCCAGAACTCAGAAGGCCCAGAACCAGAAGTTCCAACTTCCAAGTAGTATAACAATACTAAGGTGAAGCCAAAGAATGAGACAATCGTCCAATCAGTCACTTGCCCATATGCGAGCATAGCATATGGCAATGAGCCAATGATTCAACATCTTCATCGCCTCAAACAGCTTATGAAAAATTCAACAAATATCATTAAAAAAATCATAAAACAATTCCAAGAGGGTCATACTGTCATATTCCCTCTCTGGTTGTCCCCGTGAGCGAATGGTAGGTAGTGGTTGCCTTCACAGGCCATCCAAACAACCATGCCATTGCTACAAGTAGGGGTGTGCATTCAGTTAAAACCGAACCGAACCGAACCAGAGTAGGGGACCATTGGAACACCTCCACATCAAAACACCAAAGAAAAAAAAAACCTCAAATAAAAGCAAAAATTCAAGAGGCTCAGATGGCTTTAATGCATCATCAAAAATGAAGATGTCTCCCCTCAGGCATCAACCTGCTTGGCTGCTCCTGCAAAATAATAGTTGGATACATACCTGTCCCTCGATAGTTGAATCATACTGTTGAACCTAAAAAACATAGTAAAATATCATCACAGTAAAAGCAATTAAGAAAATATCAGGTGAGTAGGTAACTGGGTAAGGAACTAAGGACAGTAAGATTATAACTTCACACATGCACTGATGCTACGATGCACATGAATGATAAGGATATATAAGAATGAATCTGCAAGAGATGACCATAGAAAGTTAGGAACATGAACAGAAATGCATAAAAAATAAGTAAACATATTCAAACCTTAAGATGACTTTTCAAAATTCAACGGTTGCGACATCCAATTTCATTTTTATCAACTCTGAAATAAAAAAATCAATCAATGATTATCTGATCATAATAAAGAAATATACAATACAATAATAAAAATATTAGCAATGCAAATCTTACCCTCTTGAATCTTTTCAAGTTCTTCCAAACTTTCCTCAACATTGATTTCTATTTTTGAATTTTTAATCCAATCTTGAGTGCAAATGAGAGCTTGTACTAGTGTAGGAGTCAAAGAGCTACGAAAACGATCAAGTACGCGCCCTCCTGTACTAAAAGCTGATTCAGAGGCCACTGTAGAGATAGGTATAGCTAACATATCACGAGCCATGTGTGACAAAATAGGAAATCTGCAGCTATTCACTTTTCAGAAGCCCAGAACATCAAAGTTTGGCTCATTTTTTTCAAGATCCTCTGATAAATACTTGTCTATCTCAGACTTCATTTCATCACCCATGAAACTTTTCCTATGCTCAGCAAATAGACTGCTTAAGATGTACTTACCTGATTGCTTTCGCATACTTGATCCTTCACCAGATGGCATTCCTCCCGGCTGTAGTCGCATTCTGTACTCTCTGAACAAATCATATACAACTTCACGCAACCTTCTCCTCATCATAACACCTCTTTCACCTTCATACATTTTTTCAACTCCAAACTCAACATATTCTAACTTGCGTCTTGGATCAAAGACAACAGGAACAAAGAGAAGCATATTAATCTTCTCTGGCTCACCCCAATACTTGTCATATTTGTCTTTCATCACAGCAGCCATTTCTTGGATTTTTGTATCACCGCTGACCTTCCACAGATTCAAAAGAAGGTTAACTTGACAAATTTCATCAAAAAATAAATTACTTGTAACATACATAGAGCCAGAAACTCTAAGAGTCAACTCATAGAAATGCTCTAAGAATGTAATAAGTCGCCTGACATTCTGCCAGTCAAAAGACAGAGGAGTTCTATCTTCATCATTAAGCTCATGACGGAAATTACTATCTTCCTCTTCAAATTTTTCAAAAGCCCTCTCAAAAGTTTGAACTGCTTCAAGTATCATATAGGTGGAATTCCACCTTGTGGATACATCCAAACAAAGACATTTTCTGCTTTCAATTTTTTCAATTTTCACACATTCTTTGAATCTCTGCCATCTTGCTGGAGAATATCTCACATATTTAACAGCAGATCTAACCCGAGCAATGGAATTTGCCATCTCTTTCAAACCATCTTTCACCACAAGATTAATGATATGTGCTATGCAACGCATATGAATATATTTTCCTTGTGCCAAACAAGTGCCCCAATTCAAAAATTTTTTCTTCAAATAGGAAATAGCAGTATCATTTGAAGAGGCATTATCAACAGTAACAGTCAAAACACTATCAATTCCCCATTCAGAGAGGCATTTTTCAATTAGTTTTCCTATAACTTCACCCTTATGACTTGTAATCTTGCAAAAATTCAAAAGCTTTTTCTTCAAGTTCCAATCAATATCAATATAATGTGCTGTGATACACATATAGTTTATGTTTTGAATTGAGGTCCAAGTATCAGTGGTCAAACAAACTCTCTGTTTGGACTCTCTGAAATACTGTTTCAACTTTACCTTTTCATCATGGTAGAGTTGAAAATAGTCTCTAGTCATAGTCCAACGTGAAGGCATTCGAAATCTAGGACAAGCTTGAGACATAAAGTATTGAAAGCCTTCATGTTGCACAAAGCTAAAAGGCAGTTCATCTACAACAATCATGTGTGCCAGTGCTTTTCTAATTTTTTCTTGATCAAACTTCCAGCTTGTTAGCACAGGCTCATTTGCTACTTCTTTCTGAATAGGTTGCATAGCAATTTGTGTTTGATGTGTATCAACATTATATGGATATCGCTTGCACTGATTCATGTGATGTCTAAGAGAAGAAGTACCATTTTTCTTTGAATCACACAAGAATTCATTACCACAGTAGTTGCATTTGGCTTTGGTTGACTTGCCCGGGTCTGTGAACTTTGTGTAATGCTCCCATACAGCTGATCGTGCTGCCATTCTTTTCCTCGGCATTGGAGGCTTTGTACTGCACGTAGACGTAGATACATTGCCCTCATTTGCAACTTCGATAGCCATAGGCGCAGAACTTTCCTGCGAGGCAGAAATTGGCATTGGACTTGGAATAACTGGATTTGTGCTTGAAAGCTGCTGACTGTCATCCTGGTTCAACATCTGTCAATAGAAAAATACAGAATTACATATTAAATTGTATGAAATCAAAAAACCCTAATTTAATTTCACAAAATTCAACCCTAACCTTGCAATTTGATCCCGATGATGCCGTTGTAGAACCCTAATTTCACAAAACCCTAATTTAATTTCACAAAAAATCAACCCTAAATTTCATAATTTCCGAAATACTCTCAACTTGCAGCTTAATCCGTTGTAGAAAAATGAGAGATTGAAGCTCAGAGCGCGACCAGAGAGATATTGAGGGGTTGGGACTGAGAGTCAGAGCCTCAGAGGAGAGGAGGAGGGGGGTGGTCCAGGGGTGGACCGTGGACGAAAGGATTAACAATAAAATCGTATGAAATCAAAAAACCCTAATTTAATTTCACAAAAAATCAACCCTAAATACCCTCACCTTGCAGCTTAATTCGTCGTAGACTCGTAGAAAAATGAGAGATTGAAACTCAGAGCATCGAGCAAAGAGAGGCGTCGCCGCGTCGGGACTCAGAGCCTCAGTCCTCAGAGGAGGAGGGCCAGGGGTGTCCGGGGGTGGACGAAAGCTGGAGGGATGAAGGCACAGCACCGCAGGTCTGCAGCGGCGAGAGCGAGATAGGCGAGAGCCAGAGCGGCAAGAGCCAGAGCAAGAGCGGCGAGAGCGAGAGAGGCGAGAGCCAGAGCGAGAGCGGCGAGAGCCAGAGCGAGAGTGGTGAGAGCGAGAGCGAGAGCGCCGAGAGGGTTAGGGTTAGGGTTAGCAGAACAGCATGCGTCCGAACCGCTCTACTGAAAACGGAGATTATATAGGTGGTCCGGTCTGTTCGAGCCGATTAGACCAAAACCAAAACCAAAACCGCAGTATATAGATATATATATATAATTCGGTTCGGTTCGGTTCGGTTTTTACGATTTTTGAAAATCAGAAACCGAAACCGAACCGAAATTTTAAATTTTTTTTTTTCAAAACCGAAACCGAACCGAGAACCGAATAAACCGAACCGAATTGGTTATTCGGTTTCGGTCGATCGGTTCGGTTCGGTTAAAACTGAATAGTGCACACCCCTACTTTTGAAACCCTTCTTTTATATTTTTTCACTCCCCTTCCCAAACTTTTTTTCCTCAGCTAGCAAACATCAACCACTTTGATTTTTTTAAAATTTTTTTCTTCCTAGCCACAAACCCTTCCCTTCCACATGACCTCTTTCTTTTCCTTTTAACTTTTTTTTTCCCAAGAGAAACAACACCCCCTCCCCCTCTTTTATAATATTTTCTCCTTTTTTAAAAAAACGCTCCTTCTTCTCCCAAGGGCCAATGCCCTTATTTCATTGAACCAAAGGAGGGCATAGCCCTCCCCCTCAGATACAGGTCAAATCTGGCCATAGGAAATAGTGAAGGCTGGCAAAACAAGTCAGGCCTTGAGCGATAGTTGCGAGTGGCATGCGAAGTTAAGGCAATGATAGTTCATTGAAGGAACACAGGTTAGAGCCGGGTGGTGAAAGCGGCGATGAGGGGAAACACCTACTGGAGGCGGTGTGAGATGCGGGTGAAGCTTTGTGCAATGCTAGTCACCAGGGAGCAGTGGTGCAAGGTTCTAGCGAGTAGTGGGATGGAGTAGGATGGTGGGCAATGAATGATGGTGCCTAGAGGGTTGTGAGTAAGTGGCTGATCATGGCAATGTGGGGCTTGTTGAAACATGAACAAGAAGCTCATTAGCGAGATCTAAGCAGTGAAGGCCAGTGGGAAGGCAAATAAGGTGGGGCTTTAGTGGCTAGAGCTACAGTGGGCAATTGGGATGCGACATAAGGTGAAGTAAGGCAGCAAACTCAAATGAGACCACTGAAGGTAGGATGCAGTAGTGAAGCCTCTACAAAAGGAAAACCAAGGAGAAAGAAAAGGAAGAAGAACAAAAGATAAGATAAGAATTTACATTTTTTTTTCTTTTTGCCCAGTTTGATTTTGCCTTTTGATATGATCTGTTGGTATTCGCAGCGGAAAGTTCACGAATCATCTTATTCTCAAACAACACAAGAAATGAGAAGTAATACAAGATAAAAGAAAATAATAAGATAAGGCAGTGAGAGATTCACTATCAAAAGATAAAGACTTTTACAAGAGTCTACAAGAAAGACTTTACTCTTACTTTCTCAACTAAACTCTTTCACCAAGCCTCCGAAATGCCTTCACCTTTAGAGAGAATCTCCAAGAGAGCATCACAAGAAACCACTACGAGAGACCACTAAGAAGCACTAGAAAGACCCACACATGAGAGCCGACACTCTCTCTCTTTCTCTTCTCTCTATTCTCTCTATTTCTCTCTAGTTCAACCTCAATACTACGCCATCATAAGTCCTATGTATTATAGTATATTTATAGACCCTTATTGAGTCTAAGTTTTACTCTAATTACAACTCCTAATATTACAAATCAATCATAAATCTAAATCCAACTTTGGATTTCTACTTTAATTCAAACTCTAATTCGAGTTTGAGAAACCTAAAACTCAACAATCTCTACCTTGGCTTGAACTCGGGCTTGCCATTATCACGAATCTTCAACTGTCATCTCTCATCCAACCCCTACCCCTGGGCTACTAGCTTATTTAGCTAATCGCAAGATGCGAGCTCGAGCCAACCTCAAATTCACTCTTTGGTCTTGCTCCCGCACGGCTTCACACAACAGCCACTGCCTTCTCCACTTGCCAGACCTCCTGAGCACTGCCTCCTATCGCCAGAGCACTATCTCACCCAGTTTGTACCCTAGCAACTGGCCTTCACTGCCCTAAGCCACTCTCCTCCTCTACAGGCTTCACAGGCACTGAGCTCCTTCGCACCTGTGCTAGACCCGCACAATCCGATAGTCCTCAGTCTCCCATGGCTATGAGGTGGTGAGTTCATGGTTCCCGGCCTCTTTTGACCAGATTGCGCCTGCGCTGCAACCCCTGGTTCGTGTCGCTGGAACCTTGGCCTCCCTGAAGGAGAAGCCCCACTAATGCTTCCGCCATCTGCCTACATGTGCCTGCATAACCTACCGCACTCATCACCACTTCGAGCCCCACCACCGGCTGAGCCGTCGCCATCTTCCATCTCCTAAGGTCCAACCTTTGTCTCTGCTCACACAACTCTGCTCAATCAAAATCACAAACACTGTAGCTACAAACAATGGAGGACATCCCTAGTCATCCCTTCTCTAGCATCCTCCATGGACACTACGAGCTAGGCTACATCCTCAGCCACGGCACCTTCGCCAAGGTCCACTACGGCCGTGACCTCCGCACCGGAGAGAGCATCGCCATCAAGGTCATCAGTAAGGACCTCGTCCACCACGACTTTTGCCAACTACTCTCCACCGTTGACTTCTACCACTCCCGCGGCGTCTGCCACCGGACCTCAAGCTGGAGAATCTCCTCCTTGACCATGACAGCAACCTCCAGGTCTCCAACTTCAGTCTCTCTACCCTTCCAGACCAAATCCACCAAGATGGCCTCCTCCACACGCAGTGCGGCACCCCAGCCTACGTCACCCCTGAGGTCCTTCACTACCGCCTCCACTGGGCCATGGTCGTGCTGGATCGCTGCCACCAGACCACCACCTCGGGTCATCGTCAGACCCGCGCCATCATGCTGGGTCATGCGCTGCTATAGCCTACACAGCCCGAGTGGCCCGCGTAACCTCGCGTTGCCCAACGCACTGGTGCATGATGCAGTTGCAAACTGGCAGAACTCCAGCCTGCACAGTCATGCACACTGCCCGCGCATTGCAGCACTACACTCACGACCGGCCGCTTTCGCCGCCTTGACCCGTGCTGGACTTGTGCCACCGCCTGGTTGTGTGTAGCCACCCTGCCGGTGTCAGCCGCCTTGCTCTAGCAGAGAGGGATGAAGATTTTGCAGATGCAACCCTCGATCTGCTTCGAATCTCGATCCGCTTTCATCTTCTTCTGTCATAAGGCAAAATTTATTTTGCCGTCAAAACTTCTCCACTCGAGTAAGGATTTTGTCATCTTGGTTGTTTGCTCTTAAGCTCTAATACCAATTGTTGGTATTCACAGCAAAAAGTTCACGAATCACCTTATTCTCAAACAACACAAGAAACGAAAAGTAATGCAAGATAAAAGAAAATAACAAGATAATGCAGCAAGAGATTCACTATCAAAAGATAAAGGCTATTACAAAAGTCTACAAGAAAGACTTCACTCTTTCTTACTCAACTAAACTCTTTCACCAAGCCTCCGCAATGCCTTCACCTTCAGAGAGAATCTCCAAAAGAGCATCACGAGGGACCACCATGAGAGACCACCGAGAAACACCAGAAAGACCCACACACGAGAGCCGACACTCTCTCTCTTTCTCTTCTCTCTATTCTCTCTATTCCTCTCTCTCTATTCCTCTCTAGTTCAACCTCAATACTGCGCCATCATAAGTCCTATGTATTATAGTATATTTATAGACCCTTATTGAGTCTGAGTTTTACTCTAATTACAACTCCTAATATTACAAATCAATCATAAATCTAAATCCAACTTTGGATTCCTACTTTAACTCAAACTCTAATTCGAGTTCGAGACACCTAAAACTTAACAATGATCTCCCTGACCCTCTACAGCCTCTAATCTCCTCTCCCCCTATTTTTCAAGCTCCATGGCTTTTTACAGGTGTTGAGAAGATCAAATCAATCTTCACTAAAAATTGAATGGCAGATATGGATGATGATTGGTTATTTAAATTAGTTATGGATAATGATTTATTGTTTGAATTGATTATATATAGATATGAATGTGATTGAATGAGTTTATATTTTCTATAAATAATAATAATTTGAAAATTGTACTCATCTTGCATACTCAATTTATAAAAGAGTTTTTGCAATCATTTTTGGAAAATTTGGACTAAATCATAAATTTGTTAGTTTCTGAGCCCTTCCACGAAAAATACTTATTTACAAAATTTTAAAATCGTTAAGATCCTTTCTGAATAAAATTTAGACTTATTTATAAATAAAAAATTTTGATGTATTATTTATAAAAATTAAAATTTTAGAGGTTTACTTATAAATATGAAATTCTTGAAGGATTTATTTACAAATGCTAAATTTTATAGGGACCTATTTATAATTTTAGAATTATATTGGACCTTTTCACAAAAATTTATCCCGGGGACCTATTTGTAAGAAAAATCTAGCAAGAGACTTATTTATCAAACTCTTCACTTTTTTATTTTAGTCCAGATTTTATATGAATTATGGGCCTAATTCTGGTCTAGATATTTAGTTCACTCAGTGGTTTTTTTAGCTTGAACCCAAATTTTCTAAGAATTTAGGTTCAAATTGAACTCAATTTTGAATCAGATTTTATCACAACATAGATTCAATTGAGACCTATACTTAAGTCATAATTTAGTGGCCTACAAGTTTTAATTTTAATTAAATTTCAATTAAATTTGATTATGGTAAAATTCACCTTAAACAAATTACCCCTTTCATATCCGCTTCTCAAGTTCTAACAAAAAAAGAGGGTGCGAATAAACTTTGGGTACTTACCCTTATATCAATGTCCTAGGAGTTGACTATATAGGTTTAAATTATCCTACGTACGTGGACTTGACTTGTTATGTAATGATAGTCTTAATTTGCCATGTAAGAGTGTACTAAATTTGTCACATAGAAATGAACTTAAGCTGCCATATAGAAATGAACTTAAGTTACTATGTGAAAATAGACTTACTTTGCCACATAGAATAGACTTAAGCTACCATGTAGAAGCATATTTAATTCGTCATGTGAATGAGGGTTTGATTACCACTCAAGATCGACTTTAATTTACCATATGAAAGTAGACTTAATTTATCACATGCAAGTGGATTTGATTTACCATAATGAATGGATTTAAGTTGCCACAATGAGTGAATTTGATTTACCATGTGGAGTGGGCTTAATTTACCACAAGGGGTGACTTAATTTGTCATAAGAAGTGAACTTGATTTAGTATAAGAAGTAGACTTAATTTATCACAAGAAGTGAACTTAATCTGTCACAAAAAGTGGACTTGATTTGCCATAATGAATGAATTTGAGTTGTCATGTGGAGTAGGCTTAATTTAATATAAGGAGTATACTTGACTTGGCACAAGAGGTGAACTTAATTCGCCACAAAAAGTGAACTTAATTTACCATATGAAAGCATATTTGATTTATCATGTAAAAGTGGATTTGATTCACTGTAGATATGGGCTTAATCACCATATAATATAAACTTGATTTGATGCATGAAAGTGGACTTGATTTGCCACATGAGAATGGATCTAATTTGCCACACAAAAGCAAACTTGATCACCACGCAAAAATGAAGTGAATTTATCATGTGAAAGTGGGCTCAGAATGCCATGTAAATGTGGGCTAATGCCTCACAAAATGAACTTAGTTTGTCAAATGAAAGTGGACTTGATTATAATATAAATGTGAGCTTAATTGCTATGTAAAATGGACTTAGTTTGTCATATAAATATGGACTTGATCACTACATAACATGGACTTTAATTTGCTATTTGAAAGTGAATTTTATTTACCACGTAAAAGTGGACTTAATTTGCCATGTAAGAGCAAGCTTGATCGCCATGCAAAATAGATTTCAATTTGTCATATAGAAGTAGACTTAATTTGCCACATGAGAGTATGCTTGTATTGCCACATGAGAGTAAATTTAATTTCTACATGTAAGTGGACTTGATTTACTATTGAGTAACCTAACTTATTATATAAAAGCAAGCTTGATTGCCATGCAAAAGTTGATTGAGATTTAGCATGTAAAAACAAGTCTGATCACCATGCAAAGACTGGATTCGATTTACCATTTAAATAGGGAATTGATCGCCACATAAAATGGATTGAACTTGCTACATGCATTGTAGAAAAAGTGTCTTTTATTGATACTAATTAGCATCAATAGAAGCTCTATTAGCACTGAGAAAATTTTTCCAGTCCTAATTGACAACGCTAATAAAGTGCCACAAAATGTAGCGCTACAAATATTTATGGTGCTAAAAAGGCACCGCTAAAACCATTTCTAGTGCTACAAAATTGCACGAAGATTAATCTTAATTAGTATTGCTAATGAATACATTACTAGCACTAGTATTAGCATCGCTAATGCCTTATGCATTAGCAGCACTAATATTAGTTCCACTAATGTCAAATGTATTAGCAGTGCTAAGTTAGCACCGCTAATGACTACTTATTAGCGGCACTACATTAGCACCACTAATGTTGAAGGAATTAGCACCACTAATATACTAACACCATTAATGGTGCTATTTGTTTAGTGCTGCTAATGAGAAGTAAAAGCATCGAGAGTATTTTAAAACAATATCCTAACCTATTTTTACAACATCAACTAGTATACACAATATGCCAAAATGTTTTTACATTCAATGTGCCAAATATAAACTGATTCATACATATACAATCTCCACAACATGAATATAGTTCATGCATATCAAAATACACATTTGATACAAATAAACAAACCATATATAAAAAAAAAAATAAGGAAATCACTCTATGGCCCTGTTTGCCTGGCCCAATCCCCATTGTTGGCTCATAGATGGTATTCTCAGATAGACCTTTATGGATATAACATTAAAACTAGGGGGGAAATTAGTTTACTACAATGCCAATTATATCAATCAAATAAATATCAATGCCAATTTTATCAATGCTGATTACATCAATTTATTACTAAAAATCAAAATTTACTCGAGCAACCTAGGAAGTGGAAGGAGTCTCCCTTTATCTAGCCTGGCTCCCACCAATATTGCATTGTTCCTGAGATAATGCACCTACTATTTAATTTCTCATGAAAAGTATTTATAGTATTACAAATAAATATTTCTTACATGCTACAAATTAGCAAAATTTAATTCATACCTTGGATTATAGGGTAGAATAAGACATGGTACGATGAAGTTGGTTAAAGATCTCCTTCTTGAACTTCTCTATTACTAAAACAACCTCCACTAAGATCATCGCTTGCACTTGACTCTGTGTATACTGGGGTTGCTTACTTGTCGAGGATCTAGAGGACTTGGAGATAACCTTGGGAGTTGACCCCAAAATAAACATCTACATATGATCATATATGTTAGGGTCGAACACCTAATTACGGATCATATTCTGGATGACTATATCCAAAAGAGAGCCCTCTAAGTAAGACTGTCTCAACTAAGTGATCTTCTTCTGTAGTATAATTAATCAAAATATTAACAATATTTTCTTAGATCAAATATTGTTAAAAATAAAGATAAAAATTCATTATCGTGGCTGTAAATGTTGCATCAATGGGTCATCCATTATTCCTAGTATGGGACCCAAGGAAGACATCCAACCTAGATGGCTTAACTCTACTGGGCACCTAAAGCTACAAGTAATAGAAAATCATAATTAATAAGATATATTGAATAAAGTAACCCAATTTCTAATTATAAGTTGAATAACATACCCCGACCCTCAAAGTGGCATACCCCTCCGACCAAGAGAGTGACTCATCGTTTGATGTCTTCGATGCCTTCTATTAGTCCAACTTAAATCCTAAAAGAAAAATGCAAAATTGTTAGGTCATGTAGTGTTAGCGATAAATATATTCATAATGAAATGATGAAGGGGTTAGAATAATATCAGGACTTCTCTCAACTACTAATGTCTGACAAAGACATACCACTATTCTTTTTCTATCCACAGATCTGGGCAGGTGATAAGTCTAGATAGATTGTTTTAGAACTTTCACATTTTTTAACACACGTAAGAAAATCTCTTTCTCTTATTTACTCACGGTGAATGGCGCTAGAGGCAAAAAAAATTTTATTGCCTCTATCCTTTGGGTGAAGTGCCCTCCATATGCTAATGACTTCCATATCCAGTTGTACATTCAAATGGACCTTTAACCTATCTAAAGTGCTAAGAAATATCCATAACAGATTTTCAAAAAAAATTTTCTTAATATGCATGATATCAAGATTGTGTCAAATATACAATGAGCTCCAGTATGACAAATCAAAGAAGACATTTATCTTCTTCCAATTTGACTTTATATTTGAGCAGCCTTCAAAATATATTTGTATAATCTTTGTCCTCTTAGAGAATGGAGCACAACCATGTCTTTGGGGAGCCTCTGCTTCACATAAAGCCTCAGATCTAGAAAGTCAGGGGGAGGAACGCCATACTCACATGTCCCGTTGAATGCAAACTTATCACGCCGAAATCTATGATCAATAGAAAAAAATTATCTATGACATATGTAATAGGACCTCCTACCAAATTTTAACCACTTGGACTACGTGTTGTTCCCACAAATAGGGCACACCTACTCCTCTCTTGTGTTATATCTTGAAAAGTATGCGAATGCTGAAAAATCATTGATTATTCATAATAATGCTGCATGCAAACAAAACATTTTGTTTCTTGCTTGTATCAAATATTGGAATACCTGATTCCCATATTCCTTCAGCTTTTCAATCAACACTTAAAGGTATAAGTCAATGTCATCCCTAGTCCCTTTACTTTATCAATGATTATGGATAAGATGAATAACAATTATTTTATGCATAACCATATAGGTAAGTTATACGGAATCAAAAGCATAGGCCAAGTGCTATATGAGCAATTCATTTTCTGAAAGGGCTTGAACCCTTCAAAAGATAAGCCCAAACAGACATTACAAATGTCATCAATAAAGTCCAAGTATCATGAGTTAAACTCCTTCCACTTGAGACTATCTGCCAGCTACCTAACTATTTTGTCATGTACACGGCCTTTAGCATGTCATCTCATATGTGGTACTATCATTATTAACATGAATAGTTGCTACAACCTCAGTTTGAGAGGATAATACTGTACAACTTTAGCAAGAATTTTGCTAACCATCTAATTATCATTGTCACTCTAGGTTGTGAAATATTGATATCGAGGTGCTTTGCAATGCTTGAAATATGTATCTAATTTACTTTCATTTTTATAGAGCATATAATTGTTTGAACATGCATAAATCTTTGTGTATCCCAAGCCTTTGTCTTTCACAATATTCCAAGTCTCCCAATACAAACCGAGGAATCATGAGAAAATACCTTTTTTAATTTCTCTAATAATATACTGAATGAGTGGTTGCTCCATTGATACTTAGACTTCATAGCTAACAAATACATGATGAATGATAAGAATGTGAAGTTCTTATATTCTGGATACAACTCAATGTTGAAGTCATCAAATATGTTGTAAAATTTCTTGTCATCTCAATCACAACCCTTAGTTATCATGTCAACCACATTGAGAAGGGCATTGTGATTAAATGCAAGATCCCCAAAGGCATCATGGATCAATCCTCTAATATCATCTTCCTCATTGTCAATGTTGTCACATTAACTGCCTGCTCTACTGGATTCTACCTATTTAAATACTACGACTGTTCAACATGAAATGTCTAATCAGTGTAATGCACATTTCTTCCTCTTACAATTATATGTTCCAACACCTCATGTCTTATCTTATCGTGCATATTTATATAATTAATACATGAACACCGTATTTTCTGATCTAGTCTCTTGCTTCTATAAGTATAATTAAAAAATACATTGACTCCATTAATATATCTGGCATCTACTCAGTCTTTAATCTTGATCCAACTCTTGTCAATATCTTACAAATTTGTGCAAATCCCCAGTCTAATGCTCTATATAGACAACTAATAGTGTAAGGTTCTATTAATCAATACAACTATTCACTTTGGACCACAATCAAAAAGGACAAAATGACAATGAGTTGCTTCATTATGACATAACACGTGACAACCAAAAACTTATCATGTCATTCATGAAAGAATGCCTTATGCACAATAATACACAAAGAATATGATTGAAGTATCGACACTATTTTGAATTATTTTTTGTACATAAATTTAAAAAGAGTACACCAATACCATGGGCATGAACTTTCATTTTTGAATGCTTACAATAATATTTTGATTTTAACCATTTTGATTTATGCTACTTGATTAATACCAAAGGAAGTACTAGAAGATAAGGTAGTTCAGTTCAAAGAGTGTTACAGAACAAGACACAAATGGATTTCAAGTGCACAAGTATCCTTAAGTATTAGACCATCTTAAAAAAATTTAGACTAAGAACCATATTGATAGATTCAAAATTAGAGTGCTCTTTTACTACTACATATCTAAATTTCAAATGCTGACATAGTTAACATAGTTAGCAAGCCTTATTTTAACATAAAAAAATGGTTGCTTAAGATGTTCCAAAAGGAGATATGACTTGCTAGAATCATCAATAATTGATAGGGCAAAACCATGTGAATACCATCTACTGAAAAATGACCTCAAAGTATCCAATTGTCTAAGATCCATGTGCATGAAAATTGGGACAACATATCTTGATAATAATTATCCCAATGCATCTCCTATCAGTAGATGAAGTGGAGTGGGATGGAGTTTTCAACTTGAAGTGCATAGATGTAAGAAGTTAAATGATAGAATTCAAGCATGTCAAATCCTATCAGTAAGAAATTTGTTTATGAATATACCCCTTATGATATACAAATAAATGTATCTTAATTTAATGTTGCACAAAAATTTTTGACCAACTTAACCAAGGAATATTGCTGATCAATACAGTCCATACAGATACAAAATGTTTTGGATGGAGGTCCACAAAATTATTGCTGAAGTTGTGGGGCATTCCCTGGGCAAAAATATGTAGCCAATTAGTTTTTCTACAGTTTATTTAGAATTCTAACAATTGGATGGATTCATAAAACTAGGAGTTTATTTAGCATTATAAAAAAAAGAAGCAATTGAATAGCTCTTTATGACAAATAACTAGTTTTGGTAAGTCAAAAAAGAGTTAGTAATGTCTTAAAATCTAGGATGGTGGTAGCTACATGTGTCATCTAAAAAAAGTTGGTATGCATGTTATGTATGCCAACTCTTTATCAAAGATGACTAGTAAAGCTTAGTTTAAGATCCAATTTCACAAAAAAATACTTTGTACAAAAGACACCACTACCACAACCAATTCGTCTAAACATATCAATGTATCACCATCACATCTAATAGGTCTTCAAAAGAAATCTACAAATGCTAGGGATATGCAAGCCATGTCAGTGGTTAACAAGACATGTATTTGTAAGTCCCCCAATCTGATATGTAACCCAACCCACAAAAGTGAGGCACCGGCAAATCACTTCTGCTCCAAACACAGCACTAATTACAAACCAAGCTTTTTTTCACAAAAATCAACTAAAAAATGATGAATATCATATTCAGCAAGCTCACCTTCAACTGGAGCCCAAGTCAAGTCATAGATCCATGAAATCCCCAAGATTAGTAGCTCCTCTTCCTCCTAATATAAGTCATGCCATTGACTTCACTAAATTTGCTTTCCATCATGAAAATAATCTCAAACATAATTCCAAATATATACCAATTTTTATCTTTTTTTTACTTTTTCCCTTTCTTTATATGTAAAGAGAAAGTAAAAATAGAACTTGGGCAAGAGCAGGGAGGAGCAGATAGCAGGGAGCAGATGCGCAGTGAGCTAGCTGATGAGAGTAGGTGCGGGGGGAGTAGACTAGCAGGTAGTTGGCGGGCGGGTGCACCGGCACAGGCGCAGGAAGCCAATGGATGGGGGCAGCACTGGTGGCTCCAAAGGCTGCAAGATACTATAGGCGAGCTCACGTTTAAGTAGAGGTGGGTAGCTGCAAGTCAGAATGGAGCTCAAAATGCATAGTACAAAATCAGAGACAAGGCAGAGACATGGAATAAGGTCCAAATTGGGCCTATTTTTAAGTTTTAGGGCATCATTCTGGCGCTAACCAAAAGTGCTAGTATTGGTCCACAATAGCACTGCCAATATATAGCTATTGGCAGTGCTAATATCTTAGTGCCACCAAAGATTGAGTATTGGCGGTGCTAATATCTTTAGCTTCACCAATACTCAACTATTGGCGGTGCTAATAATTTAGCGTCGCCAATACTCAAGTACAACGCTAAGAATTTTGCATCACCAAATTTCGGCAAATATCCTTCACTATATTAGTGTCAAATATTTAGCACTAGGATAAGCCTTCTTTATTATAGTGATGGATGTGGGCTTGCTTCACCATATAGTTGCGGGCTTGATTATCTTGCAACAATGAACTGGATAGATGTGGGCTTAATTGCCACACAAGATGGACTTGATTTGCCATGCAAAAATAAGTTTGATTTACCCTGTAAAAGCAGGCTCGATTGCCATGTAAGAGTGGATTGAATTTGCTATATAAGTGCATATTTTTTTGCTATTTTTGAATAGCATATTTGGTTTTACTATTGTACAAGTGGTCTACTTGAAGTTTTTGTCAAGGATTTCATGACTTTTGACTTGATCTATTGATTATAGAAGCAATAGGAATATATATTAGCTTTCTTTGAATGCCATGATGATAGACATCTCATAAATATTAGAGGAGAGAACTTTACTTGCACCCAATATTTTGAGGTGAGGGAAGAACCCTTGATTATCTTTTTTGTATTTTTGAAGTCTTGGCTATATGCTCCTTTTGTGAGTATTTGATGAGAGAGTTTTGATTTTCTTGTCCGCAACCTCTTGATGGTAGAAAATGAAGATCTCACTTGCTATTAACTTAATGGATTGGTTGTCCACTTCAAATGCTTTATCAATATGCTTTTCTTAAGCATTTGCATAAGAGAGGACCTGATTTACCTTTACCATTTTCTTTTATGGGAGAGTGGATTTAATATTTAATTGAGTATTCACAATTTCTACTCAAGAAACATGCCCCCTAACATCATCCTATATTTTTTGAATAGAGTTGTTTCATATGCTTGTATGCTTTAGATATGAAAATTTTCCATTTTCATCCCTGCATAAGATAGCAAAGGCGTATGATACTTGATTTTGAGAAATGCATCTTATTTTGATAAAAAAGAGTTCCATCTTTTCCTTTTTTAAAATTAGAGCCTTGTATCTACAAGGGGAAAGGCTGCTACCTGACCATAGTTGGGGGAAGAAATCCCAACTTGTATTGGAGTGGTCATAGAATCAAAGAGCCTAGGAAGCAATATGCCCCCAGTTTTGATCACTTTAGGTAATAATTTTTTACTTGACCAATCGGTCCAAGCGATTTGACTTTAATTGCTTGGAGGGTTTTCTTGAGAAAAATCTTGAAGCCTCTTCACCTTATCGTCAATTCCACGTCTTGGCAGGACAAAGAATAGGGTAAAAATTTACCATTTTCATGGGGTTTATCTTTTATAATGTTGTATTAGTATGTTGGAGTAGGATACACTATAGCGTCAACTAGATTAGTGAGCAGATATCTTGATCAGTGCTTGTTGAGTTATAGAAACTCAAGCCGATAGCTCATCTTCTAGAATGTCATATTAGCATGTTTGAGTAGGACAAGTTGTAACAGTTAACTAAATTAGTGAGCAAAACTAGATTGGTGCTTGTCAAATTGTAGTACTTCATGATTATAATTCATCTTTTAGAATGTCAAATTGGTGCATAAGCTTCTAGAGAAGCAACCTTATGAAGTGATATTCTTTTTTAGTTTTTGTACTTTGATTATGATGGTGGAAGACATGAATGATGCAAAGTATATGTGTTTGTACTTATTTTTTTGAAATAAAAATTATCCAGAGATTTATTATTTCGAAAATATTTTAGTAGATAAGCAATATATCCTTTTATTTTTTTAAGACCTCCTATTTGGTTAGGTCTATTGAAGTTTAAGGATGATTTTGGTCTTAAAAAGTGATAGGTCATCAATTAACCTCTCCTTATGTCTTTTTTCTAGTATAATATTTTCTTTAGAAACCTATTTTTTGGTGACTTTCTTACTTTCACCATATTCCTATCGGTTAGTTACTTTTTTGACTTTGACTTTGATCTCAAATATCTCTTAATCTCAACTTTTAGGGTTTATATACCCACAGATGCCAACCTGTACTTACTCCTTAGGTGATCTTTCATGGTTAATAATACACTAAGATGAGGTTGGGTAAGTCCTTCTAATTTCGACATGACATCTAATTTTCTCCCCTTTTTTATTTACTTTTATTTTTTATAGTAATCTCATTCTTCATTGAGGATCCAAGATTTGTGGACTCATAGATAAAAACAAATTCTTGTTCTTTAAGTCCACCTCTCTTGGTTTGATTTTTTACATGAGATTTGTCTATTTGGGACCTTATTATTATTTTTATTACTTATTAGGGGGTTTATCTATTGTCTCTAAGAGAAAATTCTTGTGAGGTTATCTTTTGTTCTTAGTGTTTTTTTCTATGAAGTAATTTCCCTAATAGGATTTGAGTTGTTTGTAGATTGGTTATCATATCTTTAAGTTTGTATTTTTGAAGTTAACTTAAGACATTGGTAGGCGGAAGAGATGCAAGGATTCTGATTCCACCGTATTTCATCATTGACCATCCTTGTCTTTATTATCCTTTTATTTTTGGAGACCTCATCTCTAAAATAGAAAGCAATTCACCTAAATGCTAAGGAAATTTTTCATTTTATGTCTTTTAAATTATTTTTATCTCGAGAAGTACAAAATACATACTTGACTAGTCAGTTTTAATTTGACTAGATATTTCACCATAGGCTAAATATTTTTTATTTTGTGCTTTTAAAGCTCATGCACCTATTTAACTCTTTCGTGTTACAAATTTGGTGCAAGTATTCTTTTTCTTGGATTTAGTTACTCATCTATTAATCATTCTAGGGTTAGAAGATAAAATTACTCCTTTCTCCATTGAAAAGGATTAACCATATTCATTCATTATTCTTCTTTGGTCCTTGTAGCATTGGAGGTGAAGATTATAGAATCTAGGTTTAGGTTAGATTTGACATCCCAAAGTCAACCAAACATCCTACCAATCCTTTCTTCAACAAATTATAGGCAGTCAAAAATTAATTTTTACCTATTGCTTAATCTTTGAAAGACTAATATTCTAGTTTGTGCCAATGGACCCTCTATTCTATTATCAAGGTTTGACCCAATGAAATTTGGCTTTTGTCACTTGGATGGACTCAGCCTTTACCTCTTGGGTGAATTTAGTCTTTTTCTCCCTAGGTGGGCTTAGTCTTTGCCCATTGGGTGGACTTGATCTTCACCTACTAGGTGAATTTGGTTTTGCCCCTTAGGTAAGAGATCTCTACCCCCTGACTGAGAGACAAGGAATTGATTCAGATTGAGTAGGTAGAGCAATAACTAAATCAACGGTAGTTGTAGCAGTATCAATTATGCTAGGACTAATGATGTTGTTAGTGAAAACAGAAGCACCATATATGAATTAGTTAAAGTTGGACATTGTCTGATGGCTGATATAGACTCCACCTGCCCTCTCGGTGGTTGTTATTTTGTTATTAAAGTTTGACATAATGACATTTGGCCTTACCCACTTGAATGAGTTTAACCCTTGCTTCATAGATGGGAGGTCTTGGCCCCCTTGGATGGGAGGTCTTTGCCCCCTAAGTAGGAGCTCTTTGGCCTCTGGATGGGAGATGAGGAGTTGATTCATACTCATGTGGACTTTGGTTACCCCTACAATAGTCGTTGCTTGTCAAAATATACCACAGACCCTTCAATGAGGATGACAATATAGATTAGGATAGGAGGATCACCTAATGATGTCATTTTTTCTTTCTTTTAATAGAAAATTAATAATTAGTTTTCTACTTTTCTTCCTTTAATGTGTTAATATTAACTGGGTTTCTCTATTTGGAGGAGAAATTAGGCTCCACTGGGCATGCCAAACTTTGTGGAGCTGAAATTGGCCACCCATGATAGCGAATCTTAAAACAACAAATAAAAAATATGATAGTTAATGTACAATCAAGTATTGTACAAACATGACTTCCAATAATGTAAGCGCTTGTTGTTAATTACTCTGACAATTATTAGGAATCTCCTAAAATAAAAAACCTAACTAATAAAATAGAGACATGTAAAAAAGAAAGCATCATTTGATTGATTTTAGAAAAAGGTACATGACTTAAATAATAGCATACCCTTACTTTCAATTTAAAGAATTTAAGTTATTAAATGACATGAAATAAAAAAGGGAATGAAAAATGTTTGATGTTTGCTGCTACCCCATCCTCCAAATGCTGGATCAAAGTAGAATTTGACTCTGATGGATCTTGACTTAATCCTCAACGGATGTTGATAACCTAGTTTAATGGCGTCATCTGATGGGACACAAAAGAAGATGAGGGAGGAAGTGGGAGATGTTTGAAATGTGGCTAACAACTTTGAGTATGTTGGTGATTAACTTTCTTTGATAGCATTACCAACAGTATATTAGGTTTAGCTCGAAGTGTTATTGATAGCTTTGAGCATTAGTAGTTAATTTCTTTTGAACAAGGTGCTTAGCTGACTGACTAAGCAAGTTCAAGCCTACTTTTAATTCAATTCAATTTGATAATCGATGGTCTCTTAGACATGGTGTTGATTGAATATAAAGTGTTACAAATACTTTTGGGTTAACTTAGCCTGAAATGTGCATTATCAATGGCTTCTAGGGTTAATTAGTTTCGAAGTATGGCCAACAATTTCATGTCTATTACTAGTTGACTTCAATCAAATAAGACATTTGGTTGAGTGGCTAAGTGAATTCAAGTCTATCATTAATTCAGTTTGAAATGGTTGGTGGCTTTAGTGTATACTATCTATTTCTAATTTGATAATCAGTGACCTCTTAGGCATATTATTGATTAAATTTGAGATGTTGCCACTGGTTTTTAAGCATATGTTGGCTTAGCTCGAAGTGTGGTTGATGACTTCAAGCATGTTGTCAATTAACATCTTTTAAATAAGGCATTTGGCTGATTGACTAAACAATTTCAAGCCAATCTTAGTTTAGTTCGAAATAATTAGTGGCCTTGACTTATATTGACCATTTTTAATTTGATAATTGATAACATCTTAGGTGTATTATCAATTAAATTTAAGATATCCAATGGCTTTCGAGCATGTGTTGCCTTAGCTCGAAGTATGGTCGACAGCTTTAAGTGTGTTATCAGTTAACTCATTTTGAATAAGGCATTTAACTGACTAACTAAGTGGGTTCAAGTCTATCTTAGTTTAGTTTGAAATGTTTAGCAGTCTTGGCTTATATCAACCGTTTATGATTTAATAATCGATGGCCTTTTAGGCATATTTGTCGATTAAATTTAAGATATTGCCAATAGCTTTTTAGCATGTGTTGGCTTAGCTCGATGTATGACCGATGACTTCAAGTATAATATTGGTTGACTTCTTTTGAACAAGACATTTGGTTGATTAACTAAGCGAGCTCAAGCATATCTTTAGTTCAATTTGGCCTAAAGTTTAGACTTGGTTTGGTTTAGGTCTAATTTGATTTAGTTCAATATTCAAAATTTTATTTAGATTCAAGTTTGATTTAATTCAATTCGATATTTAAAATTTGATTTAGTTCAAGTTTGATTTGATTTAATTTAATGTTCAAAATCTTATTTTAATTCGAGTTTAATTTGAATTGATTTAGGTTAGGCTCAACTTTGTGTTGGACCCTTATTGGTTTCTTAATGTATCTTTAATAGATCTAGAATCCAAACCCTTGATAGGTTTTTATTAGATCTTAAATGAATCTTGGATCAAATCCTTAATGAATTCTTATTAGATTCAGGCTCAACCCATTAATGGGCTTGGGTTCAACTCTTATTGGACCCTCATTTGGCTTAGATTTGAACCTGGGTTCAAGTTCAACTTGATTTTGATTCAAGCTCAACTAGGTTCTAGTTTAGGTTCATTCTAATTTTGATTTGAATTTGAATTTGATCTAACTTGATTAGGGTCTAGATTAAACTTGATTTAACTAAATTAAAGTTTGATTCAAATCTAGTTTGATCCAATTAGGGTTTAATTCAAACTAAATTTGATTTCGATATTAGCTTGATTTGGTTTAGATTAACTCAATTTAGATTTGAGTCTAATTTAATTTAAATTTTAGTCTATCTATTTGACTAATTTAGGTTAATTTGGTATCTGTTCAAGTCAATTTAGTTTTGTCTATTTGTTTTAGCTAAATTTGCTTGAGTTCAATGTAGTAGAGTCAGTTAAATTCAATCAATTTATGTTAATCAATCTGGTTTGAGAACTCTCAGACCGTCATGATGACATTAAGCGAGCTTAAGGCTGACTTATAAATATTTGGCAAGTCTGAATATTAGCTTAGACATGAGAGTCCAAAAATTGGTTAGAGTATGAGCCCGAAGGTTGGTATAGACATAAAGTTCAAAGATTAATAAAGTACAAGTTTGAAGATTGGCTTAGACATATGGTCCCAATAATGGTTGGACTGTGAGCATAACGGCTAGCTTACACATGCGAGCCCAAAGACTGGTTGGAGTCCGAGCCCGAAGGTTGGACTATAAATGTAGCGAGCTCAAAGGATAGCATATAATTATAATAGGCCCAAAGGCTAGCTTATTATGTGAGCCCTAAAGTTGGCTCGATGTGGCGTGCCCTTAGGCTTGCCTATGGGTACGGCAAGCCTGAAGATTGGCCTGTGGATGTGGCAACTCTAAAGGCTAGTTTATAGTTACAGTAAGTCCAAAAGCTAACCTATGGATATGACGAACTCAAAGGCTAATCTTATTTTGGTGGGACCGAAGGATGACATATAAAGGTCGCGGGCTCGAAGGTGAGTCTATAGTTGTATTGAGCCTAAAAGCTAGTCTATAATGTCGTAGATCGAAGGTTGGCTTATAAATGTGACTGGCCCAAAGGTTGGCTTATAGCTGCGATGAGTTCAAAGGTTAACCTATAAATATAGTAGGTTTGAAGGCTGATCTAATATTGATAGAACCAAAGGCTGGCCTATAGATGTGACAAAATTGAAGACTGACCTAGTTTTGGACAACTTAAAAGTTGGCCTACAGATATAATAGGCCCGAAGACTGACTTAATTTTGGCAGACCCAAAGGCTAGCCTATAGTTGCGATATGTCCGAAGGCTAATTTATAGATATAGTTAGCTCAAAAGCTGGTCTATAGATGTAGCGGACCCGAAATCTGACCTATAGATTCAGTGGACCTGAAAGCTGGCTTGTTTTTTGTGAGCCCAAAGGCTAACCTATAGATATGGTAGGCCTGAAGGCTGGCCTTTAGTTACGACAAGTTCGAAGACTAACCTATAGATACAGTAGGTCCGAAGTCTGGCCTATAAATGCAATGAGCTTTAAGGATAGCTTATAAATGTGACAAGCTCGAAGGCTGACCTATAGTTGCAATAGACTTGAAGGCCGACCTGTAGATATGGAGGGCCAAAAGGCTGGCCTATAGATATGATGAGTTCGAAGGTTGACCTAATTTTGGCAGACCCAAAGACTGGTCTATAGATGTAATGGGCCCAAAGGATATCTCATAATTACAATAAGTGCGAAACCTAGTTTGTAAATGTAGTGGGTCTGAATACTAGTATATAGATGTAGCGCACCCGAAGATTGGTCCGATTTCAACTAACTTGATTTGACAAGTCAAAAGGTTAGTCTGATTTTAGTGGGCCTAAAAGATAAGTTGATTTTGATAGAACCGAAGGCTAGTTTGGTTTCAGCCAACCTGAAAGCTAACCTTTATTCTAATAATTTGCTGATGTGCAAGGCTACGTAGTGATGAATCCATCAATGTGTAAGGGGACCGTGGGTGGCCATGAGCATGAAAATAATGGTCGTACAAATGTGGACGTGGCGGAGACGAATGACACCGTGGGTGGCAATGAAGATAGGGACAAATCAATTCCTCTTTTTTCTAATTCTTCTCATCTGATTCTCTTCTAATGTCTCCTTCTAAATCTTTTTTATATATATATTTATATTTCACTTCCCTTTCCAATTTTTTTTCTATCCTTTGCTTGCAACGGTCGAAAATTTTGATTTTTTTTTATTTTTTTCTTCCTAGCCATAAACTCTTCCTCCCCGTGTGAACCTTTTCTTTTTCTCTTTAACTTTTTTTTGCCAAGAGAAAAGCCCTCTTTTTATACTATTTTTTCCTTTTTTTCAAAACAACCCTCCTTCTCCTAAGGGTCGATGCCCTTATTTCATCGACACCAAAGGAGGGAATAGCCCTCCCCCTCAGATACAAGCTAGATCCAGCCAGATCTTGGTTGAATCCAGCCACAGGTGATGGTGAAGGCTCACAGAGCAAGTCAGGCCTTGAGTGGTGAACACAAGCGGTGGCGAAAGTGGCTGATGCAGCGTGGGAGGCTGAAGCAGTGGTGGTTTGTTCAAGGAACATAGGTTAGAGCTAGGCGGTGAAGGCGACGGCAAGTGAAAACACCAGCTTGAGGTAGTACGAGATGTGGGCAAAGCTCGGTATAGTGCCAATCACTGGGGAGCAACAGTGCAGGTTCAGTGACCGGTGGGATGGCTTGGGGATGGTGGGCGGCGAACGATGGTGTCTGGAGGGTTGCAAGGGGGTGGCTGATCATGGTGGTGTGGGGCTTGTGGAAGTGCAAATAGGTGGCTCGTCAACGAGATCTGGGCAATGAAGGCCAGTGAGGAGGCGAAATAGGTGGGGCTTTCGTGGCCGGAGCTACAATCAGCGGTTGGGATGCGACATAAGGCGAAATAAGGAACATACTCAGATGAGGCTGCCGAAGGTAGAATGCAGTAGTGAAGCCCAACAGGAAAGCTAGAGAGAAAAGAAAGGAAGAAGAACAGAAGATAAAATAAGAGCCTGCATTTTTTTCTTCCTTCCCAATTTGATTTTGTCTTTTGATATAATTTACTTTCTCAATGATCTCCACGACCCTTTATGACCTTTGATCTCCTCTCTCCCTCTTTTATAGGCTCCATGGGTTTTTATAGTTGTTGAAAAGATCAAATTAATCTTTACTCAAAAATTTGAATGGAGGATTTGGATGAGAATTTGTTATTTGAATTGGTTTTGGATAATAATTTATTATTTGAATTAGTTATGAATAGATATAAATATGATTGAATGAGTATTTATTTGCTGTAAATAATAATACTATGAAAATTGTACTCATTTTACATAATGAATTTATAAAGAAATTATTTGTAATTTTTTTTGAAAAATTTGAACTAAATTATAAAATTGTAAGTTTTAGGGATTTTTTTACAAAGGGGACTCATTTATAAAATTTTAAAAATTTTAAGGACTTTTTTTAATAAAATTTAGATTTTTTTACAAAAAAAAATTTTTGAGAGACTTATTTTTGAAAAATTAAAATTCTAAGAATTTATTTGGGAATATGGAATTCTTGAGAAGTCTATTTGCAAATCTTAGATTTTGCGGGGACCTATTTGTAATTTTAGAATTTTATTAGACTTTTTCGTAAAATTTTATCCTAGGATTTTATTTGTAAAAAAAACCAAATGAGAACTTATTTGTAAAACTTTTTAATTTTTTTATTTTAGTCCTAACTTTGGATGAATTTTTGAGCTCGATTTTGATCTGGATATCTAACTCACTCAACCTACTTTAGCTTGAGCCCGAATTTTCTAAAAATTTAAGTCTAAATTGAGCTTAATTTTTAGTCAAATTTGATCATAATTTAAATTTAATTGAGAACCACACTTGAGTCATAATTTAGTGATATATAAGTTTCGATTTTGATCACACTTCAATCAAATTAATTGTGGCAAAAATCACCTCAAGGAGTCGTTTCTTAAGCCCATGCCTTTCTTTTCATATCAATCAAATGAATTTTTTTTTTGTCTCTATTTTATTAATTAAGTATCTGACTTTAAGAGATTCCTAACAATTTTTGAGTTTAATTAACAATAAAATTTTATGTTTATTGAAAATCATATTTCTACAATTTCTAATTGTAAATTCTAACCGCTCACATTTTGAATTATTATTTCGAGATTGCCCCTTAGGGTCTCTTCTATCTCGAGTGGCCAGTTCTAATCCTATAATGTCAAAAGGTAATCAAATGCCATCTTTTAAAGATTTTTATGAGGAATTTTGAATGTTTGAGATAGGTCTTTTGATAGAATTTGTCATGATTTTCGACCAAAAACTTGCTAAAAAAACTAGGAATTAGACATTATTTATAGAAAAAAAGAGCGGAAGCCTCTTAGGGACTTTTGAACCCTAATGGAAGCTGGGATTTTGGCTTCCACTAGATGCACAACCTTGGTATGGTTAACCGGGGCACCTATTTTTAGGGCAAATCACATTGTAATATCTCTATATGGGTTTTTTTAATGTGGTTGTGCTTTTCTCTTCCCTTGATTTGGTTTAACGGTTGGTACTACATAGTTTGCTATTTTGTGTAAAGGCTACTGATTTGGACTAGTTAGAATCCACCTTCATTTGTTCGAAACTAATTTATTTAAACTTAATTTTTGTAGTATTTTCGTGAATTCCACTTATAAATAAGTGACGAAAATAGCCACTAAGGGTGGATAAATGACAAATGGGTCATTTGATTCAATTCTAAGTTAAGAAAATTAGAGGAATTGCGAAATTGAGCCTAATTTCTCAATTTTGATATTTAGATATACTAAAAAAATATGAAATTATTAGAATGGACTGATTTTAACAATTTGGTTTTGAATTCTAGATCCAAGGAAAGGAAAATATATTTCTAGTAGGAATTAGGTGGGTCCACCGCTTTATTGCTCCCACGTGAAATCCAAAATTTGAGATTAGAATTGGGATCAATTGAGCTCCTGGTCTTCTTCCCCAATCTCATCACCCCATATCTGTCAATCTTCTTTCTTATTCCCATCGCTCTACTCCTTGATCCTAGTAGTCCTCCCCAACGTTGCCCTCCCTGCCATTGTTACTTCTATCTTGCTCTCTCCAGCATTTCTCCTTGCATATCAAAATCTGGCGATCCTCCTCTCCGAAGACCACACTCTAGTGCTCCTCATCCTTGATTTGCCCTCTCCAATGTTGCGTGAAAGCTCCTCACCCGTCCTCTTCCTCTTTCCCATTCTCTTCAACACTCCTCCTTTCTTCTGGCCCTCCTTCCCGATCCCCCTATCTCAACGGCGTCCCTCCTCGACAAATAACTAAAGCCGAAACTCAACCTCGGCTTGGCTCAACGCAAAGCCAAAATCGTCCCGTTTTATTCCGACCAAGTTAATTTATTTGTTTATTTATTTGTGGAGACAAATTTTAATTTCCAAATCTGTCCTTCCAGCAAAATTTGCAATATTATATTGGACTAATACGCATATCCTCCGATATTGGGCGAAGTAGAGAGTGAAAATTCCAAAGTTGACACCGCACGCGTCACGGCGCACGCGTCCTCGTCGGAGCCCAGAAAGCGAATCCGATCCCAAATCTACGTGCTCGGCAGCAGCGGAGGAGGAGGAGCTCGCCGGTATCTGTGGCCTCTCGTCGGCTGGTAGGTGCTTGGCTGGAGGCCCAAGGCTATCTTCATTTTGGCTTTATCTGCTTTTGTTCTATGGTTCTCTGAGGATCGGAGCGGAGAGGAAGAATGCAGGCGGAGCCTGGGCCGGAGGACGTGGTTCCGGCCGCTGGAGCGGCGATGGGGCCTAAAGTTCACCAAGTCTGGAAAGGCAGCAACGTATGTGGCCATCTCTCTCTATTTCTAGCTTATTTCTTTATTTTTTTCTGGAAAAAAAATTGATGATTTTGGCTATTAGCCGAATCGGAAATTTCTTTTTTGGGTTAAAAGTGCCGGTTTTCCTCTAATTTTTCTCTTTTTTTCATATTGTTTTGAGGGGAATGCTGCGAGATCTGATTTGCTGAGTTTTCAGTTTAATTAATTGTTGAATGCTGGGTTTGTTATGTTGGTATTCTGGTGCCTTGGTTTGGATTATTGCATTTACTTTTGTGTAAAATGATTATGTCTGATTTGCTATAAGGGAAAACAAAAATAGAAATTTCGTGCTGTTTTGATTCGTTAGCATTTAGTGTGGGCTTTTGGTTGGACTGTTGCAGAGTGGGCTGCATTTATTTAGTGAACAATTGAATCTTTTCTCGTTTGGGGTTATCTTCTTCATTAATGGTTTATTTCATATGCTACGCCAATAAATAAATGTGAGGATATTTCATAGTTTGATCTGTTCTGTGCAAATGTGAAAATTTGGACTGGATATGTGAGGACAAAATATTCCAACCATGTAGAGTTTTGCAACTCGAGTATCTGCTGAATGCTATTACACTTAAAAATAAGATAGGCCATCCGGGGCTTAACCTGCTTATTTGAACCAATGGATTTGGTCTATGAACTTTTATTTCCACGAAACTAGTGCGAGTATCATGCAACCATTCTACCATATCCAAGCTTTTTGTTCTGTTCACGTAGGCTGATAGTTGGAGCAGTGTATTGGTATTAAGCCACAAGTTAACGTGAGTTGGTTACTATTAATATACCTAGGCTATAAGTTTGGTTTTAGCGAAGGGTATATTGCAAAGGACATTTTGTGCACGAGCTGGGCTTAAGTCTCTATCAGTTGACTGATTATTTGAGCTTATTTTGTCATGTTGTGCTGCTTTCCATATATAATCTATAGAATGTTTTGCCTTTTTTATTTGAATTTTGTGGCTTAATTCATCATGTTTCTTTCTTGTCTTGTTTGAGCCTCTGCTATTGTACCACTATCCTTTTTAAATTCTACACTAAATGTTTTGTAAGTGGGGCCCCACAACCTTCACTGATGCCCTTCCTTCAACTTAATTAGTAATTGTTGAACTAGATTGAAATTATCTGCACAGATCTTGACCTGGATTGCTGTTCTATATTCTTGGTGTGCTCATCTTCACTGACATGTAATATTATATTTGACAACACATAACTTGTTTTTGCTGGATGCCTAGAATGAATGAGTTCTTTGTTTTCGTAAATCATGTTTACCTCAAAAGATTGGAGCATACTTTTTTTCTCAGAGCACATTAAAAACTTGATTTCAATTTTGCAGGTATTTTTTCTGCAAGGGAGGTTTATCTTTGGGCCTGATGTCAGATCGTTGTTTCTCACAATCTTCCTCATTGCTGCTCCTGTCTCGATTTTTTGTACATTTGTTGCCAGAAAACTGATGAATCTTTATTCGCATTGGGGATTATCTATAATGGTGGTCGCTGTTGTATTTACAATATATGTGAGTGTGGGCTTTGTCCAATTTTCTAGTTACTTTCTTTTTCTTCCTTCTAGTATGTTTTCCGATATGTGCGAAATAGAGACATTTTGACATTTTTTCATTTCGGGGGTGTATTCATACAACAAAGTGTTAGTTTAAATTCCTATATTGAAGTTCAAGGCTTGAAGAGCATTTGATTTAAGTTCTAATTTCTTTAGCAAACTGCTTCTGTGTTATCCCCAAGATTAAGGAGTCTGCTAAATGGATCTTTTTCAAGAACTGTTTGGTTATTGAAATCGCTACACATTCTAGCATTTGAAATTTGTCTTTATAGGATGTGGAACAGTTTATCTGGCTGTAAACATACTGTAACCCTCTAACATCAAGCTTGGAATAGTTTTAAGCTGTCTTATATTTCTGTTGAAAATGTCAATTCCCTGAAATCACATGCATCGTTTAGTGATTTGTGGATTATTATTTGTAGCATTTCATTATATTTTGACATGTGATAGTTGCAATAATCAGTAATTTGGACAATGCTACGAACCAAAGTGAATGGGAAGAGAAATTTTCAAATTGTTGGAGTAACATCTAAATGATTTGACAAGTATCATTGATTTCTCATCTCTAAATCCTGCAGAACATCTGCTGATAAAGATTTATGTTGTTCTGCTCTTTTACAAATTCAGTCTAACTGCCTTTTCTGACAATTTCCTTCTGCATAAAAACCTTTTTCTTTTTGTAAACAGTACTTGAGTGTCCCAGGTCTTTCAGAATGACCACTGATGATTCTAACGGCTTCCTTTTAGGTATTAATTCATGCCAAATTAATTTTCTTGGTAATCATTTGGTCGTAGTTTTGTTGCATGGCTTGATTTATGTGATGTTGACATTTTCCCAAGATTCTGGACCCTAGTTTATATTTTAACTCTCACCAGGAAAGCAGTTATACACCTTTGACAGGAAATGTTACCTTTAGTCCATAGAAATAATGGGGGGAATCATAGAAACTTCATCATTTTTATGTAACTTTGTTGAGTAGTCAAACATTACATATTAAAAATTTTCGGCTTCTTGAAGTTCCCTTCTGTGTACTTTCCTTCTTTGTCAATATCTTAGTCTGCTGGGAAATCATTGGCTGTGCATAACAGATGCTGTCATTGAAGGCTACACTGGTTCTGATAATTACTGTCAGTTATCATGTTTGCCTTGTTGATGGCTACACTGGTTTTCTTTTGTAGGGGTTTTCCCTCTACTCAAAACCTAATTTCTTTTGTAGGGGTTTTCCCTCTACTAAAAACCTAGTTTCTTTTATAGGGGTTTTCCCTCTACTCAAAACCTAACTGTTCCATGTATTTTATTCCAGGATTTATGTCTCCTACTACTCACTTCTGGAAGAGATCCAGGAATAGTACCACGTAATCTACATCCTCCCGAACCTGAAAATTTTGATGGAAATTTAGATCTTGGCAGTGGCCAAACACCACAGCGGCGGCTGCCGAGAATCAAAGATGTTACAGTCAATGGGATCACCGTGAAGGTCAAATATTGTGATACTTGCATGCTATATCGACCTCCACGTTGTTCCCATTGCTCGATATGTAACAACTGCGTCGAACGCTTTGACCATCACTGCCCATGGGTTGGCCAATGCATTGGCCTGGTAGGCTATTTATCTTCAAAAACTGTTTTTTAAATCTCAGAATATTGGCTTTATGCAACTTTAGATTGACAGTTTTTAAGGAAAGATGTCCAAACATGTTAATTTTTTATTTCTTGCGGAAGTGTTAATATTTTTGTAGGCATTTAATAAAGATCTTCTAATGCTGTTTGAGGATTATAGATATGTATGGCTTTGTTTTTTTCTTGTGTACTTGACATCCAAACATCTGTACTGAGGGGGCGGCACGTACAGTTTTAGTTTGGATGCAATTATACTATTACAAGGGCATACATCCAATTAGCTAACTTGTCAGCCAAATAAATGCAAAACTGTTAATATATAATGATTAATTTGCTTGTTCTGCTTGTTTATGCTAGGTTGTTTAGCATGTAGCTCATTAGAGTGTGTTTATAGCCTATGCTGATCATTTGCCTATTTTTCTTCTTGATGCAGCGTAACTATCGATTCTTTTATATGTTTGTCTTCTCAACCACACTCCTCTGCATTTATGTTTTTGCATTCTGCTGTGTATACATAAAAAATATTGTGGATGTGGAGCAGACAAGCATATGGCGGGCAATGGGCAAGACTCCTGCTTCCATTGTTTTGATTATTTACACTTTTATATCAGTCTGGTTTGTCGGAGGCCTTTCTGTCTTTCATCTATATCTGATCAGCACCAACCAGGTATTTGATTTGCTCCTCGTAATATGTTTGTAGCAATACATTTTTCAACTGAGGAACTAATTAATTTTTTTGATATAACTATTTCAGACAACTTATGAGAATTTCAGATACCGTTATGACCAGCTAGTTAATCCTTATAATCGAGGAGTAGTGCAGAACTTTGTAGAAGTGTTTTTCACAAGCATTCCACCATCCAAAAACAACTTCCAGGCAACAGCACCTAGTGATCCAGGTCTACAAGCTAGAATGGTGACAGGAGATTTTATGAGTCCAAACATGGGAAAATCTATGGGAGATATTGAAATGGGCCGGAAGGCTGTGGCATGGGGGAGTGAAGAAGGGGCCAGGGTAGGTCTCGATGACATCGAAGCAAGTCTGAGTAATGAGATGATGGAGGAGAAGAATGGTGCTTTTGGCATCACATCCCCGGACTTGGCCCAGGCCTTTAGGCCAGATGACTTGGAGGTGTGGGCACCAGTGCATTCACGACGATCAAGCTGGGGACGGAGGAGCGGAAATTGGGAGATGTCCCCGGAAGCTGTAGCCTTGGCCACTGGAGAATCAAATAGACATGGGACAGGCAGTGGCAGTGGCGGAGTTGATGCTGGTAACAGATAGGATTACCCTAAACTGGAATGCGAAATGAATTGGTGTATGATCTTTATTTCCCTCTTCAGCTAGGAAGGAATAAGCAATTGCTTCCATTTGACTCTGTTCTTTTGTGGTTGTTAGTTCGTCCTGATCATGCTCTCTTCTTGTGGGACTTGTTTCTTTCCACAGTTTCTGGCATGCTGGCTTGGTGGTTTGCTTGTTTGTTGATTTGGACTGGGGGTTGGCTTGGCTTTGATTATGGTTTCATGTACATAAAAACTATCCTGATGGTCTTAACACAAGGCACTTAATCTACTGATTGATCTTCCATTTTATTATCCTTTGATAGATCAGAGTAAAATTCAGAATATGGGTGTGGAGTATGGCAAGAACACCAAAATAAATGGTATGAGCTTACTCCACTAAGGCTGTATGCTCGCGGCAAGGTATCATAATTTCTTTGGGTATGCTACATCCAGCCTGGCATGGTATTCTACGAACTTGTGTTTTGGTTTTTGCTTTGCAAATATGTGTTGAGACTGGCAAAACTTATCCTTGATAAACTGTCTCAGATCAAGGATGATGCTGAGAGTGGCCAACTTATTTTTTAATTCTTGGTTCATACTTGGGTTGCTCCAATCTTTCTTGGTTATCAATGCAACTTAGCGAGGGAATAGTCCTGTTGATTGGATTGCGAATTTTGGCCAAACAAAAGGACGAGGTAAAGTTTGCACTTGGACAACGAAGGTGCTATGGACATTTTGGAGTTGGCTCGTGGCAATACATCAAATGAGTACAATTTTTGTTGGTTTAATTGTTAAAGATTGCTAATGCATACTAAAGGACCTTCAAATTTTTTTTTTCTTTTATCTTTAATATTTACGACTTTTATACCGTTTTAAAACTAATAAATACTGTATATGCTTAAATGCTTAAGCCTGGTTTCTTATTTTGGAAACTATATTCCATGACATACTCGAAAGCAAGCAGGTGGCGGCGTCCTGCTTGTTAGTTGGAAACCAAAGTACATGAACTTAATAGATTTGCCTCACTTGATAGCTACATGGCTAAAAAGGACGCATAGCCGAACTGAAGCAAGAGAATACCAGACAACAGCAACAACCACACACTTAAAAAAGAAGGATATCATTGCAATCCTTTTCCTTGTCACCAACGGGAGAGCCGTTGCATGAATAGAGTCGAGTATCATCACACTATACTCATTTCAATATCCTTGCCATCGTGGTCGCCGTCTTGCTTATCCTCCTTCGGACATTCTTCAGCAGTCTTTGGTGCGACGTCTGTCCCATGATCGAGTGGCTCAGGCTCTTGCACCACCTTCTTTGCGTCCTTGTAAACTACGTATAGCACCATTTGGACTACACCGAAGACGAAACCTAACACATTTGGGAGCTGTAGACAAGAGGTTGATCACACAGACGAGATTTTTCGTCATTCTGGAAGAAAGAATCACACACAATTACTTACGGCGATGTATTTGTCTCGTGTGAGCAGGCCGTAGGAGAACCATGCAATGGTGCTCAAGGTGAGGAAGAAAGAGAGGAGGAAGGGCATGAATTCGACGCTCTTAGTGCGGATGACCAACCTCTGTAGGGAAAAGCTGGATTTAGCAAGTTTATCAACTATCTACGAAACCCTAATTCTGACATGCATGTCAGGTACTGTACTCACAATGATGGTCAGAGGCGCGATGAAAACACTAACAGAGAAGCCCACACAGATCCACCCTGCAACCCTAACTCGATCGGTGCCTCTCGAAAGCAGCATAGTGGAGAGAAGGACCACGCAAAATATTCCCACATTTAGTAGCAAAATCAACTTGGCAGTGTAGACCTGCAACTCCAAATTAGCTACTTATAACATCAACCAAAACCATAAATCTTGAACTCTAAATGAACATACTCTGGCCGTCCTCGGTGCGTAAATGAAGTAGATGACAATGTATATGATCTCTATGGTGCAACCAAAGGAGTTGACGGTGACAAGAAGTGTTTCGCCCGTCTTGACAAATGCGTAGAATATCCACAGCATGGCGCTGAAGAGCGCAACCACATAGGGCTCAGATTGAAACCCTTCAGTCGATTTCTTCCGATAAACTCGATAAAATGTTGGCCTGTGTAAATCAAAGTTAAGCTTCTTTTAATGTGAAAAGGAAGTTTCAGAATGAGGAGAGAGACTCTTACAATGGGGCTAAGTACACCATGAATGAGATTATATTACCTGCAAAACTAACCATTATGACTTAGAATTTCAGTAATTTTGCAAGATTACCGAACAAGAAATGATAAAGATTTTTCTTCGATGAATATTTCAGATGAAAGAAGCACTATCTTCTCTCTTATATGCCAAAAGTGGAGCCGTGCATGCAATACTTTAATGCGTGCGCAATCTAGTTTTGATCTTCTTCTTAGCCCATAAACTAAAGTAAGAACTCCTAAAAATGAAATTAAAAAGTGTTTACAAAGAAATGAATAGTGAGCTAGAGCCAAGACAAGTACAACCAAACTCTTGTAAGCCAGGCCAAGTTAAACCAGTGCAAGTTTGGAGTGGTCAAGGTAACCCAAGTTTGGTTTAAACTCGACTGACTTAAACTGCTTGTCTTAAAGCACGTCCTGATAAAATCAAGAGTAAATGTCGGTGAAGAATTTCTCCTCTTTGAGTGACAGAAATTCAAAAAAGAAAAAAGGGAAAGGAAGAAACTCGGGAGGTCGACTACCGAGGATTCCCAAGGTGAAGGCCCAAGGGTGATCCAAAGATAAGCCAGCCATCTCTACTGTTCTACACTCAATTAAAGAGAGGGAGAGCTTAGGGTTTCTCCTCTTCAATGTATTTGTAATGAACGCTTAGGCATGGATGAAGGTCCATTTATATAGAGGAGAGTGAGTGGGCAAAGGCTTGCTCTGTTGATTAAGCATGTCCAAATTGACTAGTCAAGGAAATCGGTCAAGCTGGATTGCATGATTTGATCATGCACTACTTAGATGATTTATCATGTTTATTTTAATCCCATTACCTTCATGGTAATAGGGCAATGACAACAAGATCTAATGCATCCAAATCACGTTATTTTAATTACTAAAAAATAAGAAACATTAGAACTTGATTTGGTTAAGGTAGCTAAAGAGTGTGACTACGTACAATCATTCCTCTTTTTATGTGATTAAAAACAGTAACACTTCTAATCAACTTTAATATTTTACCAAAACAAATAAGTAATTTTATTGTGCTGCTGGTTTTTCTATAACTTGTTTTTCTGAAGTATATTTCCATTTCACTCTTAAAATATCTACCTAGTTATCTGCCTTATGCGTCTCAATTAGTCTTTTTCGTAACAAAACAGTATATGTAATCTAATTGGTTTTGATCAAAACTTGACACGCTGAATTGGACTTAGACTCAGCGGAAAAGAAACAAGAGAAAGAGTGGTTAATGGAACGATTAGTGCCTAATCTTGGCGCGATCTTGATAACATAGAATAGTTACATTGTTCGGTCCATAAAAGTGGATATTTTGTGGTGCTTTCAAAAGCTATAGCTACTTAAAAAGTGCTCCTCTCAGGAGAGAACACATACGCCCCAAAACCCTAAACCCAACCAATCTGTCCTTCTATTAGTTCTTTCACAGATACTTGATCAATTATTTTTTACGGGTGAGAGACTTGATATGGTACAAGGTGGATCCGTAAAATATGAAATTGCACATATGCCCTTCTAAAGAGTTTACGACCGAACTCTAGGGTTCACAAATGACTACTCATCCCTGACTTAAATTGGCTGAAATATTACTAAATATTTCAATTTTTACTACTTCAAACTGAGTTGTTTAAACTTGGACCTAAGAGGATGATGATGATTAACTCTTTTCCTTCTTATCTTGAACGGAAATTAATTATATCCGACATCTTGAGCCAATAAAATCCATCTCTACAACTAGTATCAACCTTGAATCAACAAAGTAACATCATAACATGGTTGTTTAGATGTCAGGGTTCTATCCGTATTATGGTTAGATGTAAAACTCTTTTCTGAGTTGTTCAAAAAAAATCTCCAGCCACAGGAGTCACCTGAGCTTAAGATCATTTGCACCAAATCTCAGAAAGATTCCTCCTGATTAGAGAGAAGCTTGTGCACCAATAATTGAAGTCACTTTATGCTTAGCTCATATACTTTGATTTAATCCATGCCTACCACAAAATACTAAAGGTTATTGGCCCTAAAGCTCAAGATCTTTGTCTTCAACCGCAAGTGCATGATGATCTGGTTATCTCACCCTAATTAATAGGATACGAACCCTAATCAATATTAGCAAAGTGATCTAAGTGTTAGCGAGGTAGGCAAGTGTTGCAGGTGTGTTAAGGCATGAGGATGACATCTCAGTGCTAAAATAGGATGGGAATCCAGACAATGGAGGATTGCTTCAATGAACTGGATAATTTAGTGTGTCTGAAGTGCACGATGATGGCGCATATCTGTCAAAAAGCCGCATCTTATTGATCTTTAATCTTTTGGTAGGCATGGGTTTGATCTAATTTTGAAGTAAATCAGGTCACTCTGAGGTGTATGATTTTCCATTTTTTTTTTTTTCTCTTCCGCTGTAGGAGATACAATTGCAAATGAGAGCGCACCCGTTAATGACGAATCCACAACAACAAACTTGATTTGACATGAAAAAAGGCTTTTCTATTCATTTTTCTCATGGAATATCTGTTCAATAACTACCGCACCATCTGAAATACTTTTACCTGATCGAACAACCATTTGTTGGGTAGTACCTCGCTGGTACGGAGAAAAATGAAAACCATGCACCTAATCACCTAATCACCAATGAGCAGAACTACATGTTTGTTTGGATTGGAAGGATCCTCGAAAAATTGCAATTAGCTTGTTAGACAAATAGTAAATTATCACCAGATTTTAATCATATAAAGTTTAGCTGGATATACAAATTTTGACTAGATTTTGATCACATAAATCCTCAATAGAAGAAATTCAAAACACATTTGGACTATAATTCACAATGAGTATTAGGGAAATTTTCTTTTGCTTTCCTCAAATATTTTTTAAAATTTGGACGAATTCACAATTAGTAAGGACAATTTCTTTTAAATTTAACTGATATTTTTTCTTCCTAAAAATTTAAGTCTGGCGAAGTCTCCTCTTCTGTGTAATAAAGTCTTTAGGTTTGATCCCTTGATAGCCAGTTCCCTCTTTTTGTACTAAATTGAACTCAACAAGTTTTTCTTCTCCAGCTCGGCAATATCTCCTCCTTTGCGCAATAAGATCTCTAAATTTAATCTCTCAATAGCTGACTCCCTCCTCCTGCATGACGTCGAACTCAGTGAGCTCTTCTCCAGCTCAGTGAGATCTCCCCCTCTACGCAACAAAATCCCTAGGTTGGATCCCTCGACAGCCACCTTTCTTCTCCTACGTGAGAGACAAAGACGAAAAGAACACTGAGAAGAAGGGGAGGAGGATGAGAACACTAAGGAGGAGAAGAGAGTCGTTTGGTCACATAGGAAGAGATGACAGAATTCGATGTCACGTAAGAGGAGGGAGCGAAATCAGTCAAGAAAATCCAAGCAAACTTTCGTTTGAGTTTAGTAATTTGAAATATTCTTTTTGCTGATATAACAATGCCACATTAATTATTTTTGATGACTTTGGAAAATCTACATGACTTAAAAAATTTTCAGAAAGGGAAAATATCACTTGACTTTAAGAAAAAAATATTTAACAGGGTGTAAGAAATTTTCCATTAGTATTATGACCATTTCCTATGCCCATCATGCAATGATTATCCTGCTAATCCCAATCCAAATGATCCCTGATCTTTTTCCAATCACTTTATCTTGCACATTCTCTTTTGCATATAGACATCTGGGTATATAGCCACAAGGACCCGTGAAATCAAATGAACTCTGACCAACTTTCTCCTAAACAAACCCAATGTCTTTGGATACGGATCCCTGGAAATTGTCAACAGTATTATAGTCTGAAGATCCCTTGTATAGTACAGTTTGAATATATAGAAGTAGGAAAGTATACATGTCAATTTCTATATAACAGAAAGCACATGCCAATGCATCAAACTCCTCATCTATTACAATCACCTCTTCCGCAGCATTGCATTCAGGCATCACGACTCAGCTATACCTCTTACTAACGTCCAATACATCCTTTTTCAGATCTTACCTGCAAAACCAAATAGTCAATCAAACTTCATTGGCCAAAAAAGATGAAAATAACTTTACTGCTACATGAACCTCAATGGGCAAACAGTGAACATTTAATGCACTCTCCAAGATCAAATGGAAGTACCATGAATCTTGAAAATGCTAGTCAAAGTTATCCTGATTGAAGGCTTACTGCTTTGTCAAATAACATGGATGAGCAAAACCACCATGACAAATATGCAAGTCATGACAAGGATTATGAGCCATGTAAAGCATGTGGTTTCGAAACTCTGAGTAAACCTCCATGACCTGCACATTTGCATGGCCAGTGCTCGCCAAGCTATGTTCCACAGCCCTCTTGTGGAGTCAAGTATCTGTTAAAGGCACATCAACAACAAGTTCAGTCAATATGCGTTCATGCAAACAATAAATCAACTTCTGCATATGTCAGTGTATGGTGTACTAAACAAAGTTCATGCAGATAACAAAGCTCTTAGTAACTCACAGAAGTATATTTATGCTTTTTTTCTTTGATTTTGAAATCTAAGGTTAAATTTTGGAATAAAAAAGCATTATAAGCAGACACACATAACAATGAAAACATATATCTGGATTGTGAGAATTGAAAACTTGTTGAGATGTATGTTGTGTATTGAGAATTGAGAAAATCAGATGAGGCTGGTTCCTTTCACATTGGTAAGGAGTCAATCAAAGATGAAGGAGATCAACAATGAAAATTAAAACAAGAAGTGAAATTGTGACACATGAACACGTAGGGGGTAGTAGGAAATCCTTTTAGAAATGAAAACAAGAACAATAGAGATGACGTATGCAAACACTTCATTATTTTGCCCTCAATACTGGATATTCTCTAAAATGTAGCAATTCTGGTTTCTCATAAGAAACTTACTTAGGGAATTACCAAAAGGAATTCATTATCAAATAATGACAAAGAATTTAAACCAAGGTTTTAAATCTCGGCCAAAACCGAAACGGTTCGGTTTCAGCCAGTGCCGCAACAGATCGATCATATCTATTGCAATTTAGGATTTCCGACTGAGCGCCTTGCAGGCGAGGCGAGCGCAACGCGCGAGGAACTCATGCCAACTTCGTGTCCGAGCCCGCGCCCTCATCGGACTGGCCCTCCCGCCCTCGCCGGTCTAACCCATGCTCTCGCAAGCTAGGGCCGGCTTCGCACCCGAGCCAGCGCCGTCGCCAGCCTGGTTCCAATGTTCTCGCCGGTCTCTGCCAGATACTGTTCACGTGCATGAGACTATTCACGTAACTATTTATTATTTTAAAAATTTTTAAACATATTATAATTTTTTTAATTTGAAGTTAAAAAATAATTAAAATAAAATTAATTTTTAGTCAAAATATAAGTAATAAATAAAAAAATTATTTTGGTTTAAATTGAGATGAAAATGATTTTGATCGAAACACGTTGATTTTTTTGTTCATGTGCATGCGTGCATGACCGTTCTACCGAAAGCAAAGTCAAAAAAAAAACTTGTGTCGATTTCACTCCCATGTGAATCGCTGTTACGAAATCGCGTAAAGCTAGTTGTTCTGTCTCATATGTCTATAAATGTTCATCCGGATCGTTCAGATACTACATTCATAATTTTACATTCAGATTTTCAAACCCAACTGAAGATAATTAGTTATATTACGTTATAATTAATAAATTATGTATGTATCAAGTGTAGTTTAATAATAAATTAAATTTACTTATGTTAATTTTTAACTTTTTAATCATATTTATATTATTTTTTGTATATTTTTTTTTATAGTAATATATAAAAACAATGGTTAACTATCAAAATTAATTTTAATTAATTAAAATAATATTAAATATTGTGGTAAAATTAATTATAAATTCTTTAATAATTTTTAAAATTTTACAAAAAAATTTTCAAAATTTTATCATATCTTTAATTTGAAATCAAAGTACAGTTAAAATATAATTAAACTCTGTCAATATACAATTAATAAGTAAAAAAAATCTTTCGACCAAAACTAAAACGACCGAAACTGAAATCAAAACGACCGAAACGTATCGCTTTCGGTAGGTGCAGAAACCGAAATCGAAACCGAAATTGAAATTTAAAACCTTGATTTAAACATCCCCTTTTAAATATTATGATTCCTAAGAAGTAAGAATTGAACAAGACATCTACCTTTTTTGCGTCTTGCAAGGATTGGCTCATCATGAGGTTGCTTTCCTTAGAGTTGTTTTGCCAGCACAACCATCTCATCCGTCAAATCTTCTTGAAGTTGTCTATTAAGAGAACAAATGAAACATGTATGATTGGTCACCAAAAAATCAGATGCACTAACAGGAACATATTTTGGAATGAAACTTAAAGAATTAGATTCTGATTGATAATAGTAGAAGGAATTTTCTTTTCTCAGTATACACTACCATTAGATCACATCCGACAGGAAAAGGAGAATTCTTCCATGCATCCAGGGTAAAGGGGACTCTACAAGAATTCTTGTTAAGGGAAAATTATTTCAGAAAATGAACCCTTATTATATTTTGCAAAAAAAAAAGAAAAAAAGAAAAATGCAGACAAGTGCTCAAGGCTCCTATTGCAAATCAAGGTCCAAAAGGGTACCTGGTGCGGTTCAAACTGAAACCTAAAACTGTGTTTTTCATAGCTCAAGCCATGATGTCTACATTGCAATGGCATCAAAGCATAAACAGCTTGCAGCAGTGTCTTAAATTGGTGATAACAATGATTCAACTGGTCAGCATTTTCAGAAAGCAAGCGAAAAAAAGGAAGAATTGCATGGATGTGTACGATCTATCCTTCATCCTAACTATCACTACCAAGCATCATGCTTAGAGTCTAAACAACTACTGACTATTGAGAAGTCAAACCTGGAGTTAGAACATAAGACACATATGGCATAGAGAAACGAGTTCAACACCATAATTCACAGCACTGTTCAGACAAAGCTATTCCAACATTTTCACGTGTTCAACACTTGCAGTTTATAAGACAAAAAGGGAAACTAATGCCATGCTCTTTTCATAGTAAGTCAGTTTACAGAAGAATAGATAGTTTACAAATCATACTATATAATTTGGTTGAGAATGAAATTATACCACTGAGGCAGGGTAGATAAGCACTCATGCAATGCAAGAATTGGAAGGCGAGGAGTAAATTGCTAAGAAGTATCTTCGTCTAGACCAAGCTACAGATAAAGAATTGCGAGGAGCATTCACAAACCAAAGGGACAAGAGTAAGAGTTGTTGGGATCAACATACTGATGTTTCTTAATATGAGACAGTGCTGCCACATCCAGCTTAACAGGTGTCCCAGCATCCCCTTCTCTGATTTGATTATTGTTATCATTAACTTCTGAGTGTGCCCTGTAAGTCCACAACAAGCCAGCAACTAATATCACAGGACACTGGAACAGTACTACTTGATCAAGCAAACAATGCTAGTACAAGTAAAAATCATGAAACTCACCCAAATCTCCTTCATAATCCAGAATAAGGGATTTCATAATGATCAGATGTCTCAGCATCAGGAGCACTCTCTTCAACTAAAATCTCATCAACAGCCTCCACAGGTTCTACCTGATAAAATATCTAAGATTTGTTAATAAACTATGTAGATATTGGAGGATTCTTAACAACTTTAAAAGGTTGGGAAATTGATTTTCTTGTCATTCAATGTCTTCGACAAGGCGGAACTCGACCACATAAAACATCTTCTTATGGTTATGCACGCCAAGTAGCTAAATGATTGGGGACTAACATTAATGTGCTAGTCGATATTAAATATCGTACCCAATCTAGTAATGGTCCACTGGATATGATTTAAAAGGTAGGGTAAAACTTGACCAATTTTGTCAGTGCTACCATAAACCAACTAGAGCCAGACATAAAGCATTTGTGTCACACAATTCATGTTGTTGTAAAGCACATCACAAACTTTACTCAAAACAGCTTTGAAAAAGTGATAATCTATTTAGATATTGAGTTATGAGTTAAATTCCATCGAAATATCCTCCACACCACATGATATGCCATGAACACCAACTGGAACCACAGTCAAAGATTAAAACAGTAACATACCACAGGAGTGGCTAATTTTGCAGCCAATGCTCCAATATGCTTTTGAGTATTCATTCAATTTTGCCTTTGAAATGCTGAAAAAATAGCAGAGAACCACCAGTTGTTAACAGATGAAATGAAGAGAGAGCAGTTGCAATTCACGAACAGACAAGGAGATTTGTACTACCAGTACTAACAAACAAAACATGTCGGCAATATATCTATTATCATTATAATATGATACCTTTTAAAAATCAGAAAAAATGAAACCCTAAATAAAAGGCTAGATTTTCTATCAAGCAGAAAAAATTCTCATACCACTTCTCATAAAAGATAGGCTGTGAATAGTGTCACTAACACACCGAAGAGTCCAATACTGTAAAGCTTGATCTTATGGGCCTCAAAGGTGATAATTGTGTAACATACAAATCATAAATAGATGCAGGTTACACTCATTTAGACCATGGGGAAGATCTAAGATGGTGTCTCTTCAAACTAACAAATAAATAAGTTCAGCATATATTACTTGAATAAATAGAAAAGAATTTCTAAGTTGACTAGCAAACCTTGATAGTCCTTCTGAAGTAGTCTCTTGTCCAAGTTGTTCCAATTGTTCGTGTAATGTGGTGACATACTGCAAAATCTCAATATCATTACTTTAAACTATTTTCAATGGTACAAACATAAAAGGATCTAAATAAAGTTGCTGTTAAAACATTAAATCAGGTGAGAAAAATGACTTTAGCATAAAAAAAAACTCCAGTCAATGTACAAAGCACTGCATTAAACATGGAAGTTCCTTTTCTGTTAAGAAACATCATTGTTAATCTTAAATAGGCATCCACAGAACTCTGGAGCGTGAAAGGCATCCTAATATGTGCCAAATAGCATTTTACATGTGACCTTTGACTCAGGATTGTCAATAGTCAGCAAACAATCATGATTCGAGGAAATAATATCATAAAACGTTGCATTTTAGGAAGATATAGTATGTGGATCAGCAACTTGGAAATCAGGTGGCAACCACCTAACATGCTTGCTTTCTCCAATAATGTGATTGCTTAAAACAGATTTCCTCTAAAGAACATGCATAAGAAAATTGTTCTAAAGTCCAGCATTACGATTTATGATTCAACCCTATAAAGAAGGACATGGAAGCACAATATTAAGAAGGATAAGAAGCAGCAATATAAATCAGTAAAGCCCCTGCCATGAACTATCCAGACTCACAAATAGTACGACTCTAGATTGTCAAAATGTTGAGCAGAATCTATCACCAACGAAGAAAATTGTTGGATAAAATCCATATATTGGAGTCCATGACTAAAATGCAAAATTGAAAGAACTAAAGCTAATGGGCAGAAGCAAACAATACTAATACTAAAACAAGAACACACGGACAAATATAAATTTCGCACTCAGAAGATTTTCCTATTACTATATGAAAACCAGAAATTCTTGGCTTGCATAAAATATTTTAGGATGTTTCAATTTTGCATTTAAGCCTTGCAAAAACTCCCATCCACCACAAAACAATGCTAAAACGACTTTTTTTTGACACAAAAACTAAAGAAAAACATGAATCAGCTACATGAGCTTCACTCACATGAATGAGCTTTCCCTCATTCAGCTGCCGAGGAGCAGCTGCAAGCAACCTTCTCAGGTTCACTTCCGTCTTGCTGAGCCCCATGAGAAAAACACCTAAAAAACAAATTACCAAATAAAATTTTAGAAAAATTAAGCCCCCAAACGACAATGACATAACTTAGATTAATCCAACCATTCAATTAAAAAAATCGCGTTTTAGGGTATACAGATCAAATCAACGAATATTACGGATCTTATTATAATCAGAAAGAAGCAAAAAATCATACGAAAAAAGAGAAACGAGAACGAAAAGATTGAGCGATCAACCTAAGATTTATTGATCACAAACCTTGTCGGGGATCTGCCAGGAACTCGGCGGTGCCGGGTGAGAGAGGGAAACGCTTTCTTTATTCTTCACAGAACAAGGCGGTGAGATGGAGCCCCAAAGCCGGTAACATTGACCCTGATCCAAAACCCAAAGCTGGCCTATTTGCATATAACTCCCTCGAAACATGCGGAATTGCGGATTGCTCCTTTCAATCAAAAAATACCACGCTCCAACCGTATCTGGACCTCAACTTTGTTAAGTGAAAAGCGAGTTACGGAGAGATCTGATTGTCCTTCTAATTTGAGATCAGTATCAGAATTAATTTATTTTAAAATTATTTTTTTACAAAATTAATACTACTTATTCTATATTAATATTAAATTAAATTATTATAAAAAATTAAATTATTATAAAAAATTAAATTATTTTTTAAATTTTAAATTATTGAAGTGTTAATTTTAATAAAAAGATATTAGTTTACAAAAGTGATTCACCAGTTTTGATTTTGATCCCAAATCAAACGATACTTATTATATTTAAAACGATAAAAATTAATCATCTAAATATAAAATAATTAATTTAATCTATTTTTTTTATAAGAGAGGTGATAAAATATATTAAAATTTTTTATCCTCAAAGCTCTATTGGATTAGAAGATATATTAGAATTTTTTAATAATGATAAATATTTTAATCTTCTAATTAATTTTACCGTTTTCTGAGTTTAGAAGATTTTTTTCATTCTTTCTTTGTCAATTTATTATCTTTTAATTGAAAGAGATTTTTGATATTATTTTATTTAAATTTTTAGTTTCGTTAAATGGTTACCATCCTCTTCTTCCCATGATTTCTCTTGCTTTTCCTTTGAATCCTCCCCTTTTTTCATTATTTTTTCAATTGATTCCTTGTGAGCTTGTTTATAAAGATGTAGAAATTTTCTTCTCATCAAATCTATCATCACCATTTTTTGAATAAAATTCTAGCCCATGAAAGCAAACATTTCGAAGAAATTCTGCACGAACAATGATATTTTATTGATTTTCATCTTCTTTTTATATAGGTTTTATCTTTGATAGATTATTTTGTTGGATCTTGTTGCGCAAATAGAACAATTCAATACCGAGTTATATGGCAAGTACCAAAATTTTAAGGTTCATAAATTTTATGTTCTTTTTGGTTTGTATGATTTTATTGTATTATTGACTTGAGCTCAATGATATCAGAAGAGGAAGCTATTCGAAAAAAAAGAAGAGGAGTGGATCTAAATATTGGCCTTTGACATGAGAAACACCAACTATTTTCTTATTATAATTATAATATGATTATTTGCATGACATGTAATTTTTTGCTTCCAAATTCTAACATTAATAATTTTTAGTTTTAATGTGAAATTATTTTTTATGAATTATTTGGTTTGAAGATTTTTGCTTTAAGACCACTCCAGAGCAAATTTTTTTATTCACTTGATTTTACTATAAGTTGTGAAAAATAATATGGTAGTAAAGATATCATAATTTTTTTTTTATTGAATTGTAATTTGGAATTGCACATGTTGCATATGTTTTATACTTAATGGAATTCTATCAATATTGACGATGCACCAAATCACAAGGACTAGTTCAGCAAATCTGACCAAGATGAAATAGGACCAAAGTCATTTGTCGAAGTGACCAAGATCCAATTTCCAAACTTACTAGCAAAAGTGAATTCTTTGAGTCTAAAGTCAATGATAGCCGAACTCAGAAGTCAAGCAGTGAATTAATGCTTTTGAGATGAAAATCTGTTTGAGCAATAGGCTCGGCTACCTCATGCCATCAATGGATTTACACGTAGATCAACGATACCGTAATGAATCCAACTTAAGCCATAATTAGGCTCGATGTTCAAGTTGATTCATGACCAAACATCAAATAATGGTAGATCCACCATTATTCCAATAAGATAATCTCGAAAAATTCAGAATTGACAACTGCCTATTATGAAAGATTGGGAAAACAATTATCAAAAATCACACGATACTGATACACCAAATCTAAGAGCACATTATAAGAAGTAAGGCAAATAGAGATGTAGGGGGGTTTGTTATAATGTCATGTGTGATTGATTAGTCCCATATTGGATATTAGATAAACAGAGTTCAACATATATACTGAAAAAACTCATATCCCATGAGCTTAAGATTTTGGGATAGTTTGGTGTCCGGCCCATTAGTCTCTTTTAAAAAGAAAAAAAATAAAAAATTAAGACAAAATTCATTAGTATGGGTTACACGATAGAACTGGTCAAGTAAAAGAGTATCATGATGATGCGTTGAATCGAGTCGTATGTTAGTCTCTCTTAAAAAAAATTTAAAATTAAGACAAAAAGTTATTAATATGGGCCACATGATGGAACTGGTCGAGTAAAAAAGTTCTTAATTAATAGTGTTAAAATTGATGTAGTCAAATCATATCTGAAGGGGGAGATTGTTATAATATCAGGTGTGATAGATTAGTCCCACATCAAATATTAGATAAACAGAATTCAACATATATAGTGAAAAAACCCATATTCCATAAGCTTAAACTTTTTGGATAGTTCAGTGTCTGACCCACTATATTGATTTGATTTGATACTCTTTCGACTCCCCCAACAGGGGTTAATGCACAATTCCTAATTCTACTTTATCATTGTATGTGGATTTGACTTGAGTGCCAAAGTGACTGCCACCAAAAAGTTCTCGACGATTTTTGTCATTGTTTATCTATGTTGAAGATTAGGAAAAGGACAACCTAGCAAATCAAGTTATCAAGAAGTCTCTCAAACCAAAGTTGGTGGTGAATTGGGCTCCATCAACAGTGGTGCTTTTATTGAGATTTGCCTCGCCACATTTTTTTGGTTCATGTATTTGAAGGCTCTCTCGCCATGACTTCGGCGGTAATGACATTCAAGAATCAGTCTTGGGGGTAGGCCACTCCCATACTGATGAAATCATATAATTCCTCTAATAGGTTAGGTGGATCGACTCACCAAGTCAACTTGGCTACTCAGCCACCCCATAGTAGGAACCTTAGGGAGTTCCTTTGCAAACTGTCCTCAAGATACCAATAGCTCCTAATTCTGTGAGTTGACAAGAATTCCAAAAGCTGACAATTGCAATTCACCAAATGATACAATTGCTAGAAATACAGGCGCAAGAGAATTTATAGGCCCAATAATTATAAAATCAAGCCTAGATGATGCAAAATTTCTGAGCTCAACCTCAAATTCTAACCCAAGAGTAACTTCAAGGTGTGGCTCTGAACAACAAAATGAGCCACATTCACAAACCATGAGTCAGTTGCACCCCAATGAATATCATCATTGAAGTCATCAAGATCCCTCAGTGGGAATTTTGCTTCAGTATCAAGCTTCAAGGGGTAACGTGGGATACGACCCCACTTACAATCTAGCCAATAAAGCTACATACTACACACATGTGAGTTGAACTTTGACTAAGGCCATTTAGGGCACTCATGGAGGGAATGCGTCTTGCAATGCTTTAGAGATGTTTTGTGCACTAATTCATTCGAACTAGATAAGGTATGATACACCTCTTATTCTTGAAATTACCTACTCTCAAGTACAGCCAAGTTCCGCTAGTTGCCTTATGAGGTATATAATGGCTCCAAGGATCTAGTTGACCACATGAGCACATTTTGGAATGCCATGATACTCCAAGGTCCATGAAACTCCACCATGTGTAAGTCATTCTTAATGACATCACAAGGTCCTGCTTGGGCTCTGTACTTTGGGCTCCCGAGGCACTCAGTCACCTACTTTGATGACTTAGCTAACAGGTTCATAGAGCAATTTATCTCACTAGTACATCGGTGTAAGGATCCTTTCACACTCTTAGCTTTGAAGTAAAAACATGGAGAAAAGCTTGAGAGAGTACTTGGTTTAGTTTAATAAAGCCCAAATTGGAGGCTTTAGAGCTAGATAGCTCCATAATCTTCGCCATGGCAGTCAACAGGATTAGGCAATCTTAGGTAGCTTATAAGATGGCCGGAAAACCTCTCAAAAGCTTGGCCAAATTCATCCAATTGGCTTAGGAATATATTAACACCAAAGAAATAATGTTGGTGAAGAGATAATCCAAAGGTAGTAGTAAATCGAAGAAAGAGACTCAGGAGACCAAACCACCTGAGCCAAAAAAACAAAGGACCAAGCAATGAGAATGTTAGCATGAATTTTGAGTCTACACTCCCTTGAATAATTTGAGGTCTAAAGTATTGGCCCAAATTAAGCATTGAGATTTCTTGAGAAAACCTCAACCAATTCGCACAAGTAGACAAAACTTGGATAGGTCAAGATATTATTGCTTTTATAGAGACTATAATCATAATACTTAGGAGTGCAGACACGTCAAGGATAAGCTGGTCATCAAGGAGGGTCACTTGAGACACTTTGTCCATTGAGGTGAAAGGGCTGAAGTTGCAAAATTCACTAGGTAAGAGTCACCTCAATATGACCCTAGTTAACCCAACGACACAAAGTGAAGACTCGGTGTCGGCTGGCAAATGTCGAGCCATCATTAGGGGGTAGAAGGAAGGGGAGGAGGCCAAATGATAGCATCGTGAATCTAAGTATCGAGATATATTCTTCTCGATAAAAGACTTATAAGAAATTTTAGCACCTCATAATAATGCTTTAGTCATCTTGTTGATTTTGGATGGCTACTCCATGTAGCGCATTATTGTAGACACATGAAGCTCAACAAATATTTTATCCACTCAAGCCTATGACCAAATAAAAATTGAGTAGAAGCCGGAACCATATGTTGAGATGCTAACCGGATTTATGGGAGATTCGGTTATCCCACTCAACATAATTGATCTGCTCTTAATAGTTAAAGAAAATCCCAAAAGCACCATAATTATGTTGAAGTTTGTAGTGGTTTAAACCCATTTTGCTTATAACAGAATATTGGGTTGTCCAACACTAAACCAGCTTCAAGCGATAATCTCGACTTTTCATTTAATTATGAGATTTCTAACTAAACATGGCACAGGTGAAGTATAGGGATATCAAAGCCTTGTGAAAAAGTGTGACACAGTCTATTGGCAAAATAATCTCAGCTAGAAGGGAAAGAACTCGTGGTCATAGAAATCAAGGAATTTATCGACAACTCAAAGAAGGTGCAAGCTGAACCTATGGAGTAGCTCATCAATTTGGTTATTGACAAGAGCTCAAGGAGAGCACTGAAACTTGGGGCAAACCTCATAGATTGCCTTCATACCAAACTTGGAGAGCTCTTACTGAAGAATCAAGATATCTTTATATGGTCCCTTGAAGACTTACTAGCCATAGATCCTTTGGTCGCACAACATGAACTCATGGTAGCGAAAAATTATAAGCCAATCAAGCAAAAAAAAGAGACACTTTGCTCTCGAGTGTTAGAATGTCATTACCCAAGAGGTAAATAAACTTCTGAATGTAGGGTATATCAAAGAAATCTACTACCATGAATGGCTAGCTAATGTAGTAATGTTGAAGAAGCCCAACGGCAAATGGAGAATGTGTGTGACTTTACTGACTTGAATAAAGCTTGCTCGAATGATAGCTACCCCTACTTAAGATAGACTAGCTCGTTGATTCTACTTAGGAAATCAACTCCTAAACTTATTCGATGTATTCTTAGGCTACTACCAAATTTGCATGCACCCAAAAGATGGAAAAAAGATTGCCTTTATCACTAACCAAGGGATCTTTTACTATATAGCGATGCCCTTGGGTTAAAAAATGCTAAGACAAAATACCAGAGGATGGTGAACAAAATCTTCGAGCACCAACTTAGGAGAAATGTAGAGGCATATGTTGATGACATGCTTGTAAAGGGCCTCCATGCTGGAGAAAAAGATCTTGAAGACACCTTCAATACGCTTCAAAAGTTCAAGATGAGGTTGAATCCCAAAAATATACTTGAAGCATAGGCTCAAAAAAAATTCCTCGGATACCTTATTTCAAAATAAAGAATAGAGGCAAATACAAACAAAATCAAGGTAGTCTTGTAGATGAAGTCTCCAAGTTCTATCAAAGAGATACAAAGACTCACGGATCAATTAGCAGCACTTAATTGCTTCTTATCTAGGTTGGGGGAGAAATCTTCACCCTTCTTCAAAGCACTAAAATAGAGCTCAGGATTTAAGTGGACTGAAGAATGCAATTGAGCCTTTGAAGACTTGAATAGATACTTGGCTGAACCTCCTCTACTAGTGAGATCCGAGCCAAATGAGTCATTGTACCTCTATGTAGCAGCTTCAGATCAAACCATCAGCTCAGTATTAGTAAGCGAGCAAGGTGGGAAGTAAAATCTCATTTATTATGTGAGCCATGTGGTCACAGAGGTGGAGGTCTGGTATCTCCCATTAGAGAAATTAACTTATGCAGTAGTATTGGCAACTCAAAAACTTCGTCCATACTTCTAAGTGCATCCAATCATAGTGCTCACTAATCTCTCACTTTGACAAACCTTGCAAAAACCAAAGGCTTTGGGGAGATTACTTAAATAGTATATTGAACTAAGCTAGTTTGAGGTGACTTTTAAATATCAAAAAGCTATTAAAGCCCAAGCCTTAGCGGACTTTTTAGTGGAAACTACCTCTTATCTTACCGGTTTAGAAACTGAGCCTTGGGAGATTCGGGTAGATGGTTCTTCCTGCGAGTTGGGCTGTGAAATTGGCATGGTCTTCTTAAGCTTGGATGAGAGAGTGGCCAAATACTTAGCTCAGGTGGAGTTTGAAGCATCAACCATTATCGTAGAATATGAGACTCTCCTATTGAGAATGCATGTAGTGATAGCAGCAGGAGCCAAGAAGCTAAAGGTATTCAGCGGCTCCCAACTTGGCTGCTTATAGGTTAATGGAGAATATGAAGTGAAAGACGAGATCATGGCCTAGTACCTGCTTGAAGTTTAGAAGATTAGCACAAGGTTAGACCAAGTAGAGGTTTGTTAAGTACCATGAAATAGCAATGCGGAGGCAGATGATTTGGCATGGCTATCCTGAACTTCCTCATGTATAAAACTGAGGCAAATTTTTGTCAAAAATTTACAACATCCAAGCTACTTATAGTGAGCTGAAGTTAGAGTAACCATGGAAGAACCTTGTTGGTAAAACCTATCATCTCATACCACAAATTTGATTCACTTCCTGATGACCCAAAAGAAGCTCGAAGGATAACGAGAATAGCCCTAAGCTTTATTTTAATAGATGAGATTCTATATAAAAGGTTGTTCTTGAGACCATTTTTTTAGTATTTGAGCCTGAGTGAGGTGGAATATGCTCTATGTGAAGTGCATAAAGAGATATGCAAGAGCCATGGTGGAGGACGAGCTCTAGCCACAAACTTCTCAAGCAAGGCTATTACTAGCTTAATATGGCTTTTAAGGCCAATGAATGTGTCTCCAAGTGAAAGAAATGACAAAAACATACCTTGGTATACCACAGCGTCGTGGTTAGCTCTAGCAAACTTAAGCTACTTGGCCCTCTGATTAATGAGGGATGGACATACTAGGCCTATTTATAGTAGCCTCAAGGCAAAGAAAGTTTTTGATAGTTGCTATCAACTGCTTCACAAAAGTGGGTAGAAGCTGAATCTCTTGCCATTATCACTGAGAGGAAAGTCCAGGAATTCCTATGGAAAAGCATAATATGTAGGTTTGGACTATCTCAGGTATTGGTTATGGATAATAGAAGGCAATTTGATAGCTCAACGGTCAAAGAATATTGCGACAGCCTCCATATCGAGCAAATGTTCACCTTGGTGGCATGCACCCACAATCCAACAGCCTAGTCGAGGTAACAAATTAAACCTTACTCATAGGTATAAAAAAGCATTTGGAAAGAGCCAAGGGTGCTTGGGTTGAGGAGTTACCGCACATCCTGTGGTCATATGAAACCATGCTTCGGACAACAATTAGTGAGTCACCATTTATGCTTACTTACGGGGTTAAAGTAGTCATCACTATGGAAGTTGGCCTCACCTCACCATGCCTCAAGGCATATGATCCTAAGATAAATGAAGCAAACATAAGGATTGAGAAAGACCTTATCTTGGAGGTTTGGGAGAAAACTCGCATAAGGGTCATGGAGTACCAATGAAAGGTGGCTCGATATTACAACACCCAAGTGTGTAGCAGAAACCTTTGGCCAGGAAAGTGAGTACTATGTTCAGCCCTTTTCAGAATCATTCGCGCTGTAGGACTAGGAGCCTTCAAGCTTGGGCACTTGGATGGTGAAGTACTCCCAAGAACGTAGTATGTTGACAATATTAAAAGATTCTACCTCTAAACTAAATTATCTCTCTAATGAAAATTAAGGTTTATGCTATATGTGTTAGTTTGGAAGATCACAAAGACCTCAGTTCACCTAAGGCACAAAGACCTCGGTTCACCCAAGGGGTAAAGATCTTAGTTCATTCGAGGTGCGCAGGCTTCGGTTCACCCGAGGTGCAAAGATCTTAGTTCACTTAAGGTAGAAAGATCTTAGTTCACCTGAGGTATAAAGACCTTAGTTCACCAATGGCATAAAGATCTTGATTCACCCAATGCGCAAAGACCTCAGTTCACCTGAGGTACAAAAATCTTAATTCACACAAGGTGCAAAGACCTCAATTCACCTAAGATACAAAGACCTTGGTTTACTAGAGCCATATATACCTCGATTCATCTAAGGCTCAAAGACCTTGGTTCACCTAAGGTTCAAAGACCTTAGTTTACTTGAGGTACAAAAACCTCAGTTTATCTAAGGCATAAAGACCTCAGTTCATTTGAGATGAAAAGACCTTAGTTCATTTGAGATGAAAAGACCTCAGTTCACTTAAGGTGTAAAGACCTTAGTTAATCGGAGGCACAAAAATCTTAGTTTATCTAAGGCACAAAGACAATGGTTCATTTGAGGTGCAAAAACCTTAGTTTACTGATGCAAAGACCTTAGTTCACCTATGGCACAAAGACCTCGATTTTTCCAAGATGGAAAGACCCCTGTTTACCTGAGACACAAATATCTCAGTTCACCTAAGGCACAAAGATCTTAATTTACCTATGGCATAAAGACTTCGATTCACCTAAGGCATAAAGACCTCAGTTTACCTAAAGCACAAAAACATTAGTTCACATAAGGTGCAAAAACCTCAATTCATCTGAGGCACGAAGACCTCAATTCACCCAAGGCGCAAAGATCTTAGTTCATCTGAGACACAAAGACCTCAGTTAATCTGATGCTCAAAGACCTTCATTTACATGAGATGAAAAGACTTCAATTCACCTAAGGCACAAAGAATTTAATTCACCTGAGGCATAAGAACCTCAATTCACTCAAAGCATGAAGACCTCGGCTATGGGGGGAGGTGGCCAACAGGGCATAAGGGCAACATATGGGTGGTGCATGAGGTTAAGGAAGTAGAGGAAGTGGAAATGGGGTGGCAAATTGACGGTGAACACAAGTAGCACAAGATCCCAGAGGTAGGGTTGAGCATGTTGGAAAGCATGGTATTCATAGTGTTTATGGTACAGGCGGAGCAGGCACAAAGCATGGAAAAGCCGAGCTACATGGTGGAGAAGAGGAGGTAGGTGGAGTTGATGGCGAAGGTAGAATAGGCCTAGGCAATAGGCAGAGGAAGCTAGAGAAGGCTAGTCATCGATGAGGGGATCGAGTGATTGATGCAAGTGGTGAAGGGGTTGGCCTAGGTGAGAGGGCTATCTCATAAAGCATCTCATGGACCTCGGTCATGCCCTTTGGGGTGATTCAGAGCATGGTCAAAACCAATGCAAGGAGGTAGTTCCTCCAGTAGGTAATGCATCCATCTTCAATCATGTCCACCATTGTCCTACCAACAGCAGAGATGAGGATGAAGGTGAACAAGATTCGACGAGAGAAGATGACCTAATTAAAGTTGGGTGCCAGAGAAGCAAGAAGGATTGGTGACAAAGAGAGATAGGAGTCATTGGGAGACTCACTAATGAGGCTTGTCATCCACTCGTCCGGGTCGAACATGAGGTAGAGGTCTAGTGGAGGTTCAAGAATAGGCAGAGACAAGTAGGGCCACAGGTGGCCGAAGATGTAGACAAGGGTAGGCCATCCTATTCTTTCTTTTAATCTTCATATGAATTTTTTTTTTCTCTCCTCCGCTGACTCTTTTTTTTTTCTCTATCCTCTCCTTTGCTTTTTTGTAGGTTGGGGATATTGTATATTTGTGGAAGAGGCAGACTGGATTGGGCTTGAATTCATTCAAAATTTAAACTGAAAACCTTCTCGGTTCTTTTCTTATTTTGTATATTATAGATGGATGAACTTTGTTTAGATTGCATGAGAAGTTATTGTAGATAAAATAATTTGAAAAGTATAGTTGTAATATTAAAATTATAAGGGGGTTATTTGCAAAATTTTTTTAGAAAATTAGACCTATGGGATCAAAATTGACTACCCAAGATAGCAAAAATCCTAAGAAGTAATCTCAAAACAACAAATCAAAAATGTAGTGGTTTAGGTATGCAATCAAGTATTGTGGGAACATGACTTTCAATAGGTGTAAGTCACTATTGTTAATTACTCTAGCAATTATTACAAATCCCCTAAAGCAAGAAACCTAGCTAATAAAGTAGATACACATGAAAAAAGAAGAAAACATTATTTGATTAATTTGAAGAAGAGGACACATGGCTTAAGTAAGGGCAAACCCTCATTTTACAATAAAATAAATTTAAATTTATAATTACAAAATAATATGAAATTAGAAGGGAAATAAGAAAGGTTTGAGGTGTGGTTGATAGTTCAAAGTGTCGATAATTAACTCCTTTTGATAATATTACTGCTAGTTTGTCAAGCTTAGCCTAAAGTGTGGCCCATAACCTTGGGCATCAATGTTTAACTTCTTTTGATAGAGTCACCAATAACTTACTAGGTTTAGCTTGAAATGTGGCCAATAGTTTAGGGTGTTGGCAATTAACTTTTCTTGATGGCTTTATTGACGGTTTGTTAGGTTTATCTTTTAAAGGGGGTGTCATCATCATCTTCTGGGCATTGATTATCTTGAAGGGAGCATTACCATCGACTTCTGGAGTTGAATGCATCATCAATTGTGTCTTGAGGAGAATGTCATCAACTACGTCTGGAGATTGGATGTATCATCAATTGGGGTTGACTAGCTTAAAAGGTACATTATCAACTACTTTTAGAGGTTGACTTGCTTGAGATGTGCATCATCAACGACTTTTGGGTGTTGACTAGCTTGAGAGATGCATCATCAACAATTTCTAGGGGTTGACTTGCTTGAAGGGCACATCATCAACTGCTTCTACGGGTTGACTAGCTTGAGAGGTACATTACCAATTGCATCTAGGGGTTGACTAGCTCAAAGAGCACATCACTAACTGCCTCTAGGATTGACTAGCTTTGAAGTGTATCCAATGGCTTTACACATATCATTGGTTTACTTTGACTGAACAAGACATTTGGGTGACGAACTAAGCAAGTTCGAGCCTGTCTTACTTTGATTCAAAATGGTTTGCAGCCTTGGCTTATATTGACCATTTCTGATTTGATAATTGATGGCCTCTTAGGCATGTTGTCATTTAGGTTCAAGGCATTGCCAACAACTTCTGAGCATGTCTTAGCTTAGCTCGAAGTGTGGCCAACAGCTTCAAGCATGTTGTCAACTGACTTCATTTGAAGATAGCATATGGTTGACTGACTAAGCAAGTTCAAGTATGCATTTAATTCAATTTAGTTTAAAAGTTAGACTTGGTTTGGTTTAAATTTGATCTAATTTAGTTCAATATATGAAACTTGATCTTAATTAGAATCTGATTTGATTCAGCTTAGTGTTCAAAACTTGATTTTGATTTGAGCCTGATTTAATTTAATTCAAGTAGGGTTCAACCTTATGTTGGATTCTCACTGAGCCACGAACTTGGTCCTTAGTGAATCTTGGATTCAATCCTTAATGGGTTCTTAGTAGGTCTTAATGGATTTTGGATCCAACCCTAAATAGGTTCTTAATGGATCTAGGCTTAACCTATTGATGGGTTTGGATTTCAACCTTAATAAACTTGGGTTCAGGTTCAAATTGATTTAGTTCAACTTGGTTTTGGTTCATACTCAACCTGGTATTGATTCCAGCTCAACCTAGTTTTAGTTTTAGCTTGAATTTAATTTGACCCAATTAGGTTTTGGTTTGAACTTGATTTAACCTAATTAGATTTTGATTTAAATCTAGTCTGACACAATTAGGGTTTAGTTTAAACTCAATTTAATTTCAGATTGACTTGATTTGAACATGATTAGGGTAGGGTCTGAACCAATTTGGTTTGGATTGACTCAATTTGGATTTGGGTCCAGTTTAATTTGAGTTTTAGTCCATCTATTTTATCAATTTAGGTCCATTTAATGATCCATTTGAGTTAATTTGTTTTGATTATTTGTTCTAACTGAGTTCAATGTGATTGATTCATGTTAATTAATTTGATTTAAGAACCCTAAGGCTATTATGATAACTTTAGATGGGCCTATCTATCGACCTTAGATATGCAAGTTTGAAGACTAGGTTGGTTTTGGCAGGCCTAATGGCTAGCCTAGCTTCTACTAACTCGAAGGCTGGCCTAGTATTGGCAAGCCTGAAGGTTGACCTAATTTTAGTGGGCTTGAAGGCTAGCCTAGTTTTAGCAACCTCGAAGACTGGCCTATAGATGTGAGCCCAATAGCTAGTTGAGTGCAAACCCAAAGGTTGGCTAAGTACAAACTCAAAGGTTGGCTTGAATTCTAGTTTGAAAGTTGGTTTAGTGAGAGCCTAAATGATGGTTGAATGTAAGCCCAAAGGTTAGCTAGGTTCAAGCCCGAAGGCTAGCTTAATGCAATCCCGAATGCTAGCTTGAGTGCAAGCCCAAAGGCTAGCTGAGTGCAAGTCTGAATACTGGGTAGGATGCGAGCCTAAAGATTGGTTAAGTGTGAACCCAAAGACTAGCTAAGAGATAGCCCAAAGGCTAGCTGTGTGCAAGCCCAAAAGCTAGCTAAGTGCGAGTCTGAAGGCTGACTTAGTATGGGTTGGTTTGAGTGCAAGCCTGAAGGTTAGCTGAGTGTGAGCTTGAAGGTTGGCTTAAATGTGAGTTAGAAGGCTGGCTTAGATGCGAGCCTGGAGGCTAGCTTTAGTGAGTCTGAAGGCTAATTGAGTGCAAGCCTGAAGGATGGCTTGGATGTGAGCCCAAAGGCTACCTTAAGTGAGAATCTGAAGGTTGGCTAAGTGTGAGCCCAAAGGGTAGCTTAAGTTCAAGCCCAAAGATTGCATTGGATATGAGCATGAAGGCTAGCTTAGATACAAGCCCAATGGATGGCTTACTGTGAGCTCAAAAGTTGCCTTAAGTGCGAGCCCAAAGGCTGATTGAGTATAAATCCAAAGCTTAGCTTGGGTGTCAGCCCAAATGCTAGATTAATGCAAGCCCGAATGCTGGCTGAGTGCAACCTTGAAGACTAGCTTGGATGCAAGCCCAAAGGCTACCTTAGATTTGAGCCCAAAAATTGGCTAAGTGCAAGCTAGAAGGTTGTGTTATGTGCAAGCTTAAATGTTGGCTGAGTGCGAACTTGAAGGTTAGCTGAGTCCAAGTCTGAAAGCTAGCTTAAATACAAGCTTGAAGGTGGGCTGAATGCAAGCCCGAATGTTAGCTGAGTGCAAGCCCTAAGGTTAGCTTGATGTGAGCCTGAATGCTGACTAAGTGCATGCTCGAAGGTTGGCTTGGATGCGAGTTTGAAGGTTAGCTGAGTGTGAGCCCAGTACAAGCCCAAAGGCTAGCTTAGATACGAACCCAAAAGTTGGCTAAGTGCGAGTCTGATGACTGGCTTGGATGTGAGCTTGAAGACTGACTCAGGTGTAAGCCCGACGGCTGGCTGAGTGTATACCTGAAGGCTACCTAAGTTCGAGCTAGAAGGCTAGCTAAAATGTGAGCTTAAAGGCTGACTTGAATATGAGCCCAAAGGCTAATTTAAGGTGAACCCAAAGGCTCACTTAGTGCAAATCTAAAGGTTGGTTGAGTGCGAGCCAGAAGGCTAGCTAAATGCAAGCCCAAAGGCTAGCTGAGTATGATTACAAATGCTAGCTTAGTACGAGCCCAAAGGCAAGTTGAATGTGAGCTCTATAGTAGCTTAGTGTGAGCCCAAAGACTGACTAAGTACAAGCCTAAAGGCTAGCTTAAATGCAAGCTTGAAGTCTGCTTGGATGTGAGCCTGAAGGCTGGCTTGAATGTAAGTCCAAAAGTTAGCTGAGTGTGAGCTCAAAGGCTAGCTTGGATGTAAGCTGGAAGGCTAGCTAAGTGTGAGTCTGAAGTCTAGTTGAGATGTGAGCCCAAAAGTTGGATTTAATATGATCCTAAAGGCTAGCTTAGTATGAGCCCGATGGTTGGCTGACCGGGGTAGTGATGGAGCTCATTGACATGCAAGGAGGCCTCATGTGGCCATAAGCATGAGGATGATGATCGTATAGGTGTGGTTACAACGAAGATGAGGGAAGCTGTAGGTGGCCACAAACATAGGGGCGAGCCAGTTCCTCCACCCTCCAAATCTTCTCTTTTCTTTACTTCTTGATTTTTTTTTGCTAAAATTCTCTTTTTTTTTCTCTTGCTACAAAACTCTTTCTTATTTTTTGGAATAATTAGATTCCCTTTTTCTTTTAAAGGCCACAACTCCCTTTTTTTTATTTTTTTTCCTTAAAAGCCTTGGTTCTTCTCCTTCAGGCCCGACTCCCCCCTTCTTCTCGACCAAGCCATGCTGGCTTGTGGTTGTGGGCAAATTGGATAGTGGAGGTGGCTTGAGCAGCATGAGGAGGCTACTCAAGAGTTACATGGGGCAATGCAGGAGAGAGCTCATTGGTGGGACATGACCATGGTGATTTGGAGGAGAGCATGGGCAGTCCAGCTCTCATAGACCAATAGGAGACAAAGGAAAAGGGGCCAAGCAAAGAGCAGAAGAAACAAAAAGGAAAATAATATGAGTTTTGTGACTTTACTTACTTAATTTGTTCTCCAATCTATTTCTTTTCTTTCACCTTATATCCTTCCCAAACTAATCTTTTTCTTCTCTTTCATTTCAACATTCATCCCCTTTACAACTTCTAATCTCTCTCTTTTTGGCGCAAGACTACAAGTTCTTTTATAACGGTTGAGAGGATAAAAAGAATAAAATTCTAGATGAAGCATATCTTCATTCAAAGTTTAAAATTCTAGAGATTGGATATGCATGTGCTTGTTTATTTATATGTGGATAAGCGATTTGTATCAGATGATGTTATAGATGATTTTATACTATTTATGTGATATGATAAAATACAGGGGGTAATTTGTGAATTTTCTTAAATAATTTAGACCAAATTATAATTTCATAAATATCAAGGGCTTTGTAGAAAAAAGAACTTATTTATAAAATTTTAAAACTTTCAGGACCCTTTTTGAATAAAATTTAGACCTATTTGTAAATAAAAATTTTTAAAGAACTTATTTACAAACATTGGAATTATAGAGGTTTATTTATAGATATAAAATTATTGAGGGATTCATTTGCAAATCTTATATTTTGTGAGGACTAATTTGAAATTTTAGACCATTTATGGATTTTTTCGTAAAATTTTAATTTTAGAGATCTATTTATATGAAAAATCTAGTGAAAAGACTGATTTGTAAGAGTTTATTCAATCAAAAAACTTATTTTTAAAGTTCTTGTATTTTTTTAATTTTAGCCCAAACTTTGGATGAATTGTGGGCCCAATTTTGGTCTAAATATCCGGTCCACTCAGCCCACTTGAATTAAGCTTAGTTTGAGCTTGAATTTCTTAAAAATTCAAGTTTGAATTGAGTTCAATTTCCAATCAAATTTGACCATAACTTAGATTCAATTGAGACCCACACTTGAGCCATTGTTTTATAGCATATAACTTTGAAATATGAGAAAAATTAACTCAAACAGGACAAAATTATAAATTTAGGACTTTTAGGAGTCTTTTTGTAAAGAGGACCTAATTGTGAAGTTTTCAAAACTTTTGAGGTCTTTTCATAATATTTTATTTATGAAATTTAGACTTATTTGTAAATAAAAATCTTTGAGAAGCTAATTTGTAAAAAGTAAAAATTTCAAGAGTTTATTTACAAATATAAAATTTTTTGAAGGGTTTATTCATAAACCCTCGATTCTATGAGGACCAATATGTAATTTGAAAAAATTTTGAGGACTTTCTCATAAAAATTATTGTCTCGGGGACTTATTTGTTAGAAAAATCCAGGTAGCGATCCATTTGTAAGAATTTATTTGGTCTATAAATCTATTTATTCAGCACATAAACCCAAGAAATTAGTGTCAACTATAAGGCCACTACAACTTCTTTACCTAGACTTGTTTGGACCGGTTGCGACTATAAGTTTAGGAAATAAAAAATATGTAATTATAATTATTGATGGCTTTTCTAGATATGCATGGGTTCTATTTCTCGCTAATAAAAGTGATGCCTTTGATGCTTTTGTTAATTTTACAAAATGTATTCAAAATAAAAAGGGCTATTTGATTAAAAAAATTCATAGTGATCGTGGTGGAGAATTTAAAGATCATCCATTTGAAAAATTTTGTATTGAAAATGGAATTGAGCATAGCTTCTTGGCTCCTCGCACTTCACAATAAAATGGAGTTATTAAGAGAAAGAATAGGTCACTTCAAGAGATGACAAGAGTTATACTTAACAAGCATTTCCTATCCAAGTATTCTTAGACGAAGACTGCTAATACGACTTGCTACATCTTGAATATAGTTTCTATTCGTCCAATTCTTGACAAAATCTCATTTGAGTTGTGGAATGGAAAAAGGCTAAATATTGCATATTTTCATATTTTTGGATGCAAATTCTTTATTTTGAACACAAAAGATCATTTGTCAAATTTTGATTTAAAAAATTTTAAAGGAATATTTCTTGATTATTCATCTACTTCTAGAACCTTTAAAGTCTTGAATAAGTCCTCCATGACTATTGAAGTCGATTAACATCAAATTTGATGAATCTAACCCTCACTTGGAAAAAGGTTTTTTGATGATTATATAGAGATCTCCAAAGAAAAAGAAGGATGTGCAAATATCAAAGCAAAAAGAGAGTGAAACAAGCCAAGGATCCAAATATAAGAATATTGATAATGGAGATGATGAGCTAAAGGAACAAGAACTTAACAAAGAGTTACCTAAGGAGTGGAAATTCAAGAAGAATCATCCAATAGATCAAATAATAGGTGATGTTGATCAAGGGATAAAAACTCGTTATACCATTAACTATAACCTTCATCATATTACATTTCTTTCTCAAATTGAGCCCAAAAATTTTGAGAAAGCTAAAAAAAAAATGAAAGTTTAATTCTTACTATGCAAGAAGAACAAAACCAATTTTAGCACAATCAAGTTTGGGATCTCGTTCCTACACTAAATAACTATCTCATTATTGGTGCCAAATGGGTCTATAGGAGCAAGTTAGATGAATATAGTGTCGTGGTTAGCAACAAAGCTAGACTAGTAGCCAAGGATTTTAACCAAGTTAAGGATATTGATTTTGATGAAAATTTTGCACCTGTGGCTCGTTTGGAACTAATTCAAATCTTACTTGCTTTTACATATTTGAAAGGTATCAAACTATTTCAAATGGATGTCAAAAGTGCTTTCTTTAATGGTTTTTTATCTGAAGAAGTTTATTTGAACAACCTCTAAGATTTGAGAATTTAAAATTTTCAAACCATGTTTTAAAATTGAAAAAGGCACTATACGGTCTTAAGCAAGCTCCAAGAGCTTGGTATGAAAGATTAAGTTCTTTCCTAATTTCAAATGGTTCTACAAGGGGTTGTGTAGACACCACATTATTTCTTTTGAAATACATAATGACTTATTAGTGGTGCAAATTTATGTTGATGACATTGTTTTTGGTGCTAGTAATGTAAAATTTTGTGAAATATTTGCAAGCACAATGCAAGAAGAATTTTAGATTAGCATGGTAGGTGAGCTTAACTTTTTCCTTAGACTACAAGTCAAATAACTAAAAAAATGGAACCTTCATAAGCCAAGGCAAGTATGCACAATAATTGCTCGAGAAGTTTGATATGAATCAAGGCAAAGCTATTAGAACTCTCATAAGCCCTTCCACAAAACTAGAAAAAGATGAAGATGATGAAAAGGTCAAAAAAATGTAGTATAAAGGTATAATTGGTAGTCTATTATATTTAACCATACATAGACCAGATATCATGTTTAGCATGTGTATATATGCTAGATTTAAAGCATCACCTAGGAAATCACATCTAGTGGCCATAAAACATATGCCTGATATCTTTAGGGTAAACTAGATTTTGGTTTGTGGCATTCAAGAGATGATTATTTTGATTTAATTAATTTATGTGATGTGGATCATGCAGGGTGTCATGTGGATAAGAAGAGCACTAGTGTCACTTGCCAATTTCTTGGTAAAGCTCTAGTTTCATTGAGCTCTAAGAAACAAAATTTTGTGATTCTTTCTACCACCGAGGCTGAATATATGACCGCTAGAGGTTATGGTCTTAAGTCTTATGGATGTGGTAAATACTTCAAGATTTTGGATATGATTTTAGACAATACAAGTCCCATCAATCTTTCAAAAAAATCGAATTTTGCATTCTTGTTCCAATCACATTGACATTTAGCATCATTTCCTATGTGATTATGTTTTTAAAAATGATATTTTATTAGATTTTTTTGAAATCAATGATCAACTTGTAAATATTTCCACAAAACCTTTGGACGAATCTCAGTTTATTTTACTTAGAGAAAAATTGTGAATTTCATCGATTGATTGGTCTCTATTTTCATTCTAAACTTTTCTGAAAATTGCTATTTTTCTAAACTAATTATCTAATTTCAGTACCAGTCAACCAATTGGCCTAAGGAATAGGAGAACATCTTCTATCAATCAACCAATTACTATATTGGTCAACCAGTTCACACAGCAACTACTTGCCTAAATTCTCTATTAGTTGACTAGTTCGTGGAAATTAGGTGCAATTTCAACTTAAAAACCCTAGTTGCCATCTGCTTCCCCTATTCCTCTCATGCACGATAACTCATGGTGACTCCCCTAGGTGCTTGCTTTCAGGTGATCTGAGTCCAATTCATGAGGTTTTACTCATCCTCCTATAATTCTAACATTCGGGACATTAGTCTCTTCCTCTCTAGGATCACCAAAGACATAACCAGGCAATTATAGCCTTAATTCCCCTCTTTCACCTCAAATGGCTCCAATATTTAAGCACATTGATTCCAAGAAGAGGAAATGTGATAGCCCTTCATCCTCATTCGGTAATCAAGCTTTTCCTCCTAAATTTTCATCCTTTGAAAATTTTACTTGATTCCAAAACCAATTTGCATTCTCTAAGATTGTGGTTCCTAGAATAATGGATTTTAATTATCTTCTTACATTGAATCTTTGACCTCTATTTGATGCTCAAGGGTGTACATCTTTTATAGTAAAAAATAAAACTTATCATGATCATGATGTTTGAGTCTTCTATGCTAATGCCTCTTTTGATGAACCTTGTAAGACCCTTGACACCTTCTATAGAGACAAACACATGCCCCTTAGCACTATAGTACTTGGATTCATTCTTAGTGTATCTATAGATGGGGAGAGACTATTTCTCACTCAAAAATGGTCTAATCAACTTCTCTCATATCAGTCGGTTGTTGAAACTATCTCTGACGGAAATTGGGTGAAGCCATAAGGAAGATACAGTCAAATCTCCTCCCACCTTAGGCTTATGTGATCCACCAACTCTTAGCCTTCACCCTTCTTTTGAAGGATGGGCATCAGAATGAAGTGTCTTTCATGGAGTTGTATCTCATTTTCTCTCTCTTAACTGGGTGTAGTGTGTGTTTACCCTATATTATCCTTCACCAAATGGCCCAGTATTTTATATTTACCTATGCTACCTTTATCTTCTCCGGGGTCATTACTGAAGTCCTTCAGAACTTCAGGGCTCTTGTTCCTATTTGTGATCTCTCCTTGTACCATGTTTTCACATCCTTTGATACCATATCTCATTTTACAATTTACTGGATGGGTTTTAGTGAGCATGATGGTATTTACATTCATGGGCCTATCAAAGATGCAAAGTAGGAAGAGGAGGCCAAGATCGATGCCATGGAGGGAGAACAGGGCACTGAAAGTGACCATGCTAAGCCTCCACCTACCACATCCTTTGACTCCCATTCGAATTTCTCAATGAGACTTGGTCATATGGAGGATTTCACATGGAGCATGGCTGAGCAAATGACATCCCTCCGGACTATTATAGATGAGGTCTTTGGAAGCTACGTACACTGCTTGATCACATAGCTCCTGAACTAAACCCTTAGCTTCTATATCTTATATTTCTATTTTTCGTGGTGTTTCAAATGTGGATGTTTTGGATTATGGTTTTAGTTTGTGCTTGGATGATTTTTTTTGTTATGTTCCTTGATATTATGGATATTTGAACCTTGTTTCATTTCATTTATGGATATTGTTGTGTTTTTTAATCTCTTGTATATCCACCTTTGAAGAAATGTATATGCATCATTTCATGGGGAGCTTTTTGAGATCTTATCTATGGGCTATTTATTATACATGTTGTATTTGTTGTTGGTTTATATGTATATAAGTTGTATTCATTGACTTTATAGGGGAGACTTTGTATTTTTTATATCCTATATACTATCCTTTTTGTTGATGTCCAAAGGGGGAGAAATATAAAATGGAGATAGATATATATATATATATATATGGATAATATACATGCCTACCTATATACATGCTCTCATATGTGTATTGTGCTTTAATTTTTTTTTTTTTATGTATTCCTCTTGGGGTTTGTCATCATCAAAAAGGGGAAGATTATTGTCCTACCTAGTTTTGATAATGAGCAAACCATATTTAATATCTATTTGAGTTGTGTTTTAGTCGAAGTATATTAAAACTCTTAAAAAAATATTCGAAAGCTACAAATAGAAGGAAGTGCAATGGTGGATCGACGAATGTGACTTGAAGAAATCAAAGAATGGCTTGTAAGTGTCTACATCAAGTTTGAAGATTTGAGAATGATATGAATATAGCCAAAACAACTCAAGAACACAACATCAACTAAGTTTAGATTTTACTTTTTTAAATTGAGTCAAAATTTTACTTTGAAATTAATTATTTAGAGCATATGTCATGGTGAGTTTTGTAGGAAACTCTTTAACACAGTTTTTCTGATAAAATTGGATGTCCATTTGACTTAACAGATGACTAATTGTGTCAAATAAAAAATTCAAATCTTCTGAACTAGTGCAAAACCAAACAACTAGTTCAGAAACTAGATGCTTGACTAGGAGTACCAGTTATGATCTTTTATCAAAATTGAATGATTGGCTAGGAGTATGAGTTCTAATTTTTTTTATCAAAACTAGATGATAGGTTTGGAATTAGATGACTAGCTGAGAGATTTCCTAGTTCTGGTATATTAGAACTAGTTGACCGGATCGGATTTTCTGCACAAAAATAGCTAATTTTTTGACCGTTTGAGTAAAGCTAATTACAATATTTTACCCCCTACGGCTAGTTTCGACTCAAAATTTATAAATATGCTAGGATGGGCTTCTCTAAATAATTGTTTTCAACTATAAAATCTTTGTGAAGAAGTGATCTAAGCCCTTCTAGCTCTCTAGCCATTATATGCTCTAAGCCTTCAAATCGCAAGCCAAATCTTCATTGCCCTTTTACTTACTCTTGAGAGAATTTTTTGTGAGCATAGAGTGTTTCATTTTCATGCATTTCCACTTATAATCTACTCTAAGATTATTTAGAGTGGTTGAGAGACTAAAGCTCTAGTTTGGAGGAAATCTTGCCTATTGGAGCAACATCAAGCTTAAGTGGTTGGCTTCACCAACGATGTGACACTTTAAATAGAGAGTTGAAGCCCTCAATAGCCAGGCAACAACTATGGAGTAGAAGTGGTTGATTTCCAAACTATGTCAATCGCGGTGCATTCATTCATCTTTTTATTTATATTATTGCACTTATGATTTGATTGAAACTTATGTGGAATTGCTTTAGTGGATTGAATTGAGATTTGATTTTGTGCAAAATCGCTATTTATTTCTCAAAACCTAATTGTCTCTCCACACCTCTACCCCCCCACCACGCCCCCTCCTCCTCCCCCCCTCCCCTCCATCTCCACCACCCCCCCACAACACCACCACCCCCCCCCCCCCCCCCCCCCCCCCTCCTTTTTCCTTCTTAGGTGGTTTTTTAGGCCTTCAATGTGATTTCAAAAACTACCCAACCCAAACACTCTCATGCTTGTCTAAGTCTAGAGTTCTCTTGCACTTGCCAATTTAGCACTTGGTGTACAATGTTTCTTTTCTTTCCCATTAAAACTTATCCATATGCTGGCTAACTTAAAGCTAAAAGCATGGCACCATCATGATTGCACATCCAAAATCTAGGCTTGTAATGCCAACCTCAATTCAAACATGAGTCAAGCATTCTTAAGTGCATGAAGAATAAAAAAATAGAATCATGAGGAAGGTGAATAACCATGTGATAAAGATAATATGAAGACATAGTATACCTAATTGCATTTTTTTTATAGGAAAAGAGAACATTGCTAACACCCAAAGGTAGTACAAAAAGCATGAAGGCATTACAAAAACCCGTGGCAATACCAAAAACTCCAATTTATTACAAAATAACTAGGGAAGTTAGGGCTTTAGTCTGAGTCCTTGGTTGGGACACTACTAGAGATAATTGCACTTAAACCATCACTTCTATCCTCCTTATCAAGACCTCCATTGTTGTTTCCCCCACTGCCAACTTCCTTGCTTTCAAAAGAATCCCCTTCTATAATCATAAGGAGTTGAGTATATGTATAATACTTTGCCATAATAGTATTCATCCATGGACTCTTGCAAATGTATTTGGAGGTCACAATGATGGAAATTGGGGTCTCCAGAGCTCACGATGAAGAGGTGTCAGTTGTATATAAACCCTCCATAGTAGTAAGATGTGGGTACTTTTGTTAGCTCTCACTTGTATATTGGAGTCTTCTCATGCACTTCTAGAGTGGTCTAAATCTCCTCTAGCCCTACTTGAACTCCTCCATAGCATTAAGGTGATTGATGGCCATCGCAGAATTGAGCTTAGCCTCAGCATCCCTCAACAACTTCTTGGCATTCTCTGCCTTCCTCTCTGTGGCCTTCACCAGCTCCTTACATGTCAATTATTAAAATATGGTATTCTTAAAATATCATAAATGCTCTCAAGTAATATTCCCAAATTTTATAGAATTCGTATGTTTGTGAAAAAAATGCTACCTATGGTTAAAGTTGATAATTAACTTATGCCTTTATTATTAATATATATTTAAATTTTATGTGCTAATCAAAATTAGAGTCGGTTTATTATATGAATGGTAAAAACTTTTGTACTAACTTAAAAAGAGAGAAAAAAATGTTTTATCTTTAGAAATTTAAAAAAAAATACTAAAACTAGTTATCTATTAACTGGATGGTTCTTAGATCTATGTGTAACACATGAAACATATATTTGTGAACAATCTTTTTCTTCCCTTTTCTCTCTAAAGTTTCTTTGTGTGTTAAGACATAAGTATATCAAATCCACCTCAACATCTCACATATAGTCCAAAGAAATATTTTGTTTTTCTACGCCTTGAGCCTTTATCATACCCAATCAATAACTTCACTCTTGTAGTTTACCTCTCCCAAAGTTTGCAACTCAATGCACCAAGTTTCTTCACAATATAAATGAATAGCTCTAGTAGAAGGGTGGAATGCAGTTGAACAAAAGCAGCCCATTATGATAGGGTCATTTTCCATATTAGCCATGGATTTTCTTATCAACAATAAGCTCAAGTTCATTCTTTGCTTGAAGAAGGAAAGCCAATAGAGAGACTAGCCATATGTTTCAAGCCATTAGGACTCTATGCATGTCATTTAATGCATCCATAAGTTAGAGATATCCAACTTTGACTGCCCTTCCAATCTCATACTACATGATGAAACCAACATCACCCAAACTATTGGAATTGAGGTAGAGTCATCTAGGGGGATAAGGTTGTCATTCGTTGAAGACCAATTTTCCACTAGATGGTAATGACTATAGGGGGATAAGGTCACCATTCATTGAAGACCAGTTTTTCACTAGATGGTAATCTTCCCCTATACCAACATAAAATCTCATCCCATAACTTTCAGATACTTCTCCCCTAATGCATAAAATTTATTAAGGATAGCCTTTTAGTTCCAAAAGCCTCATGAAATTTTCTTTATTTTTAGTTTATCTTTAGTGCTCACACAAAGTAGCAAATGAATGTTTGCCTGCTCATGCAAATTTTCAACACCTTTACAAGATAGTTTGGTGTAGAAAACCTATAGATTCCAATTCAAAAAATCATTAACAAGATGGTAGAGTGAGGCAACAAAATAGCAATCCACAAAAAAAAATGCTCAACTTTTTTCAAAACCACTTGGAATACTTTGCCCCTAACTTGAGAACCTCCATTCCTTTGGCTTAAGTAGGTAACCTTTATCTTCTCCATTTCCATAAGAATATCGAAACTTTTGTCATTGTTAGCAAGCCTTTGGTCCATGATAGTTGTGGCAACCACCATCTTATCTATTCTCAACATGTTTTAAATACAAGACTAAAAACTCAATACATTGATAAAATATTAGATGTATATTGTTACAAAATTCTAGGTCATAGGATCAGTTATTTTCAATATGAATAAAAAAAAGAACAAGCAAACCATAATACACAAGGGTTTATGTCATCCACCAACATGGGCTACTAAGAAATCCACTTTGTAGAAATATGTAGAAAGCTGCATGATAACATAACTAAGTGCACTAGAATTCTCACTATCTCTAAGTACATAATCTCACATAGTGCCTTGAGTATCGAGCTTCGTGCTAGTGTTCCCCCATGCTCCAAGTGCTAGACATCACACACCGAACTAATTGTGTACTAATGTCAATTTTGCACATACTTTACCCATGACCCAACAATATACACTCATTTCTCGTAATCAACATTATGTTGTACAAAACATGTGGTCATCCATTTTACTACTCTTAACTTGCACCATAAGATATACAAAAGAAAATACAAGAAACTATGCAAGAGAGACAATAAGAGAAAACACACGCCATGATGGGCGAAAACGTAAATGAGATGCTTTTTGAAGAGCCTCCTCTATGTGTCCATTTTATGAAAGTTGATGATAGTGGGGCCTAGGCCCTAGTTCTAGTCTAGAGTCATCTTGGTTATGGCTTCAAGTTGTTGGACAATCTACTTTAGCTAATTCTCAAGGCTATCTGCCATTATAAGTCTCTTTTGGCTACCTCTCCAACCTATCATACCACCATAAGTCTTCTTCAGCTACCTTGTCAAGCAATTTCACCACTATAAGTCACCTTCATCTACCTTATGAGGTTGTGTTGCCACCATAATTCTCTTTTAGCTACCTAGTCACTATAAATCTCCTCTAACAACTTTGCTAGAATATCTCACTGCGATGAGTCTTCGTTAGCTATCTCGCTGAGCTATCTCACCATTATGAATCTCCTCTAGTTATGTCACCATATGACATCGCTACCATGGATCTCCTCTAACTTTTTCGTGAGACTATCTTGTCACTACGAGTCTCCTCTAGATATCTTGTCCTCTACCATATCGAACTTCATTAGATAAGCTCACCCTTGGCTATATCAACAAACTACTTTGTTAGGATATCTAACCAACAGGTACCTCGTTAACAAGTCCCTTACCAAGCTACCTTACTAATACTTTATGAAAGCTATTAGCCAATAAGCATCCTATTAGTCTACTTTAATGGCAAGTACCTCATCAAGGTTACCTCAATAGTAGATATTTGGTCTATATCACCAATGGTTTACCTCGACTACATGCCACATCAACAACTCCTCCAAGAGAATACAAGGAAAATTCTCCCAAACAAAATTATCAATTCGCCTCATAACAAAGCCTAAAGTCTTAAATACATTTTATTCCTCACAACATCTCCTTCAAAAATCTTCAACTTCAAAAGTAGATATTCCTCAAGAAATGCTTAGGGAGCAAGCAAGGTATCTTCTCTTATGGTAGAATTTTCATTAAACAATTGGTGGAAAATTCAGAAACCAAATTGCAAAATTGGTTAAAGAAACACTTATAACCAAGCCCCATCCACCCTTGATAAGAGAGCAAGATAATAATTCCATTTCACATTTCCTCTACTTCATTTCTTTTTCTCCACTCCATTAGGGAGATTCTTCAAAGAACCTAACTTGAGTGTCAATAGAGAATCATAGAGAATTTGCTTTATCATCCTTTCTTTGTTAGTGATCTTACAAGTGAGAAAAAGAAGATTTTATGCAAGCCTAACAATTGCACTATCAAAAGGCGTGAGACTAAAGTTCTTGATTTGAGATATACTCATATGAATGATACCACTCCCCATTAGTTAATGATGGTTTGAAACGTTACTGTTTCTCCTAGAGTTAGAGTTTCTATTTGGAAAGTGGTACAAATTGTCTTCCACTCTCATTTTCCTTCAATGTAGGAGACTAACAAAACAACATATGTCACTATTGTGGGCATTATTCTAAAGGTCAATGACCTACCCCTTTCAGTCTTTTTTATAAGAGAGGGTTTGAAATTTCTATAAGCCCTTTTTAGTTCAATATTAAAGATAACTCAAGATAACTATTCTTACATTAAGTGGAGTTTGTCATCCCAAAATAGAAAGAGATAAAATAGGGTTAACTAGTCATTTTTTCTCAAAATTCAAGATAAACCTACCAAATATAATTTTATTTATTTTGGAGTCAAATTGTGATTATGAGGGGCTCAACTCTTCTAAGGCTGAACTAAAAAGGCCCATAAAGATCACCCTAGAAGGGAAGACACTCATAACACCATTATAAATCTGATTGCCCTTAAAAGAACATGGGAAAGGATAGATTTTTAGCTGCTTACATAGTGTGGCTTATGTGGAAAGCTCGATGCAATCAAATTTTTTCTAATTGTAGAGAAACTTTTGAGAAGATTATGAATAAGGCAATTACCTTGATAGATAAAACTCTTACTTGTTTGAGGCCAAAGTGGGAATAGAGCATATGAACAATTTATATTTGTAGATGGGAGTTTTGTTGATGCCTTTATTTTGGCAAGAATTTCTTGGAGGATAACAAACTCAAAAGGAAAGGTGCTTCTAGGTAGGAGGCAATCTATTCACACTTCCTCTAAGCTTCTAACGTGAGGTGATGGCAAACTTGATGAGAATCAAGGAAGCTATTTGGAATAATTTTAAATCTACATGCATCGTCTTGGACTCCAAGGATGCTATGGAGGCCATCTATAATCCTCAAACTGCAAGTGATTTTTGTAACTTTATCAATGATTTTTTAAAGATATTGTTAGTATTTTTTGACCTCCAAATATATATATTGGAAGCCAAGAAATTGTAATATAGTTCAAAATTTCTATCTAAATGCACATATCAGCAAGGTGTCACTAAGTTTTGGGACTATCTTCCTCCAAAATAAGTCCAAAATCTTATGGATTGTAATTATATTTTTCTTGTTAATTGAGCTAGGCTAGTTTACAAAAAAAAAAAAAGGGGGGTTGCAGGGAGGTCTATGCAATTCGAAAAATTTTAAGGAATTTTCTGCAAATTTGAAGTATTTATCTCCCCCTTCCCCAACAGAAAACTTCTCATTTTCATGCCTACTTTTTTCAAAAACCTACTAAGATAACTGACGTGGATAATTTCTCCTGATCTGTGAAACATTAGCTATTGTACATTCAAGTCCTCTTCAGTTTGCGAAGGTGCACGAGATAGAGATCATTAAACCCATGATTGGATTCTCAAATCAATCCATTGGGAGTGAGACGATGAATCCTCCACTAGCTGACATAAAGCTGATGCCTAGAGATGAGAGATAACAAGCATCCGTGAATATGGTACACTGAAAACATAGCCTCATGAATCATATTACATTGCAAAAAGACCAGCTAAACTCAGCATCACGTGCAAGAAGAGTCTAAGAAGTACATATGAAACAAACATTAAACTTGTACATAGCAAATTAGGCCATCAAAAAGATTCAAGGGTGCAGACAGAGATGAAATCACAGTAAGAACAGATAAATCTGCCAGTTTATATCCTCTGGAAGACCTTCTTTGCTGCCTCAATTGTCTGCTCAATGTCCTTGGCAGTGTGCGCCAAGCTAGTAAACCCAGCCTCAAACCGTGAGGGGGCCAAATACACACCCTCCTCCAACATTCCCCTGTGAATTCTTGCAAACTTTGCCGTATCGCTCTTTTTTGCATCTGTGAAATTATATACTGGGCCCTCTGTAAAGAAAAACCCAAACATTCCTCTGATATAGCCCCCGATATTTCATGCCCTGCCTTCTTCGGGCATGCAAAATACCATTGACAAGCTGCCCACTGACATTATCCAAATATTCTTAACTCCCGGGCTCCTTCAACCTTCGAAGAGTGTTAATGCCTGCAGTCAATGCTAACGGGTTGCCACTAAGTGTTCCAGCCTGATACATCGGCCCTGCTGGAGCCACCATCTCCAAGATTTCTCTCCGACCCCCATAAGCACCAACTGGAAGTCCACCGCCAATGACTTTCCCTAGGGTGGTCAGATCAGGAGTGATGCCAAAGTACTCCTGAGCCCCACCAAAAGCCAAGGGAACCCAGTCATGACTTCATCAAATGTAAGAAGAGCACCCTCTTCTTTTGTTATCTGACAAAGGCCATTTAGGAAGTCAGCCTTTGGGGGAATGAACCCAGCATTCCCTCAACTGGTTCAAGAAAAATAGCAGCAATCTCCCCTTTGTTGATGCTGAAGAGATTCTTTACAGCTTCATGGTCATTATAAGGTGAAGTTAATGTGTCGTGTGTGGCAGCTTTTGGGACACCAGGAGAGTCAGGAAGTCTGAGGGTGGCAACACCACTTCCAGCTTTAACAAGGAATGAATCTGCATGACCACGGTAGCAGCCCTCAAATTTGATGATCTTGTTCCATCCAGTGAAAGCACGAGCAAGGCAGAGAGCACCCATGCATGCTTTGGTTCCAGAGTTCAAAAACCTGACCATCTCAACAATAGGAACTGCTGCAATGACCATCTCAGCAAGAATATTCTCCAACACACTAGGAGCACCAAAACTCGTGCCTTTCTTCAGTGTTTCAACTAGAGCGGAATTAACGTGCAAACAACATTGTGATAACATATAACTAACAATCAGTATTGCCAAGTTCATTTAATCATTCAGCTAAAAAGCTTGCTATGTTACATTCTAATAGAAAAAAGAATAGTTACATGTTAATCAGTGTCCAAATTAACAACTCAGATATTTGATTGATTTCTTCAACTTCTAGCATTTCCATTACTAAGAAATCTTCAACTGAATTTCACAGCATAACAGATTTTGAATATGAAATTGGAAATTTGCATGCACAATCCATGATGCTTAGAACCATTCTCCCATTTCTGATATGTATGAACAAATCGACTCCGAATGAGTTTATATATCTCAAAAGACATGCAATAAGCAAACATCATATCCATGAACAAAAAAATTTATTATTAAGAGAGTACATGAAAGCTTATAATGTCAATTAAATAAAATGGAATCAGAACATTTAGCCAAGTATAGCAGGCACCTTGTCATCTGCATGACCAATGATAGCTGGGCCCCATGAGCTGACATAGTCAATGTACTCATTGCCATCTACATCCCTAATGCAAGAACCCTTAACAAAATCAAAGACAATAGGCTGTCCACCAACTGACTTGAAAGCATGAACAGGTGAATTTACACCTCCAGGCATCAATTCCTACCATTATGTACTCCTCAATTAGCACATTATATTAAATGTATTATTGCCAAAAACAATTGGCAAAATGAAAAATCACCATGAACATAAGGGATGAGATCTGAAGCCTCAATTAATTGGTCGAGTGCTTGAGATTAGAACAATTTCATGACCATACTGTGAGAATGTACTACATAAACAATAAACCTCCACAATTAACTTTTCATCATGGGCATTAAAGGAAACAAGGCAATACTATGTAGTGAAGAGTATTTACAGCATGTGAATTCATAAATTGCAAACTAAAAATAATTGGAAAGGTACTTTATAAAGTAATAAACTTTGGTTTATAAAGTCAACATCATCTAAGAATTTATCTTCATGATTACAACACACAACTGATATACATTCATCCATCTTGATCAATTGAGAATTCAAAACATTCTAAAATATTTCTTCAGCATGAAATCAAATGTATTAATCACAAGAGTCAATAGTATAAAGTATAGCGCTCGGTATAGGCAGCAGCAATCTTGTGTCAAGCAGCATGACAATAAGTAACTGTTCACTTCTAGAAAGTCATTAAAGACCCCAGTTTGAAGACAAATATGATAACCAAAATATACTCACAAATATGGAAACAAATAATGTTTCAAACCAAATATTCGAAAAAAAATAAAGAAAATAATCGACTACTGCTTATACCCAGGCAACAATAACTTACGAACAATTCAACAAATAGACTGAAGAAAACCATAGCATGATCCAAATGCTAAAGTTTCGATCTTGAGGTTGAACTATCGAAAAACCATCAAATTGTCATAGCACTGAAATTTTCAAGCATCTTTCTGCCAAATTAAGCAACCACATTGCAAGAACAAACTCAGTAATCCCAAAAACTGAATAATTCTGCTAGCACACAAAGATGACACTATCAAGATGCGGGAAATGGAGGGATTCTTTTAGCATTATCAATCATCGTTTTTGAGAGTAGCATTAGCAATCATCAAAGGTCCAATCTTTTTTATTGAACCAACAAAACAAAAGAAATCAAAACTTTTTCTTCCAATTCAAGCAACAGAATTCAGACCAAATCCTAAACCCCAGAATCCAAATGATAAAAACAAAATCAAAACACAAAGAAGAACCTAAAACATCGGAAAAGGGAGGAAGTTGAGACCTTGGGGGCCTTGAAGATCTCCTCGAACTTTTCGAGCGTGAAGGACTTCTCCAAGGATAGCGCGTTTCTGACGGCGAAGGCGACGCGCGGGACCGCGTGAGCGGGTCGCGAGGGAGGACGGAGCGAGAGATTCGAGCTCCATGAGAACCCTGCAACCGAGCCCGACACGCCAGTCATAGAAATGGACTCGACGAAGAAGATGACGAAGGAGAAGAAGATACGAAGAATTCTCGAGCCTTGGCGTAACGAATTTCGGGAGATGTACATGGATCTTAAGGGTCGGATCATTATGGATCCGGATCCGAAACCATTAAGAAAGACCAAAGGCTAGAGATGTCTTTTGTTCAATTCCGAAAAACCAGATAAGAGTAATTAAGGAAATTGAAACCTAATTTTCTTAATTCTGATGTTTGGTTCAATAATTTTAAACAATATTAATAATATATTTGATTAATATCACTACATCGAGGTAAAATCAATAGAAGTTGAATTCAAGGTCAATTAAGGCCGAGGTGCAAATGTGAGGAAACACTAATACCGAAGTAAAAAATAACTCGTGTGTCTGCCTACCCGAACTTCGGGATCCTCTTATAGAAGCCCCTCCAAATTGTTGAACTTGAGAACCTCCATAAAGTGGATTTTGAGACCATATATGAAAAGATTCTACTCGACTCCATTCCCGAAAATAAATCTCATAGAATCCGAAATTCAATAATCTCTATCATGAAAAATCCAATGAGATTATAGCACCAAAGGTTATGGGATCTTGATGTACTTGTACCCTATAAATAGAATAATCTCCTTGGAGATAATAACTAATGCCCAATTGTTCAATGTACTCTCATATTATTAATTTCTACTCTAATTTGAGCGTCAAAGTGGCCATTGTTGAAGGGTTTCCGGTGGTTTTCTTCATAATTTTTTTCGGTACAAGATGACAAGAAGGTGGCCTAACAGACTGAGCCCTCAAGAGATCACATGGATCAAACCAATCTCGAACCAAGGCTCCGTCAACAGTGATGCTTTCGCTGAGAGCTACTCCGCCATCTTCTCTCATCTAGATTTTGGAAAAGTTTTCGATTATGCTACCGGCAACAAGGACGACGACATCTAGGAATCAACCTGGGGGATAGACCACTCCCATGCTGACAGAATCGCACGACTTATCTAGTAGTACAACTCAACCTACTCATCGAGTTGACTCCATCATCCCCCCTCTTTCACCGCAAGAACCCCGAGGGGCTCTCTTGCAAACCATTCTGGAGATACCCACAACTCCTCCCAACTTAGTGAGTCGACAATAGTTTCAAATGTTAACCATGGTAGTTCAGCAAATGATGTAGATGCTAGAAGCTCAGGCTTAGATGATACAAAACATCCGCCCTCAATCTCAGGTTCCACTTCATGATGAGCCTCTGAGTTTACATAACGAGTCGCACTCTAGGTTACCAAGGCACTCAATCACATGCTTCAATAATCTAGTCGGCAGATTCAAAGAGCAATTCATCTCTTTGGTGCCTTAGCAAAATGACCCCACTATAATCTTAACTTTGAAGCAACAAGAGCAAGAAAGTTTGAGGGAGCATCTACTTCAGTTCAACAAGGCTCAGGTGGAAGTGTCTGAGCTCGATAGTTCCATCATCCTTGCTATAACAATTAATGGGATAAGATAACCTCGAGTAGCATATAAGATAGCTCAAAGACCCCCAAAGACCTTAGTTGAGTTTATCCAAATAGACCAAGAACACATTGACACAAAGGAAGTTATGTCAGCCAAAAAGGAATCTAAGGGCTGAGATAAATAAAAAAAAGAAGTTCGAGAGGAAAATCATTTAGACCGAAAAAATAGAAAATTGAGTGAAGAGAGCATCGACAAAAATTTTGAGCCTATACATTGCTAAACAACTATAGAATGGAGGTGTTAGCTTAGATAGAACACCGAGACCTTTCCAGTACTAATGACTTTGAATAGGCAATAATTGGATGAACCGAGTTATTACCGATTTCACAAAAACTATGGTCGTGATATCGAGGAATGTAGGCATCTCAAGGATGAGACCAAAAGGCTCATAAAGGAAGGGCACCTGGAGCACTTCACTCATCGAGGGCAAAGAGCCGATGAAGCATCCATCCGAGAAGATCAACCACAAGGTTCTCCTTGGAAGAGTCCTATGCTCGAGTTGCAAAATCCGCCAATTAAAGGCCTCCTTAATATGATCCTCATTAACCCAACAAAACCAAGTGAAGCCATGACTTCAACTTCCAAATGCCAAGCCATCACTGGAGGGCAGGAAGATTGTAAAGAGGTCAAATAGCAACATTGCAAACTCGAGCATGCAAATATAGTATTCTCAACAAAAGACATATAGGGTATTTTGGCTCCTTATAATGACACTCTAGTTATCTCACTGATTTTGGATGGCTACATTATGTAGTGTATTATGATAGACATTGGGAGCTCACTCAATATTTTGTTCACTCAAGCTTATGATCAGATGAAAATGGAACCAAAGTTGGAGCCCTATATGGGGACATTGACCAGATTCATAAAAAATTCAGTCAGTCCACTCAGCATAATCAAATTGTTTTAAATTGTTAGCAAAAGTTTAAAGAGCTCTATAATCAAAACAAAATTTGTGATGGTTCAGACTCACTTAGCTTACAATGTAATACTGGGGCAACTCACATTGAACCAACTGGAAGCAGTAATTTTGACCTTTCATCTAGTAATTTGGACCTTACAATCTAATATTAGGGCCTTGTGAGGAAGTGTGAGTTAGTCTATTAGCAAAATAGGCTCAACGAGAAGGGAAAATGCTTAATAATCTCAAAAAATCAAAGAACATGTCAAAGGCCCAAAGAAAGTGTGAGTTGAACCTGTCGAGCAACTGGTCAATAAAGTTATTGATGGGAACTCAAGGCGGACTATGAAGCTTGGAGCCAAACTCAATGAGCCTCTTCAAACCAAACTTGGTGAATTCTTACAAAAGAACCAATACATCTTTGCATGGTCACCTGAAGATTCACCGAGTATAGATTCTTTGGTGACCCAACATGAGCTTGCCATAGCCGAGAACTATAAGCCAGTTAACCAGAAGAAAAGACACTTTGCTCTCAAGAGCTAGAAAGTCATCGCTGATGAGATAAATAAACTTCCTAATGTAAAGTTCATAAGAAAAATTCACTATCCCGAGTGGTTCACCAATATAGTGATGGTGAGAAAGCCAAATGATAAATGGAGAATGTGCATGGACTTTACCAACCTCAATAAAGTATGTCTGAAGGACAGCTACCTCTTATCCAAAATTGACCAGCTCGTAGACTCAACATTGGGACATCAGCTTTTAAATTTTCTAGATGCATTTTTAGGGTATCACCAAATTTGGATTCATCCCAAAGATGAAGAGAAGATGGCTTTCATCATTAACTAAGGAACCTTCTATTAAATGGCAATGCCCTTTGGTCTAAAAATTGCCAGTTTGACATACCAGAGAATGGTGAGCAAAGTCTTCGAACATCAGTGCGACAAGAATGTTGAAGTGTATACTGATGATATGCTCATGAAGAGCCTCAGAGTTGAAGAACATCTCAGAGATCTTGAAGAAACTTTTGACACATTTTGAAAGTACAAGATGAGGCTGAATCCAAAGAAATGTACTTTCAGTGGAGCTTGGAAAAGTTTCTTAGGTACCTCATCTTAGAATGAGGAATAGAAGCAAATTCTAAAAACATTAGAGCAATACTCGAGATAAAACCACCTAGTTCTACCAAAGAGGTACAAAGGCTTACAGGTCGACTAGCAATGCTCAACCTTTTTTTGTCTAGGGTAGGTGAGAAGTGTTCACACTTCTTCTAAGTGCTGAAACAGAGCTCCAAATTTGAATAAATCGAAGAGTGTAGTCAAGATTTTGATGATCTCAAGAGGTATCTAGTTGAGCCTCTGCTTTTGGTGAGACTAGAACTAAATGAGATGTTGTTCCTCTACATAGTAGCCATGAATCAAGTTATTAGTTCAATTTTAGTAAGCAGCAAAGGAGGAAAATTACACCATGTATATTATGTAAGTCATGTACTCTCAGGAGCCAAGGTTCAATATCCTTCGTTGGAGAAGTTAGCTTATACTATAGTCCTGGCAGCTTGAAAACTTTGCCCATATTTTTAGGCATAACTTGTTGTAATACTCACCAACCTCCCACTTTGGCAAACTTTGCAAAAGTTGAAGACCTCAGGGTGATTACTTAAGTGGTCCATTGAGTCGAGCGAGTTCGATGTAAGTTTTGAACCTCAAAAAGGTACAAAGGCTCAAGCCTTAGCAGACTTATTAGTGAAAACTACTTCATATTCCCCAAGATCTAAATCCAAACCATGGAAAAGTTTGGGTGGATGGCTCTTCCTGTGAATCAAGTTGTGTGATCGGTATTGTACTCCTAAGTCTCGACAGGAGGGTCACCAAATACTTTGCTCATTTGGGATTTGAGGCTTCAAACAATGCGTAGAGTATGAAGCTCTCTTGCTCGGATTGCATTTAGTAATAGCAGTAGGAGCAAAAAGGTTAAAGATGCTCAGTGACTCTCATTTGGTCTGTCTATCGGTTAGTGGAGAATATGAGATAAAGGATGATACTATGACTAAGTACTTGGCCGAGATTCAAAAGCTCATTGCAAAGCTTGACCAAGTAGTAGTTTGCCAAGTACCCCAGAACAGCAACACTTAAGTTGATGATTAGCACGATTGGCTTCGGCAACCTCAAATTCAAAACCAAGGCAAATTTTCATGGAACATCTTCAAGCTTCGAGTTACTTTCAAGAGGACAAGGTATGCCTAATTGAAGAAGAACCCTACTGGATGGACTCCGTCACCTCGTATCTTAAAACTAACTAGCTTCCTAAAGATCTAAAATAAGCTCGGAGAATCAAGAGACTAGTTCCAAATTTTGTCTTAATAGACGAGGTTCTACACAAAAGGTCCCTTTCAAGACCTTTGCTTTGGTGCTTAAGGCCAAGTGAGGCCAAGTATGTCCTTCATGAGGTGCATGAAGGGATTTGTGAAAGCCATGGTGGAGGACAAGTTTTGGCTCATAAACTCCTAAGGCAAAGGTACTATTGGCTCAATATAGCCTCTAAAGCAACTGAGTTTGTTTCCAAATGTGAGCAATGCTAGAGATATGCCTCAGTCCATCACAGCCCTATAGTTTAGCTCTAGTAAGCCCAAACAGTATACCCATTTGATCAATGGGGGATGGATATACTCAATTTCCTCCAGCCTTGAAATAATAAAAATTTTAATAGTCACCATTGACTATTTCACTAAATGGGTAGAAGCCAAGCCTCTTGCAACCATCACAAATAAGAAGGTCTAAGAGTTTCTTTGGCAGGGAATAATTTGCATATTCAGAATGCCTTGTGTCCTTATTACAAACAATAGGAGATAGTTTGATAGCTCAATATTCAAGGATTATTGTAACAATCTCCACATCGAGCAAAAGTTTACTTCGGTTGCACACCCATAATCAAATGAGATAGCTAAAGTAACCAATTGAACCTTGTTCACAGGAATAAAGAAATGCCTAGAGAAAGTCAAAGGAAATTGGGTCCAAAAGCTACTACATGTTTTATAGTCATATCAAATGACCCCTCAGACCCCTACTAGTCAATCACCATTTCAACTTGCTTACAGGATTATAGCAATTATTCCTATTGAAGTCAGCCTCGCCTCACCATGGCTTAAGACTTATGACCTTGAGGTAAATGAGGAAAATCTTAGAGTAGAGAAAGACCTGATATTGGAAGCTCAAGAAAAGGCTCACATGAGGATTGCAAAATACCAACAACGAGTGGCTTGGTACTACAACACTCAAGTTCATAGCAGAGAGTTATGGTTGGGGGATTAGGTATTACACCAAATTGAACTCATTGATTAAGATTTAGGTAAGCTATTGCCAATATGGGTGGGCCCATTCAAAATTGCCTAGTGATAAGACCAAGGGTGTACAAGCTGGAGTATGGGGATGGTGAAGCCCTTATGCGGATGTGGCATGTTGATAATATAAAAAGGTTCTATTTTTAAGTCTTATTTCTAAAAAAAAATTTATCCCTCTTACCTTTTAAGAAAAAATTGGAGTTCTAGTAAAGTGTTAGTTCTAACCTCACAAAGACCTCGATCTGCTGAGGTGCAAAGACTTCGATCGATCGAGGCAAAAGGACCTCAGTCTACCAAAGTGTAAAGTCCTCGGTTCACCAAGGTGCAAAGACCTTGGTCCATTGAGATGAAAAGACCTTGGTCCACTGAGGTGCAAAGACTTTGGTCCATCGAGATGCAAAGACTTAGATCTACCCAGATGTGAAGACCTTGACCCACTAAGGCACAAAGACCTCAATTTCCTGAGTTGCAAAGACCATAATATGCCAAAACACAAATGTCTTTTGATCCATTGATGCACAAAGTCCTCGTTCACCAAGGCTCAAAGTCCTTGGTCCACTAATTTCCAGGATGCAGAAACTTTGGTGCACCAGGGCACAAATATTTCAACCTCAAATTGGATACCACAGGAATGTTGTGACCTCGAATACATGAGAAGTGAAATTTGGCTTGCAAAATGCATATATTAGATATGAGACTCCAAGGAGTAAAACTTAGTTCTCACACTAAGTTATGAATTTCTCAAGAGGTCAGGTCTAGATATCAAAGTCACCCAAACTAGAGAGATCCGCTATCAGGTTAAAGCATTTATAAGACTGACTTTATTGTCTGGACTGAATTTTTCAGCTTACACAATTTAGCCGTTGAGCTAAGACTTAGTCAATTTTCTCGCAAATACAAAGGAAGAGAAGAGAGGGGCATCTTAGAGCTGAGGATGTAAACTCAAAACATTAAAGTAATTTTAGCTCACTATATATCGAACTAACACTTGAAAAGAAGAGAAATTTTCATTAAATAAATTATGGTTACATTCAAAATGCCCAAGTTTGGGCTACAAAGGGAACTTTACTAAGGTTTCTTCTAGAGGTCAAGAGCATCAACTAAGCCATCTTCATCCTTATAGAAGCCAAGAGAGAACTCCAAAGTTGCGTTTGAAGGATCTTCATAAGGAGGCCATCATCACCAAGTAGTGGGTTGGCTGACGCATTCATTTCCCTTTAGATCCTTTCAATACATTCGATGTCATATAGCTCAGTCCCCAACACCCAAGGATTGAAGTCCACATTTGCTGAGTTATGAATTACTGTATCCCAGCAAGTCAGATACCCATCGTTAAAGGCTTCAGTGTTGAGTTGATCGACCTCCCTTAGGTACTCATCAAATTCTTTAAACTTTTGAATTGCTTTTACCTAAGTGTTCTGAAGAAGGTGCTTATACTCTCGGCTCCCTCAAAAGGTAGTTAGAGCATCCTCCTATGCCTTTAGGATGTTAGCAACTTAGGACTTTAGGAGCCTCTCATTCTCTTGATGAGTTGAGTCTCGCTCCTCCTCCACCCTCGCTAATGCTACCTCGGCTTTGATCTTCTCCTTTTTAGCCTCACTTAATTTTACCACAACCGAGTCCCTCTCTTTAATGGCCTTCATCTTGGCCTCACGCTCAGAGGCAATCTCAAGTTGAAGAAAGTCAACCTTGAGCTGTGAGACCTCATAGCAGGCCTCGACCATGGCCAGCTTCTCTTGGTACCAAGTTGCTTCCTTTTTTGACTCGAGATAAAATCTCTCGGCATAATGGAAGAACTCACCAATCTGTAATCTGAACCAAAAGTTAGAAAGCGTACGAAAACCATTAAAACCTGAAAATAAGTCCCCAAGGCAGTCTCACATCACAGGCAACATTCTCCTTGCTAAGGAGTAGCTCGGTAGGAGACATCCAAGCTATATGAGAATTTGGATTGAATGTGTCCTTCGAACACTCCTCTTGAGTAGGTTCCTTCCTAGCTCTCCTTACCATTTGGAGACTTAGAGTGGTCATTTGAGTTCTTGGGTGCAGAGGATGGGAGGTAGAGGGAATGTCTACAACCTCACGGCAAACCTCTCATGGTATAGAAGTGAATTTAGGAAGGGATTTAGTAGGTTCTTCTGCTGGGGTAGTTCCTAAAGTAGGAAGACTTGGACTCCTTTTTCTCTTCACTTTCCTTCTCCTCCCCTCCTCACTATCCTGTACCCGAGGTCTGCCACCTTCACCCTCGGAGGCCTTAGTTTTCTTTTTCTTCTTTTTCTTTGACCCTATTGGGCAATCCACGAAAATAACATTTCCACCCCAAGTACGAGTACGTTTCTTTTTCTTTTCCTTCCTAGCCGGGGCAAATGCCTTAGAAGGACCTTCCCCCTCTTCTTTAGCTTTCCTGGCCTTTCGAGGGGGATGAGGTGGCATGACTTGAGGAGCACTAGCTCATTGCTGAAGAGCTTGCTTCATAAAAGTAATACAGCTCAAATCTGTAAGATAAACTAAAGTAACAGTTAGAGTGATCTTGCACATAGTAGCAATATATGCCTAAATCAAGGTAACTAGCAACCTACCTGAGTCCCTAGCAACTGAGAGGCTGAGGGCATAGAGCTTCTCCTCACTCATCCACCTTGGGGCTAATCGGACCTTGAGCTATTCAAACAACCAAGAGGAAAGGAGTTGATAAACCTCTAGAGGGTTGACCCCACTTGTCTAAAAAACCCGAGTCTTCTTGGGAGGTCTCTTGTGCTCAGAGGGTTGACCCCACTTGTCTAAGAAACTTGAGTCTTCTTGAGAGAAGACCCTTATTGAATGGTCTTTTCAGAAATGTACAGATGAAGTGTTGGCCCCAAATAGCTTATGGCCTTTCCTTGGTGCAAGGTACCATCTTCCATCTGAGCTCAAGCTTCCCTCCCTCAGAATGTATCTTGGAACATTTCTACTATTGGCACATGGCCCTTTTCCATAGCTAAGGCTTAGAATGCTATAATAACTCCCATAGCATTCGGAATTAGTTGATATGAGGCAAGGTCAAGATTGGCCAATACCCCCGAGATAAATGCATCTATGAGGTACTAAAGTCTAACCTCAAACATCTCCTAGAAAGTCATAAAGGCATACTTAGACTCATCCTGAAGGGTGGAGATGTCTACTTCCAAGCCCCATAGGTCAACTTCAGTTCCGTCTGAGAAGCCAAAGATTTGTACCAAATGTTCAATCTTTTTCTCTTGAAGAGTCTCAGTTAACTAGACTTGAATGGAAGGAAAACTTGGATTACTTAGCAGAATTAAAACAAAAAAAATTGAGTCACCACTACTTTCTGAGCTCTAAGTTACTTCTAGATCCTCAATGGTCGACAGATTATGACTGAGATTACACAATTCATTGAGTTGAAAGAGGATTGAGTCTGAGGTCTCAAATGTGATGTAAAAGACTTGGTCATTCAAGCAGCTCAAAAGAACAATAGGAAGAAAGAACTAAGTAAAGGCTCAGGAATGCTTAGCATACCCAAGCAACAAGATAATGATGTTCCTTTAGACTAGGGAGCAGATGCAATGGCCCTAGGAATTGTGATAAGAGTGGTGTTAGGCATGATTATGGCTGGAATGGTTACCACGATGGACCCTGGAATGGGGAGAACAATTGTGGTCAAAGCAACGACATTGCCAAAGGGTGATTGCTGGTTGTTGGCCATGGAGACTAAGGGTGAACAAAAAAAATAAAAAAATTGGTATACCAAATAGTATCAATTGAGAACTGTATCGAAAACTAGTTCTCATAACAAACCAATATGATTTTGGTTCTTAATTTTGATAGAACCGAAAAAACAGTTCTAGTTTTGAGCCGAGATTATGTGAAAATCAATGAACCAAAACTATATTGGTTATTTAACTATATCTATATAGTTCATTCTCAAACACTAGCATCTCTGATCTCGCCATCTCTATTGCTCTAATTTCTCATTCTCAAACCCTAGCATCTCGCCATCTTCATCACTCTGAGACTTTGACTCCGATCCCTAATTCTTCATTCTCTCCATCATTGATCTGGTGACCGGTGCTGCTTTCTGCTCTACCCATCGCCGATCTAGTGACTGGTGCTGCTTTCTCCTCTACCCATTGCCGATCTATTGACTGGTGCTACTTTTTCCTACACCCATCACCAATTTGGTGACTAGTGATGCTTTCTCCTTCGTCCATCACTAATTTGATGACTGGTGCTACTTTCTCCTCTGTCCATTGCCGATATGGTGTCTAGTGCTACTTTCTCCTTTGTCCATAGCCAATCTAGTGATTGGTGCTGCTTTCTCCTCTATCCATTGTTGATCTAGTGACTGGTGCTACTTTTCCTCTGTCCATCGCTAGAGCAGCAGTCTACACTAGTACACCCTCTCTCTTAACTCTATTAGCTCTTCTCTTACCTCTTCTCCCTCTCTCTCTCTCCCCTTCATCTCCATCCTCAATAGATTTCTGATTTTTACTGATGTCTAGTTCCATTTTTTGAGGGTTTTCTCAGCAATTATGGGACTAAGAGCTGAATTTCAACTTATTTGGGGGATTTTCTTGCTGCGGTGTGGCTGATTGTGCTAATTCTATGAATTAGGTATTGTGCTTTCTCATTTCTTCAATTTTCATATTAGATTGGTCTTTAGGGAGTGATAATGTCACTAATATGGTATGCGCTAGCTAAGTGAATGAAATGGTGGATTCTATAATGGTTTTGGATTTGCTTGTAATCTCTATTTACCATGATTTTTGCTTGAGCTAGCTTTTTTTTTTTCCTTTTTTGCTAATGAGTAGATATAGAAAATGTACTTCAAGTGTAAAGAACTTTATGTGTAGTGAATTTATGAAAGAATCAAATTTAATAGTCGTTCTATCTAATATTTCCATATCATAGACCACAAGTGTAGGAACCAGGTTAACCATGTGATTTCAATCTAGTGGTTTTTTTTCTTGAAACTCCATCTGAATTTATTTGACGAACCTTTGGCCTAAAAAGCAATTTTTTAGAGAATGAGGAACTTTCATATCATTAAATAATCATGAGGTTAAGACTACATAAAACAAAGATTCAAACACGATGTGAGTTGAGTTTATTGAAAATTTGAACATCCACCTGATATAGAAGTATCAATCAAGTCATGTTTTCAACAAAATGTGGACCATTTGTGAAAGAAGCATTTACACAAGCATAGATAAAAAAAAAAATAAGGGAAGGCCAAAAAAACATTGTAAATGCTTTGAAACAATCTATTGTGTCCAACCCTTTGTAATTCTAATATCGGGTAACTCCTAAGTTCTAGCTAGCCTTTCTCCCAATCTACAAGTAAGTTACAATACCATTTTTTATTACGAACTTGAGCAAAATATCCTTGAATACTAAAATAAATCTAATAGGGGTAGTTATAATCCCAATCTAGTTTATTTTCTTTTTATCAATATTTATTTTCATTGGGCAAAAATAGCATGCAAATTTCAAATTTCTAACATGAGTTGTAGGTGCTAAATAATTCAAATATAGATTTTATGAATTCCAATATGGATGTTTAACAATGGCTAGTTATTTATATTAATAATTGATTGTACCTCACCTCATTTATTTTCTTTCTTCTATTTTAGATGGACTCAAGTAGAGAAATCAGTAATGAAAATGCAAGTATAAGTGCTTCAAATGCAAAATCTCTTTGTACAAATCAAAATATTGGTGAGAAGACAAGTGAAGCTCAAGATGTAACATCAAGAATGAATAAAACAAATCAAAAAGCTTGGAAGGTGAGAAAAAACTAGTTTATGGATTTGGAACCATTTTTTAAAACTAGATGCCAATGAAGATAGTTATAAGGATAAACTCCAATGTAATTACTGTGGAAGTCTCCTTTTATGCCCTACTAATTATGGAACAAGTGGTTTAAGTACTCACTTAAGTAGATGCAAAGATTATCCTCCAAATATGGAGTTAAAAAAATAAAAAACTTTAGCCTTTTAGTCAATTAGTGATAATAGTGGTGGCACTCAAGCACACACATTTGTTAAATGAAATTTTAATCAAGAAGCATGTAGAATAACATTAGCCAAATATTTGATTCTTGATAAACTATCTTTCAAACATGTTGAAGGTCAAGGGTTTAGGTTGTATAGCTCTATATTTAACCTAAATTTGATGTTACTTCCCGATTTGCTGTTGTTAGAGATTATTTCGAAATTTTTTTGGACAAGAAGAAAAAATTAAAATATTTTTTTAGCAAGTTAAAGTAAAGGGTGAGTATCTCAACTAATTGTTGGATATCATACCAAAACTTAGGTTACATGAGTGTGACTGTTCGCTATATTGATGATGATTGAAAGCTTAAGAAAAGAATTTAAATTTTTATTCGGTTTCAAGTCATGCAAGTATGGTGATTAGTAAAACATTAGAATTGTGCGTACTTGATTGGGGCATAGATAAGATCTTCACAATTACTATAGACAATGCATCCTCTAATGATGTTGGAGTTCAATACTTGAGGAAGAGGCTTGATAGTTAAAAAAATCGTGTACTTAATGGAAGAGCATTTACATGTGAGATGTTGTGCACATCTCCTGAGTCTAATTGTTAAAGAAAGGCTTAAAGATTCAAATGATTATATTGCTAAAATTTAGGCTGTAGTTAGATATGCGAGATCATCACTGGCAAGAGCACAAAGGTTCAAGCTTTCTATGGAATAAAAAAAAATAGAATGCAAAAATTTGGTTTGTCTTGATGTTGAAATAAGATGGAACTCTACATATCTAATGTTTGATGTTACTTTGAAATCTAAAAAAGCTTTTTAATTATTGGAGATCCAAGGTTCAAAATATATAGAGGAGCTAATGAAGGGGAAGTCAAAGGGACCGATACATGAAGATTGGGATTCTTCTTAGGCTTTATTACCTTTTTTGAAAGTATTTTATGATATTTTCTTAAAAATATCGGGTTCTTCCTATGTGACAGAAAATATATATATGCAAAGCATGTATGGGATTGGTATAATGATTAAGAAATTTTCTGAATTAGATGACTTTTGCTTAAGTAATATGGCTTTTAAGATGAAGATCAAATATAATTAATATTGGGCAAATATTGAAAAGCTCAATGTTATGCTATTTATTACTTCTGTGCTTGATTCTAGGCTAAAGTTGGAGAGCATAGAATGAAAAAGTCAATAAGTTGAAGTGTAAAGTGAAGAATATTTTGGATAGACTTTTTCAAGAATATTCATTCATAAAAAAAATCATTTTCTTCTTCCCATAGTGTTGCAAGAGTTGAATTGATAAAAAAAAAAGAAGAAGAAATGATATTGGAACAAGTAATCTTGATGTACTTCAGCTGGTTCAAGATGAATTGAGAAAAGTAAAAGCAAAGCAAAAGACTTGTAGTTGCAAAACAAAATTGGATAAATATTTAGAGGAGGAACGTGAAGATGGAGCACAAGATTTTGATATTCTTCTTTGGTAGAAGACAAATAGTGGTAAGTATCTAGATCTTTCCATAATCGCTAAAGATGTGCTTATTATGCCCATATCTACTGTTGCTTCACAGCCAGCTTTTAGTATGGGAGATCGAATTCTTGATCAATTTTAAAGTTTTTTATCTACAAAAATGGTGGAAATACTTATTTATACACAAGATTGATTGCGTTCTACTAGTTCTTCTATCAATATTGAGGAGACACTTGATGAAATTAAAAATATATCTGAAGGCAAAAATTACTTGTTCATTATATTATTTTTGTAAAACTAATTATTAGTATTTAATATTTATTCTATATATTTAACATGTTTTATTTTTTTAATTGCAAAAATGACGAGCAAAATGAAAACAATAGTATCAGTTGATGACTAATTTTCTTTGTTGATGCATGTAATTTTGTGAATGTAAGTTGCATTTTATATAACTTGGCTTCTATATAGTAGGCTTCCATATAACTTGTGTAAGTATATCGCTAAACTAATTTCCCCTCCATAGAATACTCATTACTCAAGGCATATTCAAAAGTTCCTCTAAAGACTAAAGTATCTTTGGTCAAAAAGTGATAATGACATCTATGAAGTCCATCATTGTGAACTTTCAAGCTATGCTTATCTTATGTCTAATTTTGAATTCATCACATGTTTGTTTTGTGAACTAGGTTTATTTCATGTACATATGATTTTCTTTCTATTTTCATTGTCTTCAACTATGTTACCCTTCTTGGTTACCTTAAATTCCTTCGATGTAAAGAGCTCTTCAACTCTAAAAGTGTAAAGATTTTCATCATCTTCATGAGAATTTGTTATTTGGATCGAAATATACTTTTCATAAAGTCTTATATTTATTAGAAAAATATTTGCTCCCCAAAACTAGAAAAATGTTAAAGTATATTTCTTTGATTTATACATAATGCAATATTGCATATTTTCCTATGCCCGCATTTTTAAGTATCATTGATTTATATTGTAATATTTGCATTATTGCTGATTGAACTCTAGTAGTGTTTGTTGTTATCTACACTCATTAAGATAACTGCTTTAGATTGTTGTAACTTGCTGATTAAACTCTGGGCTAGTTAGCTAACATTGCGACTTTTTTGAAATTGCATCAATGAATTTGAGGAGTTGGAAGTAGTTCCAGTCCATCTGTGATGGAAGGCCCTTTGGAACCACTTACTTCATCTATTGTCGTATTAGTTTCGAATGTTCCCGATGATTCATTTGTGAACTTATTTGGTGTATCATTTGACTTGCAATTATGTACTTGTTCCGCCAACGGGATTGAATAAGAAACTAATTTGATGAGTGAAAGAAACTCTCTTCTATTCATAGATAAATGAATTTGTGTTTGTAATAGGTAAATTCTAGTTTGTTTGTGTGAACTTTTAGCTGTGCGTGGAGCAGCATGCTATATATAAAACTGACAAAAAATTTAAAAATTTTTATTATGTAAAATTTTAAAATATAGTTTTTTATATTATATACATGTTAGTATATTTCAAATTAAATTTTATAGGATTATAATTTAAAATATAAGATTTTAAAATTAATAATTTAAAATTGGTATACCGATTTGTAGAATTAGTTTAAAATTGATTTAGAACTTGAACCAAAAAATTGATTCTTAACCTAAATTGATATGGTTTCGATTTTTAATTTTTTAAGAATCGAAATCCAATTATGGCTCTAAAATGTCTAAAACTGATACAGTAAATCGGTTTTGCTCACCCCTAATGGAGACCGTCGGAGAACTCGCAGATGAAAATAGTGAAATACTTGAACTCAAAAGTGATGGGCGAATGAAAGTAGAACCACAACTTGTGGGCCTAAATTTATAGTCCCTCGGAACCATCCGATTGCCGACACATGGAAAGATTACAATTATTATTGAAGTGTCGCATCGTTTTGAGCTAAGGTGCGAATCTCAAGAGACACATGGCGAAGTTGCGGCTACAACTAAAGCATCGGGTCGCTTTGAGATGAGGTGCAAATCTCAAAGAGCATATGATGAGAATCCATAATACATCTCTGAGCAGTCCACTGTCGTTGTGTTTAATGAGATGCGGCCCCTTGAAAATGCGGGCTCTCATAATGAAAAATGGTGCAACACATTAAGTGAAAGCGACCGCACACCTCCCAAAAATCTGGCAAGCCTTTCGAGGTAAGAATGGTCAAAGAGAACCCCGAACCCAAAGTATGTATATTTTAGTATTTGGGCTTGGGGGCACTGATAATACACTTGGTTAATATCACTACACCGAGGTAAAATCAATAGGAGCCAAACTCAAGGTAGATCAAAGTTGAGGTGTAAACTATAGTGCCCGAGATAGAAATTCTCCTTTATACCGAGATGTGTGGAAGTGCCAATACCGAGGTAAAAATAATCCGAGCTTCGGGATTCTCTTATAGAAGTCCCTCCAAGTCGCCGAACTTAAGAACTGTTGGGGAGCCGCAAGAGTGTCAAACCAAATCCATATAGTGAGCCGGACACCAAACCATCCCAAAAGCTCGAGCTCATGAGATATGGGTTTTTTTTCACTATATCTATTGGACTCTATCTATCCAATATCCGATGTGGGACTAATTCATCACACCTGACATTATAACAATCTCCCCCTTCAGGTGTGATTTGATCACATCAATTTAACACTCTTAATCAAGAACTCTTTTATTCGACCACTTCCACCGTATGACCCATGTCCTCGCACCGTCGTCTAGTGCCCGCGCCCTTGCGTCGGCTTCTGGCGCTCACACTTGTGGGCTCGCCATTCTAGCGCCAGCGCATGCGCCCTCTCTCCGGCCTCAAGCCGGCCTTGCACGAGCGCCCGAGCCCTTGGGCCTGCACTCACGCCCTTGCCGGCCTCGCGCCCGCGTCCTCTCGCCGGTCTTTGCCATGAGACTAACATGTGACTCAATTCAGTCGCATTATCGCGGTAATTTTTGGTCTTAAGAGTTTGCACAGCTTCGAACCTGAAGCTCTGATACCACTTGTTGCGGAAAATATCGATGTCCACCACAATTCGCAATATAGAGGAAGAACAGAAAAGAGGAAAAGATAGCACATAAGAGATATATGTGGGAAGACGATCCGGAGAATATTGTATTGATGAGGAAGAGAAAAGAGAAGATTACAACGACGGAGACGAAACTCCAATATCACCAACTCTCACTCTCTATTTTCTATATATTGAGACCCTTACATCAATGGTGTATTTATAGATATGGCCTAATAATGTTTGAGTCAAAATAGAAGACTGACTCAAATAAGACTTCTACTAATTTAAGACTTCTAGAAGATAAATCTAGATAAGGATTAGGCCCATTAATATAATTAAGACTATCCGGAAAATCCGGATTCGAGACACCATAAAGCCAACAATCTCCACCTTGGCTCGAATCATCTTATTCTCTGAATTTGAATCTTCAATAGATGTCTTTACCATTACCTCCTGGGATAGGATCAACGACCTTGAATATTGATCAAGTCCAAACAGAGATTGAACTTATCAATCGGAATCACCTTCGTCAACATATCTGCAGGATTTCTTGAAGTATGAATCTTTTGTAAAGAAATCTCGCCGTCTTCAATAATATCCCGAATAAAATGAAATCGGACATCTATATGCTTTGATCTGGCATGATACATTTGGTTCTTCGCAAGGTGTATGGCGCTCTGACTGTCGCAAAAAATAGGAAGAACATGTTGAGAAAAACCAATTTCACTTGCCAAACCTTTTAGCCATAGGGCTTCTTTCACGGCTTCTGTAGCTGCCATATATACTCAGACTCTGTTGTAGATAATGCTACAGTTGACTGTAAGGTACACCTCCAACTAATAGGTCCTCCACAAAGAGTGAAAAGATAACCAGTGAGGGATCGGCGTCGATCAAGGTCTCCAGCATAGTCTGAATCGACATAGCCAATAATTTTGGCCTCTTGCACTCTGTTCCTGTCGAACATAAACCAATATTAAGAGTACCTTTAATAATCTTATAGCCATTTCCTGGCCTGCCAATGCTCTTTTCCTGGATTTGCCATGTAACGACTAACAACGCTGACTGCTTGTGCAATATCAGGTCTTGTGCATACCATAGCATACATTAGACTTCCAACAGCACTTGAGAATGGGATGTTCTCCATGTATGCATGCTCTTCATTCTGTAGACGGCCATTGTTGAGGCTGCACAGCTTGGAAGTGAGTGAGATGCCAACGGAGTACTTGACGGATTTGCCTTCTGCATGTGAAAACGAGAAATAATCTTCTCGAGATACTTGCTCTGTTTGAGGCATAATTTTTCATGCTTTCGATCTCGATCAATTTCCATACCGAGAATCTTCCTTGCAGCACCTAAATGTTTCATCTCAAATTCTTTTTTCATTTTAAACTTTAAATCATTTAGTAGAGATATGTCTTGAGTAGCGATAAGCATATCATCAACATAAAGAAGCAATATAATAAATGAGTTATTGGCATGCATCTTAAAATAAACACAACAATCATGTTTACAGTGGATGAAATCTTGACCCAGCATAAAACTGTCAAACCTTTTATACCATTGCCTTGGAGACTGTTTCAAACCATAAAGTGATTTGTTCAACTTGCAAACAAAATTTTCTTTGCCTTCTTGGATGAACCCTTCAGGCTGTTGCATAAAAAATTGTTCTTCTAATTCTCCATGCAGAAAGGCAGTTTTGACATCAAGCTGTTCTAACTCAAGATTATGAAAAGCAACTAAAGCAAGTAGAAAACGAATAGATGTGTGTTTAACCTCAGGAGAGAAAATTTCATTAAAGTCAATACCCTCCTTTTGTGAATACCCTTTTGCAACTAAACGGGCCTTGAATTTAACACCATCTATCTCAGAGAAATCCTCTTTCTTTCAAAATACCCACTTGCAACCAATTGCTCTTTTACCTTTTGGTAATTTCATCAGATCCCAAGTATGGTTCTTTTGAAGAGAATCCATCTCTTCATTCATAGCAACTTGCCACTGAGAAGAATTCTTATCCTGTACTGCTTCTTTATAGGAGGAAGGATCACCATTGTCAGTAACTAAAGCAAAAGCTACCATATCTTCAAAACCATACCTTTCAGGTGGCTTTATTTTCCTTTGAGATCTTCGAAGTGGAGTCTTTTCAGAAATTTGATTCTTAAGATTTTTTTGTGAGTTGGGCATACCCTGAATATCTTCTTCTGAAGGAATTACATGCTCCACCTCCACTTGCATTATATCATTGAGATCTTTCTTGAGAGATTTTAGCATACCACTTTCATCAAATACTATGTCTCTCTCAATAATTACATTTGAAATAGTAGGATCCCACAAACGATAGCCTTTGACGCCTTTGGCATAACCCAGGAAAATACATTTTTTGGAACGTGCATCTAACTTATCCTTGATAACATGCACATAAGCAGAGCAACCAAAAATCTTTAAAGAAGAATAATTTGCAGGTTGACCAGTCCATACCTCTTCAGGAGTCTTGCAATTAATGGCTATTTGAGGAGAGCGATTCATAATGAAGCATGCTGTATTGACTGATTCTGCCCAAAAATCTTTATCAAGATTAGCTGTACTGAGCATACTACGTGCTTTCTCTAACAAAGTTCTGTTCATCCTTTCAGCCACACCGTTTTGTTGAGGTTTTCCGGGGATGGTAAAGTGACGCTTGATGCCTTCATCTTCACAGAATTTGAGAAACTCTGTTAATTTGTACTCTCCGCCATTATCACTTCTGAGATATTTGATTTTTCTGCCAGTCCTTTTTTCAACTGAAGTTTTCCACCGTTTGAAAACAGAAAACACCTCGGCTTTGTGATGCAAAAAATAAATCCACACTTTTCTGGAAAAATCATCAATAAAACTGACAAAAATAACGAGCACCAGATTTTGATAGAATAGGAGAGCACCACACATCAGAATGAATATAATCAATTAAGCCTTTAGTGCAATGAATACCAGTGTTAAACTTTACCTTGGACTGTTTACCATAGAGACAATGCTCGCAGAAATCCAATTTGCATGAGTTGAGACTTTTCAGTAATTTTTTTTTGTTGAGCTCATTTAAACCTTGCTCACTCATATGACCGAGACGCATATGCCATAATTGAGTCATATCAGAAGAAGAAGAAGAAGAAGACGACTGAGAAATTGTTGCTCCACCTGCAACGGTTTTTCCTACTAACTCAAATAAATTTCCATGCTTTAGGCCCTTCATTACTATCAATGAGCCTTTAGCAACCTTAAGAACTTCACCTTCAGCAGAATACTTATAACCAGCAGAATCCATAGCACCCAAAGAGATCAAATTCTTTTTCAAATCAGGAACATGTCTGACATCAGTAAGAGTTCTAATAATATTATCAAACATCTTAATTTTGATTGTTCCAATTCAAACAGTTTTGCATGGATTATTATTACCCATCAAAACTAAACCACCATCATAAGGCGTGTAGTTTTCAAACCAATCCTTATTAGGACACATGTGATAAGAACAACCAGAAGCAAGAATCCAAATATCATGGTAACGATCAAAATTAGAACTAATAGAGAGAACGTTACCCAAATTATCATCAGAACTCTCTTCAACAACTGAAACTTGTTCTTTGGCTTGCTCTTTAGATTGAGATTCTCTTTCTTTCTTTGCTTTGAGCTTCCAACAATCTTTAATTGCATGTCCCATCTTTTACAATACCTGCAGTTTATTTCTTTGGATTTGGATCTAGAACGACCTGTTCTTAATCTTTCTTTGGTACGACCTCTGACAATTAATGCTTCTGAGTGTGACACATCCCCTCCAATCTTTTTCAAATATTCATTAGATAGAAGGGCAGTAGAAATATCGTCAAATTTCAAATCCTTCCCATACATGAGAGTAGTTTTAAGATTCTCAAGAGAAGGAGATAAGGACGATAATAAAATAATTGTCTTGTCTTCATCTTCAATTTTAACATCAATGCTTAACAATTGAGAGACAAGTTTATTGAAAGCATTAAGATGATCAACTATATTCGTACCTTCTGTTATTCGAAAATTAAAAAGCTTCTGCTTTAAATAAACTCTATTTGAGATAGACTTACTCATATACTGTTTCTCCAGCTTTTTCCATAACTCTGAAGGTGATGTTTCATCAAGAAACGGATAGAGTACCTCATCGGTAAGACTGAGGATGATTGTGCTATGTGCGCTGGCCTTTTGGTTTTCCCAGACACTTTCGATGACATCTTCAGGCTTGACGTCCTCCAATGTGTGTCTCAACCCTTGTTGAGTAAGAATTGCACGAACTCTTGCTTGCCAAATAGAAAATCCTTGCTTTCCATTGAATTTCTCTATATCAAACTTCGTAGTAGACATATTGAACCAAGCTCTGATACCACTTGTTGCGGAAAATATCGATGTCCACCACAATTCACAATATTCTCTGGATCGTCTTCCCACATATATCTCTTGTGTGCTATCTTTTCCTCTTTTCTGTTCTTTCTCTATATTGTGAATTGTGGTGGACATCGATATTTTCCCCAACAAATGGTATCAGAGCTTCAGGTTCGAAGCTGTGCAAACTCTTAAGACCGAAATTACCGTGATGGTGCGACTGAACTGAATTAAGTCGTATGTTAGTTTCTTTTAAAAAATCAAAAAGAATGAGACAAAAAACCCATTTATGTGGGTCACACGGTGGAACTGGTCGAGTAAAACAGTTCTTGATTAAGAGTGTTAAAATTGATGTGGTCAAATCACACCTGAAGGGGGAGATTGTTATAATGTCAGGTGTGATAAATTAGTCCCACATCGGATATTGGATAGATAGGGTCCAATATATATAGTGAAAAAGACCCATATCCCATGAGCTTAAGCTTTTGGGATGGTTTGGTGTCTGGCCCGCTATATTATTCCGTTTCGACACACTTTCGGCTCTCCCAACAAATGATACCAGAGCTTCAGGTTCGAAGCTGTGCAAACTCTTAAGACCGAAATTACCGTGATGGTGTGACTGAATTGAGTCGTATGTTAGTTTCTCTTAAAAAATCAAAAAGAATGAGACAAAAACCCGTTGATGTGGGTCACACGGTGGAACTGGTCGAGTAAAAAAATTTCTTGATTAAGAGTGTTAAAATTGATGTGATCAAATCACACCTGAAGGGGAAGATTGTTATAATATCAGGTGTGATAAATTAGTCCCACATCGGATATTGGATAAATAGGGTCCAATATATATAGTGAAAAAGGCCCATATCCCATGAGCTTAAGCTTTTGGGATGGTTTGGTGTCCGGCTCACTATATTATTCTACTTCGACACTCTTTCGGCTCAACATGTCTGACATCAGTAAGAGTTCTAATAATATTATCAAACATCTTAATTTTGATTGTTCCAATTCCAACATATGGTGTAAATTTACTGTACAAAATCTACAATATAAAATAGAATCCATTCCAACATATGGCGTAAATTTATTATCCATAAGGATTTCAAATTCAGAGTTTCGGTTTACAGCCAAACACCCAACATTTTTAATATTTGCTTGCTTTCCTCAGACACGAAGAGAATCTTTCCCCCGGTAGAAACTAGAAACGTGGCCGAGCAAGCTAGGCCCATTTCGGCCCAAATCTTGATTAAAATCGGAAATCTTGGGAAAAATTACCAAAAAAATTTTAAAACTTTTTTGAAATTTCTGTTTGGTATTAGAGGTGTGCACTCTTCGGTTAAAACCGAATTAATCAACCGAACCAAAACTGAATAATCGATTTTGTTTGGATTATTTGGTTTTCGGTTCGGTTTGGTTTTAAAAATCAAAAATTTGTTATTCAGTTTCGGTTTCGGTTATTGATTTTGAAAAATCGTAAAAACCGAACCGAACCGAATTATATATATATATATATGAATACTAGATAGCTGGTTTCGATTTTGGGCTAATCGGTTCAAACACAACTATATATATATCGTTATCAGCGATCGGTTCGCCACTTCGCCACTCTCGCCTCTCGTTTCAACCCTAACCCTAAATCCTGATCTTCTCCTTCATCCCTGTGGGCTGCAGTTGCGGCGCTGCGGCTGCACCGTGTTGGGATCAGAGGTTTCATCGCGCGATTGTCACGGTAAAAAGGGTTTGGAAGTTCTCCATCAACCCGACATCGCTTTCATCCACTCCCATCCACCTCTGAGTCTCGACGCCTCAAGATTTCTTTGTGACTAGTCGTCAACACTCCAACCTTTAATCTCTCATTTTTCTACAATGGATCAAACTGCAAGGTGAGATAATTTATGAAATTATGAAATTTAGGGCTGATTTTTGTGAAATTAAATTAGGATTTTTTGATTTCATACGATTTTATTGTTAGATAAGTAAATCCTCAATTTCGAACTCCCGATCATTCTTCTCCTTCATCCCTGTAACTGCGGTGCTATGTCGTGTCGGGATTAGAGGTTTCATCGCGTGATCATCACGGTCATGGTGAGCAGAGTTCAGAAGTTCTCCAGCAACCCGGCATCCTTCAGTCTTCAACAACGTGACATCGCTTTCGTTCACCTCCGGATCTCCCTCCACCTCTGAGGCTCTAAGTCTCGACGCCTCAAGATCTCTCTGTGACCAGCCTTCGACGCTCTGAGCTTTAATATCTCATTTTTCTACAACGGCATCATCAGGATCAAGCTGTAAGGTGAGAAGATTTATGAAATTATAAAATTTAGGGTTGATTTTTGTGAAATTAAATTAGGGTTTTTTGATTTCATATGATTTAATATGCAATTCTATATTCTCTATTGATAGATGTTAAACGAGAATGACAGTTATGAGCTTTCAAACACAAATCCAGTTATTCCAAGTCCAATGCTAATTTTTGCTTCTCAGGAAAGTTCTATGCCTATGGTTATCGAAGTTTCAAACGAGGGCAATGCATCTACGTGTACAAAACCTCCAATGCCAAGAAAGAGAATAGCAGCACGATCAGTTGTATGGGAGCATTATACAAAGTTCACATAGTCGGACAAGTCAACCAAAGCCAGATGCAACTATTGTGGTAATGAATTCTTTTATCATTCAAAAAGAAATGGTACTTCTTCTCTTAGACATCACATGAATCAATGCAAGCAATATCCATATAATGTTGATACACATCAAACACAACTTGCTATGCAACCTATTCAAAAAGAAGTAGAAAATGAGTCTGTGCTAACTAGTTGGAAGTTTGATCAAGAAAAAATTAGAAAATCACTGACATACATGATTGTTGTAGATGAACTGCCATTTAGTTTTGTGCAATATGAAGGTTTTCAATACTTTATGTCTTAAGCTTGTCCTAGATTTTGAATGCCTTCACATTGGACTATGACTAGAGATTGTTTTCAACTCTACCATGATGAAAAGGTAAAGTTGAAATAATATTTCAGAGAGTCCAAATAAAGAGTTTGTTTGACCACTGATACTTGGACCTCAATTCAAAACATAAACTATATGTGTATCACAGCACATTATATTGATATTGATTGGAACTTGAAGAAAAAGCTTTTGAATTTTTGCAAAATTACAAGTCATAAGGGTGAAGTTATAGGAAAAGCAATTGAAAAATGTCTGTCTGAATGAGGAATTGATAATGTTTTGATTGTTACTGTTGATAATGCCTCTTCAAATGATACTGCTATTTCCTATTTGAAGAAAAAATTTTTGAATTGGGGCACTTGTTTGGCACAAGGAAAATATATTCATATGTGTTGCATAGCACATATCATTAATCTTGTGGTGAAAGATGGTTTGAAAGAGATGGCAGATTCCATTGCTCGGGTTAGATCTGCTGTTAAATATATGAGATATTCTCCAGCAAGATGGCAGAGGTTCAAAGAATGTGTGGAAATTAAAAAAATTGAAAGCAAAATGTCTTTTTTTGGATGTATCCACAAGGTGGAATTCCACCTATATGATGCTTGAAGCAGCTCAAACTTTTGAGAGGGCTTTTGAAAATTTTGAAGAGGAAGATAGCAATTTCTGTAATGAGCTTAATAATGAAGATGGAACTCCTCTGTTTTTGACTGACAAATGTTAGGCGACTTATTATATTCTTAAAGCATTTCTATGAGTTGACTTTTTGAGTTTCTGACTCTATGTATGTTACAAGTAATTTATTTTTTGATGAAATTTGTCAAGTTAACATTCTTTTGAATATGTGGAAAGTCAGCAGTGATATAAAAGTCCAAGATATGGCTGTTATGATGAAAGAAAAATATGACAAGTATTGGGGTGAGTCAGAGAAGATTAATATACTTTTTTTTATTCCTGTTGTCTTTGATCCAAGACGCAAGTTAGAATATGTTGAGTTTGGAGTTAAAAAAATGTATGAAGGTGACAGAGGTGTCATGATAAGGAGAAAATTGTATGAAATTGTATATGATTTGTTCAAAGAATACAGGATGCGACTACAGTTGGGAGAAATGTAAGATGGTGAAGGATCAAATATGCCAATGCAATCAGGAAAGTACATCTTAAGTAGTCTATTTGCCGAGCATAGAAAAAATTTCATGGGTGATGAAATGAAATCTGAGTTAGACAAGTATTTGTCAGAGGATCTTGAAAAAAATGAGCCAAACTTTGATATTCTGGGCTTCTGGAAAGTGAATAGCTGCAGATTTCCTATTATGTCACATATGGCTCATGATATATTAGCTATACCTATCTCTACAGTGGCCTTTGAATAAGCTTTTAGCAGAGGAGGGCACATACTTGATTGTTTTCGTAGCTCTTTGACTCCTACACTAGTACAAGCTCTCCTTTGCACTCAAGATTGGATTAAAAAAAAAATCAAAAACAGAAATTAATGTTGAGGAAAGTTTGAAAGAACTTGAAAAGATTCAAGAGGGTAAGATTTGTATTACTAATATTTTTATTATTAGATTGTATATTTTTTTAGTATGATCAAATAATCATTGAATGGTTTTTTTATTTCAGAGTTGACAATGATGAAATTGGATGTCACAACCATTGAATTTTGAGAAGTCATCTTTTGATGTTTTCAGACTCTATAAAGTATTTAAGGTTTGAATATGCTTACTTATTTTTTATGTATTTTTTTCATGTTTCTAACTTTCTATGGTCATCTCTTGCAGATTCATTCTTATATATCCTTTTTACTGAATATTAACTTGATTTGTATCTTTATAGGCTCATAGCCTTTCAATGTGGTTTCTTATCATTCATGTGCATCATAGCATCAGTGCATGTGTGAAGTTATGATCTTACAGTCCTTAGTTTCTTACCCAATTATCTGATATTTTCTTAATTCTTTTACTATGATAATATTTTACTATCTTTTTAGGTCTAATAGTATGATCTAACAAAAAAAGTGAATTTAATCTATTTAGATGCATCATGCATGCATCCAACTATCAAAAAACAGGTATGTATCCAACTATTATTTTGTAGGAGCGGGTTGATGTCTGAGGGGAGACATCTTCGTTTTCGATGATGCATCAAAGCCAAATCCGAGCCTCTTGAATTTTTGCTTTTATTTGAGATTTTTTATTATATTTCTTTGATTTTTTGTAAGCTTTGTTTTGTTTTTTGTTTTTGGTGTTTTGATACCGAGGTGTTCCATGTTAATCTTCCTGATTGGACTATGGTCCCCTACTTTGGCATCATCCTCTTTATTTTGTAGCAATGGCATGGCTGTTTGGATGGCCTGTGAAGGCAAACACTACCTACCATTCATGGATGGGGAGAGCCAGAAAGGGATGCTGGGTTTTGACAATGGATCAAAGGTGAATATGACGGTATGACCCTCTTGGAATTATTTTGTAGTTTTTTTTAATGATTTTTGTTGAATTTCTCATAAGCTTTTTGTTTCTTTTTTTTTTTTTTGGTGTTTGAGGCAATGAAGATACTGAATCATTGGCTCATTGCCATATGCTATGCTCGCATGTGGGCAAGTGACTGATTGGACCATTATCTCCTTCTTTGGCTTCACCCTAGTAATGTTATGCTGCTTGGAAGTTGGAACTTCTGGCTTCTTATTTTTTTATCTTTCATACAATTTTGCATATATATTAGAGTTTTGTTACTTCTGTACACGGGACGATTTCTCAAGCTTTTCTTAATGGATCATTGGACTTGATATAATCCTTCAAAGTTCAAAGGCTAACTGATTACTGAATTGATCATATTTATTCTGAACCACATAATCACAGTTGTTGTCTTGCAGCTTACTAATGCTGAGTTATTTGATTTACAAGAATGATATTATAGCCTTATAGGATTGTTTTGCTACTGTACATTGTCCTGCAACTCTGCAAGCATGAAGTTGAATTGTTGAAGTGCTCTGCAGCAGTGCAGCTTGCCAGCTTATGCTATTATACAATATACATTGTCCTGTTGCTTGCCTGCTCCTGCAAGTATGATGTTGAAGTGTTGAACTGTTGAAGACTTGGAACTTGGAAGTCTTGAAGTGTCTTGCTACATGAAGTTGAACTGTTGAAGTATCTTGCTTGTACCATTGTGGCATGTGAGATTAATTGATTAAGTATCTATTGGGTTACAATTGGACTGGGTATGTATCTATTGAATACCTTGTACTTCCTTTTTTTTTTTTTATGCAAATGACCAGATCCAGATAGACTCACGCAAAAAATTCGGTTTGCAATTTGGTTATAACTGAACCGAACTGAAATATTTCGGTTTGGTTTAGATTCGGTTTCTATACTATTCGGTTTGGTTCGATTTTGGATTTTGAAAATTCGAAAATTTCGATTTGGTTTATTCGGTTCAGTTCGCTTCGGTTTTAACCGAATACACATCCTTATTTGGTATCTCATATTTTCAAAATTTATTCTCAATTCTTGAAAATTTTTAACATTCAAAATCAACTTCTAAAATAGTTTTTTTGAAAAAATAAATTTAATATTATTTTATAAAATTTTATCTTATATATAAAAATATAAAAATATTTTATTTTATATGCAAATCATTTATTTCATTATATAAATATATAACATATAATATTTATAAACAGTAATAAATTTATATTTTTATTTTAAAAATTGATTATTTTAAAGACTAATGTTAAATTTTTGAAATTTTCAGGGTACGATAAAAAACCCTAAATCCCATACCTAAAACCCCTCACTTTTCCTCACTTTTCCTCGCATTTCCTCACATTTCCTTTCTGCTCCCAAATCCCTCCGCATCAATCCGCGCAGCCATGGCCGCCGCTTCTGTTGACGAGCAGAAGACCAAGGCCGTCCTCCGCCAGGTGAAAAGCTTCGATCTTTGCCCGCAATCTATTGAAATCCTAACATTAGTGATTTTCCTTTTTTTTGTGTGCTTTACAGGTGGAGTTCTATTTTAGCGACAGTAATCTCCCGCGGGACAAGTTTTTGAAGGAGAGGGTTGAGGAGAGCAAAGATGGATGTATCCTGCGACCAATTTGTGGAAATTTTGTGTTTTTTTTGTGATTTTTGTGGCTTTTTGGGTGATCCTTGACGGGGTGCTCAGCAGTGAGTTTGGCTCTTATTTGTTCTTTTTCGAAGATGAGGAGCCATCTTGGTTTGGGCAACTTGAAGCCGGAGCAGGTGCCGGAGGAGACAGTGCAGGCTGTGGCAGAGGCTTTGCGGAAGTCGGCTTCCCTTAGAGTTTCAGACGATGGTGAGTTCTTTATTAAATTGATGGGCTGGGGTTTTAATTAGGATTGCGTTTTTCTTGTAATGCTGTTTATCATTCAATGGTTGCTGTTCATAATTCTGGATTGTGTGCTCTTGATGGGCATTGTCCAAAGATGGCAACTTTCCTGCTTATGAGGTATAGTCTGTTTGGATTGTTATTCTCTCTGATATTTGGGGATTTCGTGGTATCCCTGGTTTGTTTAGAAATGCAACACTTTTTTATGGTTGCAGAAAATGTATATTTTTTTATGGTTTGGGCTGTGCATGTGTGATGACACGATTAGATGTGGTTAGTCCTATATCAGGTTGATACTTTGATAGTTGGCTTATTTGTTCAAGATGGAGATTGATTCATATATGGAAAGCTTTCATACATCTATAATGCTGGATCATTTGTGTTTTCAAAGATTGTCTCTTTTTATCAAATCTATGGATTAATATCTAAATAATTGTGACATGGCTTCAAGACATTGTGTCCAAATCAACAAAGACATTTAAGTCCGCCTTTTTAGTGTTTGTGGTTGCAAATTTTGTTGGAGAAATTTTAAATATGAATGTGAAACCAAAGGGATGATTCTGTCAGTGAACAATGCTATTGGTTTCAACCATTGGAGAAGCTAGAATTGATGATGGAAGCACTTTGGTTTTAACCAGTGTCATTAAATCTTTTCTAAACCAATTAGTGTTTCATATTTTTTGCACCTGGTGGTTTATCTCATGGATTTTGGTGGAAATTTCACATTTCCTGTCAATTATTCCATGGTAGCACTGATTTTTATTTTATTTTCTGTAATTAATTTATTCTGCTCTGCTGATTGATGAGAAGTCTAACTGAGAAACTACACATTTTATTTTTATTATTTTTCCCATTTGGTCAATGACTTGCCTCACAACTATTTCTCAAACAAAAAAAGTGCTTGGCATGCAATTGAGAGGTAAGAAATCTTTTGTGGATAATCTTTTACAGGGAAGAGAATTGGCAGAACTACTGAGCTATTGAAACTAGAAGAGGTTATGGAACAAGTGGATTCAAGGACAATCACTGCTTCCCCCTTACCATATGATGTAAAACTTGAAGATGTTGAGTCTTTCTTCAGCAAACATGGGAAGGTATCTTTTTTTTTTTCTTAATTAAATTTTCATGCAAAGCTTGGCCATCATGATTCTTTGGCTTAACTAATTCCCGATGCACTCCTGAATGCACTCTTTCAGGTGAATTGTGTTCGGCTGCCTCGTCATGTTGCAGACAAAAGGCACTTTTGTGGCACTGCTTTGGTTGAATTCTCTGGAGAAAATGATGCTCAAAGGATTTTAAATGAAACCTTAATTTATGCAGGAGCAGAGCTAGAAATAAAGCCTAAGTGAGATTTTTCTTGCATCTGAAGTAGCAATTTTCTTCTAGACTTTGGTTTTCATTGCAAGCAATTCGTTTGAGTTTAGTCTGGTCTCTCCTCTGTGCTTAGAAGTTTTTTGATTAATGTATTGTGTGTGCTGTGGCTTTTACATAATATTACTTTATCATGTGCCCTTTTTATTTGATAGGCTATTTCTGCTTTAGAATACATCTTTTTAGTTTGACTAATTTTTTTTAATATGCTACTGTTTGTCACATGATGCAGAAAGGAATTTGATGCAGAAAGACAGAATAAGAAGGAAGAACTTGATCAAACAAGAAATTCTACAAATGATGCTTCAAATGGAAGGTGTATAAACTGTGAACATCCTCTTCTTAGTATTCTTCATTTCTCTATTTAAAATCTAACTGTCCCTGTTATCTTGGGATCATACATCATGGTAGCTATCCAAAAGGCTTGATTGTCTCCTTCAAGCTGAAGTGTAGGGTTCAGGAAGGATCCACAGAAGAAAATGGTAATGATAAGGCTAATAGTAGTGAAGTTTCTGAAAAGCAAGTTGAGAAAACACCTGCAAGTGCAACCAAGGAAGATGATGAGAATAGTGAGATGGCTTCTAAAGATTTTGAACAGGAAAATATAGAAAAGGATGATAACGTACAGAAGGGTGAAAAGGATATAGACGGTGCTTCTGGTGAAGGCAATGATAAAGCTGGAAAGGGATTGCTAGAGGAGAGCAAGGGGAAGAATGGTTCGTCTATTGGTAGCAAGAATCTAGTGACCCGTGAGGATTTAAAGGAGGTTTTTCAGAGATTTGGAAATGTCAAGGTAGTCCGGAGCTTCGACCTGTATTATTCCCTTTCTCCTTCAAGAGATTATGTGATCCTTTATTTTTCTAAATAATTGATTGATTTGATGACTAAATTGTATCCATTCTGGTTACTAGTCATTATGGTTTCTTAGCTTATATTCCCTTGAGAGACAAAATACCCCATATTTTGTAAATGTCATAGTTTTCATATGTCCTAGAAAAATCCAGGTTTTTGCATGTGTACCAGAAAGTCATCTTATCAACAATATCCTGACAATAACTATTTATTATGTATTTGCTCCTGGTGGAGAAAAAGACCCCTACTTTCTAGTGTGTACAGGCAAATATAACTTCAATAGGGGTACAAAACTGCTTTTTCTACTTGTAAGGGTATATGTCTATAAGACTTGTATCATTATTTATGGTGAGTGTTAGTTGTTGGGTCTCTTTTCTCTGATATTTTCAAATTTTCTGCTGATACTGTTCACTCATTCATTATTTTTGTTTTTTATTCCTAAGTTTGTGGACTACAGAATGGGGGAAGAATCAGGATACATCCGTTTTGAGGATCCTGATGAAGCCGTAAAGGCCCGCACAGCTGCAGTTCTTTGTGAAGGAGGTGGGTTGATTGTTAAAGACCAAATCACTACTTTAGAAGCCCTCACTGGTACTTCTTCTCCTATTATTCTTTCATCTGATTTTTATCAATATATTTTCAGTACTTACCTTGAATTTTTTTCTCGAGCATGGAGGTAAAAATAAATATGTACAGTTGTTTGTGTGCATTGGGTATTTCTGAACTACTTTTTTCTTGGAAAACAAATCTATGCGCATGTTTTTTTATTTTTTATTTCATGATAGTCATTTAGGTCCTAATTTGACCCTATAGATATGTTATATTTTTTTGATATATTGCATAATTAAAATGTACTGTGAATGTGCATATTGAAGGGATATATTTTCATGCAATCCTGGTGATTTTTTGATGCTATTTGATGGAAATCAAAGTCTAGTAGTATCAAATATTATGATATTTTGAATGATATTCATGTGCATGTTATTTCTAAGAGGGCATATAATTGCTAGACAATACAAATTTTGGCTATTGTTGATATTTCTGTTATACTTGTGAAATACTTTAATATACAATCTTGATTTTAAAAGGGTTTTCTGCACATAACCCCTGCAAAGATGCCTGACTATATTCACCTTTCCATTGCAAATATGTCCGATTGTATATGTATCCCTCCTTTTAGTGATAACTAAGTTGGATTCAAATTTGGTTGTCACACTGGATATTTGACAATTTTGATCATATTCTTTTATTGGAGTTTTAAAATTTATATAACTTATTGATGGAATTTGGGCTCGCAGTTTAAGTAGAAAATTTTGAGGTTGTGTGGCTGACATGCATTGACAATGTTTATGACAATGTGCATGCAATTATGGAGATATATATATACACACACAATTGAAAAAATGTGTGTATACATTATCAGGTGAGGCCGAACGGGAATACTGGAGCATGCTACGTGGGAGTCAGGAAAAGCACAGGGAGACTAAATCCTGGAGGGGAAGGTAAAATCGCTAATCATGAATAATTTTATTGAACAATGATCTATAAAAATTTATAAATTATGTGATTTTTTGAAGATGCCTAATTTTTTATTTTGGTATAGACTGATATTGTCAAGATAAAACACATATCAACTAGGTGATCTTTTGACTCACCTAGAAAGTAGGTGGTCTTAAAGTAACTCATACAAAAAACAGTTTTTTTTCCATATACCTACTCTTCCATATTTACATACAACTCCCTCTAATCTTGTCCTTATATGCACATATCTTCTTGGGCCAAGAAGAATGCTAGGAGTAGATTCTCAGAATGTCCTCTGAATTTGTGGTGTTACTATTGGGGTTTTATCTGAAATACACCAAATGATCTGTTGTTGAAGATATTTCAATGAATTTTCGGTAGATTCTCAAATATTTTTGATTTTGAAATCGGTGGCAAAGCAGAATGAGATTAAAAAAATAAAATGTATTCATTGAATTATATCTTTATTCAAAGGGGCAGTTTCAAAGACAAACAAACCCTAATGACATTAGGTGTTACATCCACTGCAATTTCCTTGGTCCAACAAGGTAAATGCAGCTATGATAATATCAGTGGAAGTTATTTGCAAATGTGAAGATTAGAAAATGATACATCCAAGAAACCCAAAACAGATTCTTCAAGAATTCTATTGAAGGCATAGTGTAACTATGAGCTTTTAGATTTAACCATTACAGGAAGTTTTATATCTGGACTAAATCTTCATATTTCTTTGCAATGTCTAGAGGGAAAGGCAAGAAAGGCGGACGACGATCGTTTCCTATGGATTATCGGCCAACTAAAGCACAGAAAGTTTGAGGTTTGCCAGAGTTCTGCATTCCTTTTTTCCGCTGGGAGATTGAAGTACCGTTCCCAGCTAGATCCTCCTTTAAGTTACAAAATCATTTAGTTGTTTTTTATGTTTTGAAGGATAAAATCCCATGTATGAATTTTTTATGCTTTTCTGCTGAATTAATTTCGAAAGTGGAAAACAAGACTTGACTACAGTTGATAGACCTCTAGTGGTAGAGAATCCAAATCTGCAGGTACCAAAGAACCTGATACCCCTGGCCAATAAGCAAAATTCAACCAAGTACCTACCGAAAGCCAACAAAATGATCTGAGACAACTTCCTTAACACGCCTCTAAAAGATGCCATCAGGATGTCCATTTGATTCATACGAACTTTATTTATGTTAAACATACCATAAACACCCTTAACATTATGCCAACCGAATGACTTAAGCTATTGCAAAGCACTTCCTAGTCCCCCTTGATCTCTGGTGATTGGATCGAGGCAGGGTACAGTATCTCTTTGGCTCCACTAGCATCGAGTATCATCTTGCTTGGCGGCGTCTCAACCCATGGGCCGCCAATGAGGAACAAGCGGTAGCAGAAGTCCATCACCTCTGGGGCAAATACCCGCCACAAGTACACCACCCTGAACCAGGATGGCACAGTCACACAATGCTCTCCTCGGCGGGCAGCTGCTACGATTGCCTTGGCACAATCCTCAGTGTACACAACTGGGTATAGGCCTATTTGAACCTATGTTGATAAAAGGCGTTCAGATTGGTTGAGAGTAATCTTGACTGTAAAATTCAAATGAAATTCAAATTTAATAAAATCAATCCTTACGTCTCTGGTGTCTTGGTCCACCACCATCTGACCTTCTCTTGAGAGGAACTTCCCCTTAGTCATCTCCGATTCGATCCAATTTGGAGTTGCAATTGTAATCCCAATCTCAGGCCCGAACTCAATCCTTAGTGTCTCAAAGAAATTGATTAATGCAGCTTTGCTTGCCTAGCAGTAGAATATGGATAAAACTTTTATTGTCAGAATCAAGCATGGATTACACAAAACATGTCGAACAACTTTAAGAAAACTTACATTGTAGAAACTCATCCTCGGGTATGGGTTCCATCCACCGGCGGATGAGTTGACAACGATCTTTCCCCTCGTCTTTTTCAGGTGAGGAACAGCAAAGTATGTTGGGTAGACCGAGCCCCAGAAGTTCACATCCTGCAACAACCATTTTGGTTTCTAACTTTGAAGCCCCGATTAACCTTTTTCCGTCTAAAGATATCTCATGTTTCACAGTTCCAATAAGCTTTGGCAAATAAACAATCTTCAATCAAATTCTGTATTGATGAAGATGAATTCGTATATTGAATTCATTTGCCTCTTTTGATCAACTGATGATATACTCAAAGTAAAAGTATGACATGAATTACAAATAAAACAAGAAAAAACGCTTTATTACTTAATGAAGGAAAGTAAACATCCTTTCCTCTTACCATCACTTCCGTGAAATTGTTCACATCTTCAGCTTCTTCAAACATACAAACGTTTGCAATCCCCGCATTGTTCACCAAATGATCCACTACAAAAATAGAAATATTGTATCATACTAATATCGAAAAACAATGAGAACTATAACATTCGGCAACACCAACTTACAGCGGCCAAACCGGTTAACAGCAGCCTCAATGAACCGCCGGCAGTCCTCAAAGCTCCTGACATCGGCTGGGACAACAAGCACATCCGGACACCCGAGTTCTTGTGCCTTGTCAGCGACTTCCCTGAGGCTTCCCTCCCTCTTTGCCACCAAGACTAGGTTGGCTCCCTTCTTTGCATACTCATATGCCAATTGCTACAATTATTAACATTATTTACACGTTAGCAAGAAGTCTTTTGTTCGTTCTTATCTGTGCATACGCATAGCTGGGATTCTTCGAGAACAACTATGACCCTCCAAAAGCATTTTGTATATGCACCGAAGAATTGATATTTCTATACAAACCAACAAAAGAAACAAGCCCATCTCTGAAGTTTTCCTTCTATCCCTGTTAGAAACGGGAAGAATTACACAGACAGACATACATTGTACAAAGTATATATATATATTTGTATAAAATAGTTTACGGTGCTGTGTATTTCAGAGAGTATTTTATAGTAGTATACATAGAAAATAAAATCATAATTACACAAAAAGAAATTATAAATACTATACCAAATTTAAAGCAACGAAACCAACTGCTTTAAATGAAGAGGTATTAAAATGCATATTTGCAAAATCTGCAAGCATATAGGCTCGTGAGGTCTGTATATACAATATTGAACATATACAGGGTCAATATGCCAAAGTTAGGAAATACATCATGCTATCGGAGTACACTACACTGAAGTAGTCAAAATGCCTAGGAAAGCTCATAGAAAGCATTAACATCAAAACTTTGTATTGTTAAACATAGCCAAGGCTGCCTCCTTAAAAAACGAAGGGATGCTTGTTAGCTGCTGGATGGCCACCTAGTCTTCCAGAGTACAACTTTCTTCTACAAGCAACTGGTAGGTGCTTAGACGGCGTCCAAGCTACTAAACGGCTGTAGCCGAAGTCTAGGATAATAGGTAGCCCTCTAATCTTCCACTATTACCTTACACACGCGCGCGCGCGCGGAGACCGAGAGACAGCGAGCGAGCCACAGAGAGAGACAGAGAGAGAGAGAGATTACCTCGCCGATGCCCGAGGAGGCGCCGGTGATGAGGACGACCTTGTGGGTGAGGTCTTCAGGAAAGAGGTAGGAGATGGTGGAGAGGAAGAACTTCAGGAAGTAGAAGGGAGGGAGGAGGAGGCAGAGGGTGGTCAGGAAGGTGGGCGGCGCCACCAGGTTCATAAACTGAGTCACCAAATCCATGCTGCCTCTTGGTCCTCCTTAGAAAGATGAGAAAGAATCGAATGCCAGAACGAGGAACGAGAGAGAAGATAAGAGGATAAGAGGAAGGGTTGGAAAGAGAGAGAGAGAGCTGAGAGGAGACGTGGTTGATTGCATGCATATCTGAATGCGCAGACTGAGGCCACGTAGTTAGGCTTGCAGGCCACGCGCCATAACTAAGGTTTAGGGTTTATTTTGGACTTGTGCAGAATTTAAAAATGTTATAAGGTTTATAGCATAGTAAATCCAACTCAGTCCACGTTTAGCTAGAAACAAAGATTGGAACTGACGATTAGGTTGCTCGAGGAGGATTAAATTTAATTTTTTATTAAAACTTGGATTGAATTTAGCCTTCAGGTGAAGCTTAAACTTAATTTTGAGGTTTAATTCTTCCGACCAAACACTATTTTTTATTTGTTTTAAGTTTCCTCGGTTTGTCCATTTGTATCGAATCTTTCTTCGTTCTCTATTTTTTTTTCCCTCCTTTCCGATTTTTTTTCGGCTTATGTCTCGCACGAACTTTTTAATTTTGCGCTTATTAAGTTCATTTCAAATTTCTTTTTTCCTTTATAATTTAATTTCCTTTTGATTTATCAGTTAATGTTTAGATCTTTTTCTTTAATTGCTATCATATTTTCTATCATTTTTTACTGGTGCTAAACAAGCACCGTTTATATAGGATTGCAAAATATTTGCACTGCTAAATTATTGCTTTAAAAACCTATGAAGGCATTAGCGGTACTACATAAAAGTGCTGCTAATCCTCAATAGTTAGCACTGTAAATGATCAATGATTTGTGATGCTTTTGTCTTAGCGCCGCCAATGGCTTGTGCCATTTTTGATGATCGGTTTGAGTCATTCGCAACGTTTTTTGTCTAGCACCGCTAATATCTTAGTGTCGGCTCCTCATCATCCAAGAGCATATCTGATCCCTGATTTTATAATATATAAACCATAATTTGTATTTATAAACAATACAATCGATACATAAAATATAAACCACAATTTATATATATCGAAATACAACTTCCATTTAATATAGTTAAAAATACAAGTTATTTTAGTTGTTACGTAATATAAAATACAATACAAAACATACAAAAAAGAGAGAAAATTACTCTTTGTTTATGTCCGCTTGTCTTACTTCTAATTGTTGACTCGTAGATAGTCTCTTCGTATAAGTTTAAATAAATATAATCTAAAATTAAAAATTTATATAAGTAATAAAATATATGAAATGCATTTATACTAATTGAATTGATACAAAATTTATCCAAATAGCTTGGGAAATGAAAGAAGTCTTCTTCAAATCAACCAGACTATCGTTAGTATTGTCTTACGATTGGGATGCTACTATCAGAACCTTCTTAATTTCTCATAAAAATTATGTATTAGCATTACAAATAGATTTCTCATGCATATTACAAAGTAGAAAATTTTAGTTTGTACCTCATATTATGGGGCAGAGTAAGACATAGTACGAGAGAGCTGATTGAATATCTCCTTCTTGAACTTCTCTAATGCTGAAGTAATCTCTATCTGGACAATCACTTGTACTTCACTATGGGTGTATCGAGATTGCTTATCTTGTAATAATTTGGGAGTCGGCCCCATATCAAATATTTGCACCCAGTTATATTTGTCAAGCTTGAACACGTGATTAGGGATTGTGTTTTAGGCTAGATTCGAGAGAGAGTCTTTCGGCTGAGATTGTCTTAGCTGAATGATCCTCTCCTATAATACAAGGACTAAATATAATAACATCATCTCATTAGAACAAATATTGTCATAAATAAAATTAAATACTCACTATAGTGGCCGCAAATGTTGTATCAACTAGTTATCCATCCTCCTTGGCATGGGACGCGAGGAACATATCTAGCCTACAAGGCTTAATTCCAGTAAATACTTTAAACTACAAGTAATTTAATTCACAATAAATAGAATTTACTTAATAAAATGATCCAAGCTTTGATTATAAGTTGAAAAATATATCTTAACACTCAAGTTGGTATATCTCTTACGTCCGAGATAGTGACACATCATTTGATACTTTCAATGCCTTCTATTTATCGACTTAATTCTTAAAAAAAGAATATGAAATTGTTAGTCCATATAACATTAGTGATAATCATATTCATATTCTAACAATCAATGAATTAGAGCAATATTCAGACTTCTCTTACCTGTCGATGTCTGACCAGGACATACCACTGGTCTTTCTCTATCTTCAGATCTGAGTAGGTGACAAGTATCTCTAAATTATTTTTGTACGATATGATTTGTTCTTCACATTTGCTTTTCAATCTCGCCAATGCTTGCCAAGGGTTCGCATGACGCATTTCTTTATATTTTCCTTTAAATTCGTATTTGCCTGAAAATAAAGACATTAAAAAAAATCATAAACATACAATTATAAATAATATAACCATAAGATAGCATATAATAGAAATATAAATGACCTTTATATCCGTTTAGATCTGTTCCTTCTTTTCTTAAGGTATAGTTCGCCAATCGGTGTAGATCATCAACAATCTATTGTTGTCCTTTGCAAAAATTTTCAATTGGGCTGCGAGCCATGTTAAATTCTTATCAATGATCTAGTTATATTGATTGATACTAAGTAGTAATTTGAATCTATTAATACCCCAAACTCCTATAGATTTGTTAGGGGCACAACGGGTTCTAAACCTGGAGGCTATAGAGGGTCTTGGAGATTATGTAAAATGAAATATTAAATTGTAATATCAAAAATAATAAATCAAGTAGAATACAAATATGATAAATTTAGCAATTAGTTATATACCTTCATCATTATCAAGACGTATATCATGATCTACCTACTCTAGAGAGACAGAATTTGTGCTATCATTAATGAATATATCGTCAGAACCTCTACTTATAACCAACTTTGAATCAATTGTATTGACATCCTGCAACTCAATTATCATGTCTCCCACATATCACACTTTTTCTTTGTAATCCATAATGCCTACAAAATGGAGAACATATTTTCCAAATAACAAAATAATATCACAATATAAATATATTACAAATAGAACACAAATTTTTAAAAGATATTTACAAATATGAAGGGACTAAATTATATTTGGGTGCACGGAGCAGTACACTTATCAGATCACTTGGAAGGTAATGTAATAAAAAATAACATTAGTTAAATAAGCAATATAACAAATAATATGATAATAGATAATAGTAAGTAACAATTAATCAAAATATCAAAATTTAATGTAACATGATAATAACATTTATTCATCATTTTCTTCGGACATGAAATTGTCATTGTCATTGTCACTGTTAGATTTGTCATATTCCGATAGGATTTTTTTTTAGTATTAAATTCATTGGTCATATTGTTATCTTCATATTCTTTACCTACATGTGACCGATATGAATCGATATATGACGTATTTATCATTACTTCTTCAATGTTCTGCATTTGAATTTATGGTCAAAATCGTTTAATTATTGTGTGGTGTATGACTCTTTAATTGGCTCTTCACAATTATCATTACTTGCTATGTACTCTCTTAGAGTCATTTCCATAACTACGTGCCACTCCAGATCTAACGAATTTGCCATATAAAATATTTGATGTACTTGACGTGCAAAAATATAAGTATCATCTCCACGTCAATTGTATTTGTATATTAGATAGTTGAAATTCACTATTGTGTATCCAAACTCATCAGTTATCAATTCGGTATTAGTGTTGATCCGGTCATAAGTGAAAATATGAACTTAATTTCATTGTTGTATCATAACTTAATAATATCTGTTAAAATATTATAAAATTGTACAACACCTGGTATAGGATTCTTATTCTTTATACTTCTGAAACTTCTTGTAACCACCTTGAAAGTCACACCATTATTTTTTATGAAATCAAAAATCATATACAATGTAGTTTGAGTATCCCTTACCCATTTGTTAGGACCGACTGTCAAGAGTAATATTTGTTTAGAGATCTCAAATATTTTACCACTTTTTTTAATCCAATAATCTAAAATAATAATGAACCATGTTTTATGTATCAAACACAAATACTTACATAACCTATAGATCAAATCTCAATTATATTTACATGCTCCTTGAATCATATACCAAAAGTGTCACTATGAAATTTTTTCCGTTTAAACTCACCATCTCGATATTATCTATCAACATTTATCGACTTTAAGTGATCTCTACAAAATAAATTTTTATTATTTTAGAAGACAAGTAAGTAATATTAGATTTTATTAAAATCAATTGAACTATTGCACATATTCGCAAAAGGTTGTCATGATGTTTAGATTAAATAATACATAGCGGTATGTTTGTGTACACTGAGTCTCACTTATATAATAAAATCCTTGTAAAAGAGACATAAGAAACATTAACTCATATGAAGGAGAGACATGAGAGACGTTAATAGTACATTTCACTTATATAATCTTCTACTTTATAGATTTAGATAACTCACATGAAGATGATAAACTTGTAATTCCAATTATTAAGAATACTGCCATGAGTGAGCTGACATAATATCTCACTGAAGCAGTAAATATTTTATGCTTGTCTTAATTCATATACTACTTGCTAATCTAGAGTTTATAGAGGTATTGTATTGGAAAAAAACTATAGAAAATAATGGGAGCAACGCGTGCACGAAAGAGAGAAAGGGGAATAATAAAATCCGAGCAAACATCATGAAGAGAATGTTGTCAAGAGGTTTATAAAGCTAACAAAAGTTTGCTTTTGATCATTTTTTTTGAAACCTAAGTAGTGATTGCAATATATGGTTCTTGCAACTGTGACAGAAGACTTTTTTTAAAAAACTTCAAAAAATTTACACAACTAACATGTCATTTGTAGATGAAGTATTTTGAAAGCCTTCATTTCCAATGATTTTCAAACCATTCTACTAAAAAAAAATCAAATTATATAAGTACTTCAGAAAAGGTAGTCCACAAAGCAATACTTGGTAGTATTGTTTATGGTGAGCGATAGCATTGATATGATATTGGGATGAGAATATGTAAATGGGAAACAAAATGCTTCGTATGATTAAGTAAAAAAACAAAGATTCAGGAAAATGCATAATACAAGGTAGAGAAATAAAAAGCAGACTATTGAGTTTATCACTGTTTATCTAATTTGCTCTCAAATGATAAATTAAAATGGGCAAAAGATTAGTTTTATAAATAATATCAATCCGTTACAAAAAAGTTCTACAAGAGCAAGAGCATTACAGGGAGATGAAAGTAAAACAGGAATGATGACACACTTTTAGAATCAAAAGTCTAGGCATCCAAACATTTCTTAATAGAATAGAAACCTTTTATGGAGAAGGAAACAAACAAATAGATTTTGAACCAGTGCATCCAGAAAGACCTAGAGAAAATCCAATCTAGGCAAATAAAAAGCCAAAAAAATTAAACCAGGTCCAAGTTTTGATTCATCTCACAAGATTTTGTGTTATTAGATGGAGAGGATTTGAGACATTTTGTGTTATAATAGAAGTTCTAATAAAAAAATGAAAATTGAACAGGAGACCCTATGCTATGCAAATTCTACAAGCAGCCTATTTTGTTTTTTATTTTTTTCAAAAAAAAATCCTCCATCAAACATTTAATCAAATAATAAAAAATGTATTAATGTCCTAAATAGTATACAAAGCGATCCTTTTTTTCAGTCATTATATCAAACACCTTCTGTGCAACACATTCAACTGCCCAAAAATTTCAGAACCTATTAACTAATCCAACAACATAAAGGAATGCAAGGAACAAGGCTTTCAAAAATATCAAACCAAAAAACATATGCAGCTTATAAAATCTTCTATGCAACACATGTAGCTTAGAAAGTCTTCTCCATGGAACTGAACAACTCCAGCAACACAGAACAAGGCAACAAACGAACGGGTTTCAAAGCCATCGAGCCAAGAAATTGGGAAGAAAATATAAAATATGTTGAAGAAGAGAACAAGATAAACTGAGATACCAATCACACCTATCACAAGTCATATCAAAATTCACAAACAAATTAAGACCTAGACTTCAACAGAAACATCAAAATCAAAGAGAAATTCACATAAACTAGAATCTTTACTGGTGGGGATGGAGTTAGATGCGGGGTTGGATCCGGTGGCAGCGGTGAAAAATGTGGTGGCGCGAGCAAATGGTGCGACAGTAGGCCGAAGGCAGTTAGAGGTGTTGCCAGAGAAGAAGTTGGACATTTAACTTTGTAGGTACGGCACAAGTGCTGAGGATACGGAGGAGATAGAACCGGCGGTAGTGACTGAGCCAGTGGCAGAATAGAACCGGCAGACTGGATGTGGAGGCGGCGGCGGCGAAATAGAACTGAGATGGTGATGTCGACCTAGGGTAGGATCTTTGGTAGGCAGGTAGGGAGCAGGATCTCCGACGGACAGGGAACAACCAACGGCAGTCGGCTCGTCGCAAGGAACATAAGCTCGAGCTGGGAGAGGAAGCTTAGGCTGGAAGGTTTTATGGTCACATTAGCGACACTAATTATTTCAGCGCCGCTAATGTATAATCATTTAAAGGGATGTTAAATAATTAGTGTTGCTATTGATTTATTTATTGGCGGTGCTAACTACTTAATACTGCTAACAAATAAAAATTAATGGTATTAAGTAATTAGCATCACTAATAGTCACTTAATACGGAAACATTATTAACTTCCATTAATTAGTGCTAAAAATACCTTTAATTCTTATAGTGTTTTAGTTTAATAGTAAATATTTTCTTCTTTTTTAAGCTTGCATTTCTCTTTTTTTTTTCTCTTATGATTTATTTTTCTTATAGTAAGAGAATATATATATATATATATATGGTTTATTTTTCTTTTAATTTAACAGTCTATATTTTTTCTTTTTTTTGGTTTGTACTTTTTCTTTTTTCTTTTATTGTCTTTCTTTAGTTGGTTTATTCTTCTTTTAGTTTATGAATTTACATCCTTCTTTTTTTCAGTTTGTATTTTTTTTTTGAGTTTATACCTTTTTATCTTTCTTTCTTTTTAGTCCATTATGCCTTTTACTGTTAATTAAAATTTTTTAAATTATATTGATGTTTCTTGCTTGCTCAAAATATTTCATTGAATCCTTTCCTTTCGAATATCTAATAGAAGAAAATCTTCTCTTTAGTTCTAAGTTTCTAAAGACTCTTCTTGGATTGACTTAATAACTTCAATTGGTTGCTATGATTTTTTCATTTTGTAATTAAGTCTTTAGATTTTTTTTTCTTCACCTACAACAATCTAGGTAAAAATTTTAATAGAATATGTGGCTCTTCTACTTATGGCTATATGCTTAAACTAGAAAATATTCATAATTTTCAAATTTGAATCATGTTCGGTTTTTCTTAAGTTATTATAGTACCTTCTTTTGGGAGTTTTCATAGTAATAAGTTTCTCCTAGATTATATTATCTTCTAGAAATATGCTCTTTGAATTCCTCTAAAAGAATTATCTAAAGCATGATAAGATTCTTTTGAGGCAGCCTTGGTAATTTAATATTGTTAATCGCCTAAATCCTTTGAGAGTTGCCTTAGCTATAGCAATAATAAACTCTTTTTGCAAATATAATATCTCCTTTTTGTTGATTGGTTAGAATAATTGGAAACCAAGATATTGCTACTAGTTTGAGCAATATTTTAGCTAAACTAAATTCTTCTTTGTTTTGTATTTTACTTATGGTTTATGTATAGTTGACTTAGATTATTTTATTTTATTTTTTTGGATTCGATTTGCATACTCTATTTTTTTGTATGGAATAACTAATTATTTGTTCATGATTTTTTTATTTATATTTTCTTGTATAAAATATGTCTTTTTTTTTTTTGCATGCTTTAGTCAACTAACCCACTATAACCAAGCCCGCGACAAGTTTTGCCTTATTTTTATATGAAAAAAATAATTTTGCCTTCCTATATTCTTGTTCTTGTACTACTCTTCTGTGGCTACTTTTGTGTAAACCATATTTGTGTTCCTGTTCCTTAGAAATAGTTTACTATTCTATTGTACTTTTTTAATCTTCTTCCTATGTCTACGGACATGGTTGGTTAGTAAAATTTTGTTTGCTAAATTTTAAACTATTATAAGAATTTATCAACTTTCTTCCTACTTTAGTACTTGTTGGTTAAACAAGTGCTATGCTATACATCTGACATGCTTTTCCTATTAAATATGTTATCCTCTTGTTTGCTTGGTACCCATGAAAAAATATTCAATCTAGACTATAATAAATTAAGTTATGCACAATTAACATTGCAAGTTCAACTTCATTCTATTTCTCATTCCTCCATCATGTAACTATGTTTATCCTAAAGTTATTTTTCCATGAAAATTATATGTATAGTGATATTAACTATTTATTGACACTGATTTCAAATAGAAATATCAAATATTCCTTTCTCCCTTTAAAGAAAAGATGATCCAACTATGTTTTATCCTAACTTGTTATCAAATTCTTCAGTAAAATACTAATTTAATTTAATTTTTTATTTTACTTTGAATTGTACATATTTCATAAAAGATAGATTTTCTAAATATGTTACCAAAAATGAAAGCCCCTATTCTTTTTTAAGGCAAATAAAAAAATATTATCATATTGTTAAAGTATAATAATGGAATTATGTAAGAAATAATGATTATGAAATTATGTAAAAGTGACTATAATTTTAATGATATTCCAAACTAAATTAGGACAACTACTATTTAAAAATTATTACATTTTTTTGCTATTCTTTATATACTAAGAATAAAAGTAGCTAGGCAAATAAATTTGTTTGACAATGAAACACTATATAACCTTAATTGTTTTCAAGTAATAAGTTTTATTGAACATTTGTTACGAAATATATATCTTCATATGCTAATTTTTTACTCTCCATCTGAAATATTGTTATATAACATATGTTTTCATGAATTAGCTTTTTTTCCTCCTTGTTGTGTAAGTTGAAAGTTGTTTCGGTGTTTATGTGTGAGGTGCAACCTATATTATGATGATTTGCTGCTAATTAGAATATACGAGTAAGCTATTATCTCAATGTATTTTTATTCTGGCAAATATTAGATATTAGTATTTTCTAGTTCCTTTTATAAAAGTTTGTTATTTTTTGGTACTATGAAGTTTGTAGTTTTTCCTCCTAGTAGGATATTGCAATTCTTATGGATGAATTTTGGTATCAATGCTGTAGTTTTTCAACTAACCTTTGATTGTATTTATATTACATGCTACTATTTCTTTGTAATGAATTTTTAAGTTGTTTTATTTTATGCTAATTTAGGCTATTTAATTTTTTCTAATTTTTAATTATAATTTATTTCATTAATTGCTACTAGAATTTGTTCTTTGCGAATAGATATTATTGTTGAACAAATTTTGCTAAGGGCTCTTGACGATGTCAATGTAATTGATGACTAGAGAAAATGCTACCAAAAGAACTATTATTAGCATTTTATATTGTATATTAGAAAAACTGTACTCGATATTTTACTTAAAGCATTGGCATTATTAAGTTTCTACTAGCACTTTTAACATAAATGCCAAAAAATCTATTACCATCTTCGATGAAAAATTCTAATAATAATATTTTGTGAGTAGCCTGAGTTGAACATAAAGAATAGTTTTCCCAACTTTTTAGTTTAAAACACTTACATATACATATATTGCTGACACTTTATGATTACCACAAAAAATACTTGCAAAAACCATTAGTGGTAAATTTTTCAATATTTTTTTCAACCTTTCTTGGCTGTCACCAAAAAATGCTAGCAATGCTTTCTCAACATTTTTTCTTCTATTAGTAATGCTTTTTGAACATTGCCAATAGGCTATTTTGTTGTAGTGATTTGTGCCAAAAATCTCTCATGAAGGGATGTTTAATATATCTTTAGATTTTTCTTTTGCTTTTAGCAGACTTCCACGATGATTTTGTGGTTTCTCTTTCCTCCTCTCATTGGCAATCATAATGGGTCATCAAGAAAAGGAGATGGATTTGCCCTTTGCATGTTCTAGGTGAGTATGCACATTTGCTAGCTTCTTCGGGAAGCTTAGCCTTAGGCTTTAGCAGATTCAGGTTCTAGAATCTTTGCTTTCCCCTTTTTGATCCATATTTCTTATGACTTCATTTTGTCTACTAGATCTCAATAATTTTGACCTCATCAAAATGGCTCTAGAAGGGATGGGTGGCATCTCATAGGGGGATCATCTTCCTTCAATTGTGGTTAGAAATCGACCATGATGGGTGTTGGTATTTTCATTTATGCATGTCAGAATGAAGAAAAGGAGACTTGATTCCTGAAGCCCAACCTCATCCTAGGATGAGGAGGAAAGCACTAGCTTCCAAGCTTAAATAGTCATTGTGTGATGGATGAGACTCCCTCCTCTCCTACTGTGAATTCTCCTGAAGGGGATTGTTAAGAAACTCAATGGGACTTGCATAGGAGACTTATACTCTGAGTTCACCTTCCAAATGTTGCCTTGGAGAGACTAGTGTGGGGAAGCATAGTTCCAACTTGATGAAGCTATCCCATGAAGAGCTTATCAATCTTGTTGCTAACCACCATGGAAGTGTAAGTGACAACTTACCTGTGCTCCTACTCTCAATTCAAATCAATAACTATTTTTTTTCTTGTCATGGATGGAGTACATGATATTTAAGGTTACTCATCATCTTTTAGCCTTCAGGATGAGGTAACTTGAGTGGCTAAAAGGAAGGTTAAGGGCAGCTAAAGCGAAGGCTATGACACACTATAGCTCAGAATGAGCCGAGACACAAGGAACTCACTAAAGAGGAAACTTCTTGAATTCCCACACCATGTTTTAGAGAGCCTTTAAAGGATGAGGTCATTGCCAAGAACGTGAAGGTTTTAGAAGGCAGAGAAGAATTTCAATGATAGTTGGAATGGGTACATCAAGAACTAACAGACCACTGACACCTATCCAACGATAGCTTGCTGAGCAGAGAGCTATTGGGATACTACAAGGATATTCCTATTGTAGATAAAACTATCTTGACCACTATTTTGAGTTAGGTTATGATGCTCATTGTGTCCTCTTCCTCAATGGAATGATTGTGGGGGCTAATGGAGTGCCAAATGGTGCTCTATTCCTTTGAGGGGAGAGTTTGAGATGGGAGATGCAGCTCCTCTAGCAAACACTACAACATATACCAATATTGGCAGTGCTAACTTAGCACTGTTAGAACTGAAATTAGTGTTGGTGTAAGTATAGCAATGCTAATTTGTGGCACTACAAAAATGTCACAACAATTTTGGTTAGAAAGCTCTGCAGCGATATGCTAGCACCCCCAATACTCTATGGTAGTGCTAAGTGTGGCACATCAAAAGTACCTACAAAATATATATTTACCAACACTAATGCAAAAATGTTGGTAAAGAGTTGACTTGTAGTAGTGCTAGGTTAGTGTTACTACAAGTCTAACAATTCTAATACAATGGAAGCTTTAGACTTTAGCATTGCCATTGGTTCTAACATAGCACTGTTGTATGTTACCCAAAGAGATCACGCTTTGGTTAGTGTTGCTGTTTGTTACCACCAATGGTGGCACTATGTTAGAAGGGACCTAAAAACTGGAGACTCATGGAAAAACTACTAGAAGACCTTCGTCAGGGTAGACAAGTACTATCGCTCTCAGGTAATTGCGCTTAAGAAGTTGGATTCTATCGGGACTTGCTTTCGAGCAGGCAAAAGGGTTAGGTAGGAGTAGGGGAATTAGGAAATCGAATACTGGACTAAAGCCTTTGAACTTCCTCTACTGCCATTTGTAAATTTGAGGTGATGCTTATTCATTAGCACCGCCATAAGTATGATATCCTTGAATAGGTTCTTATAAAGATACTTGACTCATATTTTTATAGTAATTACTGAGAGCATATGTATTAAATATAAATAAAGTAGATAAAAATCTCAAATTACAAAAAATACATTTGAAAATTCTCTGAGTACATGAATGAAAATTATTTACAACTCCAAATACAAGAATAAATTCTTAACATAAGTTGTCCAACGAAAATGTGAAAAACATCAATCCGCCTAGTCTCCACTGGTCGCAGACTCGTAGATGGTCCTCTCCTGATATCGGTCTAATTGAAGACAATCAAAAATCAATAAAAATATAAGAATCTAATCATACAGAAGTAAAGGTATGAAAATACAACAACAAATACAATCAAATAGTGTCTACTCCCATACCCAAGTCTGTCCCAAACCCCACGTCCATGCTTGTGCTCATGCCCATATCCATACCCAAGACCTCACTTTTCTATCTATATCCATGCCCAATACCCCATCTCCATACTTGTACCGGTGCCAAATATCCCACTCTCTTGCCCAAGACCCCACCCCACCCAATACTTGTGCTTATGCCCAATACCCCACCCCCACCACCGTGCCCATATTTGTGCCACCGCATTCTTGTTTCCAAGACCCACTCCCACCCTTGTGATCGTGTCCATGCCCTAGTCCTCACCCCCATGGTCATTGCTCAAGTTCACACCCATCAACCCATGCTCATGTTTGTGCTTGTGCTCGTGTCCATTCCAAGTCTCCAAATAAAAAATATTATAAAAGCAATAGATACAAATGGGAAGAATATGTTAACAGTAAATAAACATTGTATTTTTCTCTCAATTTATAGTAGGTTTAGAGTAAGCAAAATATACTCAAATAGCCTGAGAAGTGGAAGGAGCTCCTCCAAAACCAACTTCAATACTATCACTAGCACCTTGCTACTGTATTCCGACACTTAGAACCTTGTTAGCCATGGAAAAAATATTTTACTTTTATGAAAAAATAATACATAAAGAATTACAATATATACAAAGTAGAAAAACAGTGGATTTGATCCATATCTCATGCTCCTACAGGGTAGAGCAAGACATGACATGCAAAAAATGATCGAATATCTCCTTCTTGAATTTCTCCATTATAGAGGCTACCTTGCCTTGGATCATAACTTGCATTTGTCTTTGGGTGTAGAGATGAGGCTTAGCTTGTGACACTTTGGAGGATGAGCCAAAGAGAGAGCATGGCATCTGCCCCATATCAAAGATTCATGTTTAAGGTGATTTTTACCAAAAATCAGATTTGATAAGAATCTGGCAAAAATTAAATATTGAATTTTATTGGATTACAATCCAAATATGGGTCTTAGTTGGACCTAAGTTACTATTAAATTTGATCAAAAATTGAGTTTGGTTTGGACTTGAATAATTGAGAAGTGCAGTTTACATTGAATTCAACCTAAATGGGTTAAATGGCCAAATTCTGGACCAAAATTGGACCTAAAGCTCAAAAAAAATATGGACTAGAATAAAAATATAAAATTTTTATAAATATATCCTTGAATCAAATAGATTTTTCATGCAAATATGTCCTTCAGATGAAAATTTTTGTAGAAAAATTTTCCAAAAATTTCTTCAAATTATAGATTGGTTCACACAAAATCTAATATTTATAAATAAATCCTCCAAATTTTTTATTTATGGATAAATCTCTGGAATTTTCTCTTTTATAATTCAACATTCACAAATTTACAAAAAATCCCTAAAATTTGTAGAATACAAAAAACCCTAAAATTTGTAGAATTATAAATTAACTCCTGAAAGATAAATTTTTTTTAGAAATAATCGCTTATTATGCAATATCGTAAAATGGTATAGATTTGATCCAAATCCCCATCTCTAACTAAAAATCTCATCTATAACAAATAGCTTATCCACATCTGCATCAAAATAAATCCTATATATCCACAAAAAATTGGTCAAATTCTACCCAAAAAAAAAAAGAGATGAATGCAATTTTGAAAATCTCCCGACATTTATAAACATGATGACTTGCAAGGTATTCATGAGGGTGAAGGAATCAAAAAGCTAGACAAGATATGTCCTTGCTACCCTCAGATCTTCCACAGGACCAACATCGCCTACTAGCATGATTGGCAAACTCGAAGGCCATTTCACATCACGCTTTGTTGTCGAAATCATTTGCTACCTCAAATTTGAAGGCAATGCCTCCAATTTAGTACCCACATAATTCACGATGCCATGTCTCAATAGCTTTGTCGAGTCTCTAGCCCCATAATGTATCCTACCCAACTGAGCCCGTCCAAACTACTTGCATCCCACAGGCCTTCGACCAAGACACAACTCAGTAGGTACTAGATCTTGGTTGACCAAATAAATTGCACCCATGGTTCTCCTATGCACCTAGCCAGCCTCTAGCACCACTCACTACAACACTTTCAACATTGCTGGTGCTTTACATCCGACGCTATAGAAAGCGCTAGCAATGATCATCATTCCTAGTGCTATTTTCTTAATGTCGAAAATGAAACTCCATTACTGGTGCTAATAAATGGGAGCTAATAATATGCCCGTATTACATGTTCATTTGCTATGCTAACTACTTAGCACCACTAATAATTGAATCATTAGTAATACTAACTAGCAAGCATCGTGAATGAACTAGCACCATGAATAATCATCCATTAGTGGCACTAGCTAGTTAGTGCCATTAGTGGGTATATAATGCCGAACCTCATGAAGATCACAGACCCTACCTCATAAAGATCCGTCCTTTTCCTTGTGAAGATTTGTCTGCCAATAGCTGATTATCAACCGCCGACCATCGATTACCAATTGTCAACCACCGATTGCCTATTGCCGATTGCCAATGCCATTGCCTCCTACTTGCTTGTTGGCTCCCCGTGTACGAGCCCCTCACCGCTGGCTTCCAACACCAGAGATACTCCTTACCCCTCGCTGGCTTCCAGCACCAAAAAGTCTACTCCTTGTGCGCAAGCTCCCTGCCAGCCAGCTTTGAGCATTGGGGATCCTACTCTCCATAGATTAGATGTGGAAGGTCTCCTTTATTTTATTATGTCCTGCTTGATTATTTTTTGGAACTTGGTTTAAATTGAACTTATTTTGAAATGAAGATGTTCTTTAGTTTAATGTCTCTATTTTCTCGTTTGGTTTCATGAAAAGGTTTGGTAAGATCTCCAATTTTAGCAACATTGCTACAGATTGGTTCTAGGCTATATCTAACATGGGGAATCTTGTATAGGTTTCCTAAGGTCATGAGTAAAACGGGGTTGATGGTTCTTGTTTATGGGGAAAGCTTATTTGTTAGCTAACTTGTGGATTTGTTTCTAGGTTCGCATTCATTTTCCTTTTAGCTCTTTGGTGATCAGATAGTTAATTATTGAGGTAAGGGTTAACTAAGTCAATTATAGTTATAGTATTGATAATTTTGGATTGTTTTGATTGATTGATGCAATTGGATCATCTTGTTGTGGGTGATTGAGATGAATAACTGATTCAACATATAATGTAATTACTTTCTCATTTTCCTTCACATCTTTAAAGTTGGTACGACACTTGAGACGAAACTTACTTCTAACTTAATAGTAGTCCATTGAAGGGAAGAGACACCAAGATGAGATGTTTTAAGCATCATGTAGATAATAGGTTCAATAAATATTCAGCAAGATGGAGCTATATATTCACATTATGTTGTCAAATGTGTTGCCATTTACCTACTTATTAAGCTATTTGTAAATCTAATGATTTAGTTGAGAAGAGAAGATTGTTGAACTATTTCATGTAACAGAAAGAACTAGAGGATGCTTGCAAGAAGAGCTATTGTTTATGTTCTCTTGCTTGCTTAAATGCTTGATTTTGAGCTTGTTTTGAAATTTATTTAATAATTTCTTCTCACTTGTGTATCTTAACATTGGGATGGTAAACTCCTGGCAAGAAATCTCCCTTTCATATATAGCCCATTTGAGCTAAGTAGGTTGTAGTGCAACAATGTCTTACTTCTAGCATCTTCTTCTTTCTTTCTTGGATAGACAAAGAATTATTGCTACCAACGAACCAAAGATCCCGCTCTACTTTTTCTTGTCTTGTTATCACTTTACCGCTTCCCCATCCTCTAATCCTTTAAGTAATACATATCTGTAGAGATTAGTGAGTTGGAACCTAGTTATTTCAATGCCTTAAATGATTTCCTCCACTTGCATGCGGACTATTTTTCTTTGCAATGTATCAAGCATCAGTGAAAGAGTTGGTATTAGGAACCTAGTTATTTCAATGCCTTAAATGATTTTCTCTACTTGTGTGGGGACTGTCTTTCTTCGCAATGTACTAAGCATCCATGAATGAGTTGGTATTAGGAATCTAGTTATTTCAATCTCTTAAATTATTTCCTCTATTTTCAAGTGTTGTGCAAATTTGCTTACTAATTTTATGGTTGTATGGATGAGCATTGGACTATAAATTACACATATTTGATAGATATGGACAAGAGTTTGATCAAGATAAAGAATTGATTAGATGCTCGATATGTTAATGGTGTAAATATATTTCTGGACTATGCCTACAGGAGAAAAAGACTAGAATATATATTGATTGTATGAACCCCCATAATTGAACATGGCAAGAGGTATATAAATATGTAATTGTAAGAGGATGTAATGTGCATTACATGAATTGAACATTTTATGGTGAAGATTTGTGGTATTTAAATAAGCTGAATCCATAAGATCAAGTAGTTCATGCGACAACAGTTGATAATGAATAGAATGATATCGGAGGATTGATTCATGATACCTTTGAGGACCCTGCATTTTCTCACAAAATCCTTCTTGATGCGATTGATATGACAAGTGAGGGTTATGATCTAAATGATACAAAAATTTACAAAATACTTGATGAATTTAATATTAAGTTATATCCAGGAAGAACTTCACGTTCTTATCATTTATTAGGCATTTGTTGGCTATAAAGCTCAAGTGTCGATGGAGCAACTACTTATTTGATATATTATTGTAGATATTGAAAGAGATATTTTTATAACATCCTTCATTTTTCAATTTATATTGAGAGGCTTGAAATATTATGAAAAATATAAGTATGAGATCTACGAAAATTCATGTATGTCCAAACAATTATATGTTTTATAGAAATGAAAGTAAATCAGACACCTATTACAAGCATTGCAAAGTACCTCAATATCAACATTTCATAATTTAGAATGTTGATGACAATCAGAAGGTTCAAAAAATTCTTGCTAAGGTTGTCCAATATTCTCTCTCAAGCCGAGATTACAGTGATTGTTTATATTAACAATGATAATACTATATATGAAATAGCACGTAGAAAGTCATGTACATGATGGGATAGTTAGGCACCCAACAGATAGTCTCAAGTAGAAGGAGTTCGACTCATGATACCTAGATTTTATCACTGACATCCGCAATATCCATTTGGGCTTAGCTTTTGATGGGTTTAATTTTTTTCAAAAAATAAACTGCTTGTATAGTACTTATTCTGTAGTTTTAATTTCATATAACTTGCCTCCTTAATTGTGCATAAAACAATCATCATTATTATTATCGATGATTATTGATAGACCAAAGGGACCAAGAAATAACATTAACATATACTTATATTTGTTGATTAAAGAGTTGAAGAAATTATGAAAATCAGATATTCCAATATTTGATGCAAGCAAGAGAAATATATTTTGTTTACGTACAACATTGTTGTGGACAATAGATGATTTTTTGGCATCGTATATCTTTTGGGATATAGCACTAAAGAGAAGCAAACGTGTCCTATGAGGGGGAGGAGCACGCAGTCCAAGGGTTAAAATTTAGTCGAAAGTTCTATTATATATGTCACAGATAATTTTCGCTAGTTGATCATAGATCTAGCGTGATAATATTATATTTGATGGGATATGTGAATATGACATTCCTACCCCTAATTATCTGGATTTGAAGTACTGAGTGAAGCAGATGTGACTCTAAGTCATGTAGATAGGTGTGCTTATCAATCCGTCTCCAAGAGGATGAAGACTCACAAATACAAATCAAAGGTAGCTCCAATGTAAAGTCTAACTGAAAGAAAATAAGTATTTTATTTGATTTGTTATATTGGAGCTCATTATATATTCGGCACAATCTCAATATCATACACATTAAAAAAAATTTTAAAAAAATTTATTGGGGACATTACTTGATACTCCACACAAATCGGAAGACAATTTGAATGTATGACTAGAAATAATAAAATATTTTTATCCTGATATGACAATTGGAATGTATAACCATTTGAATAATACTTCATTTAAAGGATAGAGATAATAAAATATTTTTATCCCCGTTGTTTTATTCGCACCACTAATGAACGTACATTAGCGGTACTAATGTAGCGCAATAACGGTGGTAATAATAGCACCATGATTGGTTCTTCATGGAGCTTTATTAGCATCATTAATTAGCACCAATAATAGTATTTTGGTGCTAATTTAACTTCTGACGGAGCTATAATAGTGCCAGAAATGCATATTGCTGTAGCGAGTGCAGCAAAGTTAGTCACCTTCCGGCGGCTTGGCCAGCCGGTCACTAGCCTCCACCCTCTCTCTCACCCCATTCGGCAGTGCCTCATCGGACATCCAGTGAGGTGAAGACGATCCTATCCTCCTAGACCATGGACATCCCAGAGAGGGTGAAGGTGAAGGCTAAGGGCCCATGCGGGAAGCTGGTCCACAACTTCAAGCACCTCAACCTTGACTTCCAGCTCATGGAGAGTAGTCAGAAGCTCAAGGTGGACGTCTAGTTTGGATTAAGGAAGGTGATAGCCGCCATCCGCATTGCCTTTAGTCGTGTCTATCACCAGCCCGTGTGGGAGGCTAGTCTGCAACATCAAGCACCTCAACCTTGGCTTTAGCTCACAGAGGATAGCGATAAGCTTAAGGTGGACTCCTAGTTTGGATCCAGGAAGACAATGGCCACCATTCATACCAGCCTTGGCCACGTCCATCACCGGTATCACTAAGGCTACTGCTACAAGATGCGCTTCCTATATACTAGTGACGCTGCTTCCCACCGCCCGAGGATGCACCAGCATCGCCACTCCAGCCATCACTACCACCAGGATCGAACCTGGCCAGATTTGGTTGGGTCCAGCCATGGGCCCAAAGGTGTGCTTAACTTCGTGAGGGATGGAGAGGAGGAGATTAAAGGAAAACAAAGGAGAAACAAGGGTGGGGGCTAGTTTCATTGTGGTGGAGAAGATGAAGAAAGGAGTGAGGAAGAAGAGGGCTTTCTCCATTGATGTGATGAGATTTCTCTATTTATGTGATGAGGAAGAGATGGAGGAGAAGGAAACCAAGACCGGAAGAGAAAGGAAGATGTGGGTGAGGAAAAGAAGTTCAAAAAAAAAAAACAAAAAAACATATTGTTGGCAGAAGGGAAGGTTGCAAAAGGAGGACAAAATTAAAAAAAGGACAACAGAGAAACCACGTGGGAAGGGGACGGGAGAAAAAAAATTAAAAAAAACGGCTTTGAAAGAGGATAGGTGTAAGGGGAGGGTAAAAAAATAATAAAATAAATTATGAAAGTCGCTGCAAAAAACAGAAAGAAAAAGAAAAAAAAAACAATTTATTCTGCCTAGAATTTTGTATCCCATCAATCCAGTTAGGGTTAGTAGGTAGATTTGTTTGAAAGTTAATCTAGCTAAATAGTAGTTCGCCGGCCTGTCTGAAAATTATTTTGGCTAAGAGCTAACTCAAAACTCAATCCGACTTAGGACCAATCCGTGAACTCATTCAAGAGTTAATTTAGACCTAGAATTAGTTTGCTGTCTCTCTCAAAAGCCAATTCAACTAAAGACCAGTTCGCAAGTTTATTCGAAAGTCAATTCATACTCAAGCCTTGTTTGCAAACTCACTTGAAAGCCAATTCAATTTATGATTAGCCTATAAGTTTATTTAAAACCCAATTTAGACTCATATCCAGCCTACGATTTGTTTAAAAGTTAATTTGAACTCGAGGCTAACCTGCAAACTAGCTTGAAAGTGAAATTAACTAAAGACCAACTTATGAACTTGCTAGAAGGTCAAATTGACTCAGGAACAACCCACAAGCTCACCCAAAATCATTTTGAAAGCTTGAGAACTCTCTTATCAATTAATCAAATTGATTAATATAAATTAATTAAATTAATTGACTTAATTAGATTTAAACTAAGCTAATTTAGCTAAATTAAATGAACTAATTAAATTAAGTCAATTTGACTCAAATGGGTCACCAAATAGATTAAATAAATGCATTAAAACTCAAATTAAACTGGACCTATATCTAAATTGAATTAATCTAAATCAAATTGGTTCAGATCCAACCCCTAATCATATTTAAATTAGGTTAATTCGAGTCAAATTGGTTCAAACCTAACCCCAATTGGGTTTAAATCGAGTCAACCTAACTCAAACTAGATTAGACCCAAACCCATTTCAGTCTTGATTGGGTTGATCTAAATCAAATTAGTTTAGACCCAACCTCAATTGAGTTCAAATTGGGTTAACCTAAATCAAGTTAGTATAGACCTAACCCCAATCGGGTTCAAATCAGGTCAACCCAAATAAAATCAAATTCAAATCAAATCCTAGTTGATCGAATTAAGTTTGAACTAATCTAATTGGATCAAACTTGGTTTGAACGGAGCCATAATTGGGTTAAACCAAATTCGAACCAAACCCTAATCTGGTTAAATCAAATTTGAACTTGAACTAAAATTAGGTCGAATTTGAACCAAAAGTAGGCCGAACCTGAACCAAAATCAGGTCAAACCTAAATCTGAACTAGGTTAAACTTAAACTAGAAGTAGGACAAACTCGAGTCAGAGCCAAATAGAACTTGAACCAGAACTAGGTTAAACTTAAACCAAGATCAAGTTGAACTTAAACCCAAGTCTATAAAGGTTTGAACTCAAGCCCAATAAGGGTCTAATATGGGTTAAACCCACACCCATTAATGGGTTAAATCTAGATCTAATAAGACCCAATCATGGTCAGATTCAAGGTCTGATAAGGATCTAATAAGAACCCATCAAGACCAATTAGGATCCAATAAGAACCCATTAAGGATTAGATCCAAGATCTATTAAGTATCTAATAAGAACTTATCAAGGGTTATATCCAAGATCCATTAAAGATCCAATAAGAACCATCAAGGGTCAGATTCAAGATCTATTAAAGCTCCAATAAGAACTTATTAAGGGTTAGATCCAAGATCCATTAACGATCTATCAAGTACCCAATTAGGGTTGGATCTAAATTCATTTAGGATCTAATAAGGACTCCATCATGGTTGGATCCAAAGTCTATTAAGGATCCAATAAGAACCCAACTAGGGATGGATCCAAGATCCACTAAGGATCCAATAAGAACCTATTAAGGGTTAGGTCCATCCATGAAGGATCCAATCAGAATCCATTAAGGGTTGGATTCAATATCTATTAAGGATCCATCAAGAACCCAAGTAGGGTTGGATATAAGATCCATTTAGGATCTAATAAGAACCCGATCAAGGTTGGATCGAAGATCCATTAAGGATCTAATAAGAACCTCATTAGGCTTGGATCCAATAAGAACTCATCAATGATTGGATCCCAGATCCATTAAGAATCCATCAAGAATCCAATTAGGGTTGGATCGAAGATCTATTTAGGATCCAATAAGAATCTGATCAGTGATGGATCTAAGATTTATTAAGGATCCAATAAGAACTCAATCATGGTTGGATCCAAGATCCATTAAGGATCCAATAAGAACTCATCAAGTATTAAATCCAAGATCCATTAAGGATCTATTAAGAACATAATTAGGGCTAGATCCAAGATTTATTTAGGATCTAATTAGAACCCAATAAGAATTGGATCTAATTTCTATTAAGGATCCAATAAGAACCCGACCAGGGATGGATCTAAGATCTACTAAGGATTCAATAAGAACCCATTAAGAGTTGGGTCCAAGATCCATTAAGGATCTAATAAGAACCAATTAAGAGTTGGGTCTAAAATCCATTGAGGATCCAATAAGAACCCCACAAGGGTTGGATCTAAGATCCATTAAGAACTAAGTTCAAGACTCAATAAGAATTCAACATAAGATTGAATCTATTTCAAATTGAATCAAATTAGAATCAAATCAAAATCAAGTTTTGAACGTCGAGTTGAATTAAATCAGACTTGAACCAAATCAAGTTTTGAACATTGATTTGAATCAAATTAGATTTGAGTCAACATCAAGTTCTGAACATTAAACTGAATCAAATCAGACTTAAACTAAGATTAAATTTAAACTTCAAACTAAATTAAATTAGACTTGAACTAAAATCAAGTTTGGGTTGAGTCAAATTCAAATCAATTAGGGTTAGTCGACAACAAACTCAAAGCCATCGACAACACCTCAAACTTAATCGACATAAGCTAAGAAAGACTGTCGGTTATCAAGTCAAGAACTATTAGCATAAGCTCAGGTTGCTAATCATTCCTTCAAATCAAGCTAAACTAAAGTAGACTTGAACTTGCTTAATTAGTTAGCCTAACACTATGTTTAAAAGAAGTCAACTAATAATAATCATAAAATTATCGGTCATATTTTAAGTTTAGTCAATACAAGCTCAAAAGCTATTACTGATGCTTCAAACTTAATTGATAATAAGCTAAGGAGGCTGTCGATTATTAAGTCAGAAATAATTAGCATAAGACAAGGTCACTAACCATTTCAAATCAAAACAAGCCAAACTTTAACTTGCTTAGTTAGGCAACTAAAGATCGTATTCAAAAGAAGTCAACTAACAACATGCATAAAGTCATCAATCTTATTTTAAAATTAGCCAATATAAGCTCAAAAGCTATTAGTGATACTTTAAACTTAAACCAACAATGTGCCAAAGAGGCCATCAATTATTGAATCGAAAATGGTTAGCCAAAGCCAAGATTGTTAATCATTTCAAACCAAATTAATATAGGCTTGAACTTAGTTTGTAAGCCAAACTTCGTGTTTGAAGGGAGTCAATTGACGACAAGCATAAAAATTGTTGCCTATGCTTCAAGCTTAATTAATAGAAGCTCAAAGCATCAAGGACACTTCAAATATAATTGACAACAAGTCAAGAGGGGCCATTGATTATCAAATTAAGAATGGTTAGCATAAGCTCAGAATGATAATCATTCTCTTAAATCAAAGATCAAAAAAAGTTAATTGACAACAAGCATAAAGTTATCAATTATACTTTAAATATTAATAGGGTTAATTGACATAAACCAAGGCAATAAGCCGTGCTTTGAAATCTAGAAAAATTATAAGCATTTGCTAAGAATCAAATGAAGTACCCATCTGAGCCAAGTTTCACTTGATCAAGTGTATGAAAGTGGGACAGGGGCAAACATCAAGCCTTTTCCCACTTCATTTCTCATTTCATACTCCTTATGATTATGAACTTAAACTCATTAAATTATAATGTGAGAATATATTCTTCCTTAACCCATATCCCCCTTTTTTAAATCAACTAATTATGCTTTTCTTTCATCATGTCTTTATCTTATTAGCTAGGTTTCTTACTTCAGGATATTTCTGATGATTGTTAGGGTAATTGATAATAAGGACTTACACTTGTTGGAAGTCACACTCCCATAATTTCTGATTGTGCACTTAAATCCACCTCAATTTTTATTTGTTGTTTTGAAATTATTTCTTGGGCTAGTTATCCTAGGTGGTTAATTTTGGCTCCACAGGCTATGTTCTAGGTAGTAGTATCTGAGGTGGGGTCCTTAGGCATACTATGCCTGAGCTGAAATATCTTATTTTGCAATATAGATTATAAAATTATTAACAACCTTTCATTAAAATATATGAATTATAAAAAATATGATAAGCACTTACAATTATTGTTGGGAATGCTCCGTTGATTGATTGTCTATTCTCCTTAGTATGAGAGGCAAGAAATACCTCCAACTTGGAAGCTTTTGATCCTATCTCCTTCTAGAGCTACACAAGGTAGCATTATTAGATGGTAAAGAAGAGAGTAAAGGAGAAGTGGCATTTAATTTGACCTAATCCATACTTGAACCCTTAAGTTAGCATGACCTTTGTGACTAAGAGAGTGGTTTATCTTTTATCTCTTTCGGTACCTTCTGTTTTCCTTACTCAACTCTTGAAATTGAAAAGTAAACAAAATCAATCATAAACCATCATTAGACATATAAAACAAACTGGAGAGTAACGATACCTGCACATCCTTTGAGTGCCAATATTGAACAAAACATGCCACTGGTCTTTCTCAATTTTAGGATCTAGATATGTAACAAGTCTTTCCAAGTCATTATTGAAAGGTGTGAAGTGTTTCTTCTTCGAAGGTGTTGAACTAATTCCAGTAATGGTTGTTGGACCATAATCTTAGTTGAAGGCTAGAGGTCAAATACTCAGGAGGATCAAATCACCAGAGATGCTTCGAGCACTTGAGCTTTTGTAATAGCTTTATTTGCTCTTTTGGTTATGGCTAAACCTTAGGATTTGGTTCCTAACTCTACTATAACTCCTTTGAGCCATTTTTGTAATGAATGAAAACTTTTCCTTTCCAGCCACTGTCTTCTTGTGACTTTTCACTCACCTTATCCTTATGAAGGGGACTATGAATTTACATAGGTATCGACTCATTTGAATCCTGATCCTTGATTCCATATATTTTCTCGAGTAGCTCATAATCCTCATTTCCAAAGCATCCCAAAACCTGGTGCTCCTATGGTTTTAAATTTATGGGGATTTGGCTCTTTGGATTTAGATGTTGGGGTGTCTACCCCTACTGAGCCTCATTGATTTGGTGATTCTAAGCTTCTCATTGCATTTCGAGATCTAGTATCCCAACTTTTGTAGCATAGAGTAGATTATAAAAAAGGGTGTCCTCCTTGGTTAGGTAGAGCTCTTTTGTTTGTGATTTTGCTCTTTGCTCATGTGCTAAAATTATAGGTAGGGTTTGGATCATCCTCTAATGGGGTTAATTGCAAAGAAAATTGATAATTCTATCTTTACAAATAAAACTTATATGGCTCATTGCCTATCGTGATAGTCTAGCATGGTTTCTTGTAACCAAGCATAGAACTTGTGACCATGCCTTTTCTTGGCTGTCAAGTACATAGCTTGTAACTTCAATTTTTATTTGGGTGTCAAATGCATGACTTCTAACTTCGATCTTGATTTTAGCTTCATGCTAGCTTACCACTTGAATGCTACTTTGATTAAACTTGCAAAAAATTGGTAGAGTAATAATGAGGGGGTTATTGCTTGAATCCCCAACAAGGTCACAAAGTTGGCATGTATTTTTAGGGTTATCAATGCCATTAAATTATTTGAACTTGGGCACTGAGTATCTCTTAGGATAGGGCACATGATCATGATGACTCAAGTATGACTTGTTCACCTCATTTATTTTACCCATGTCATTTTCTCATCTTGTCTACTTTACAACCATTTGTTGTACTTATTGTTGTATATATATCGGCAACTCCATGTTACGAATACCAAGGATGCCTCATATTAGTGATTGGGCATCCCTTGCTAGTGGGGGTGGTTTTGTGAAGGACCTCCAATTATATGGATTTCATCTATAGGAGACGTGTTTTCTATTTCTTCTATAGTCTCATGGGATGATTGTTGGAGTCATTCCAAAGTTTTTGTCTCATTTGCAACACCATCACCATTAGCTCCATCAACTTCTTTTGAGCTTCCTCTTTTCCTTTTCATGTTGTTTCAACTGTTCTCGAGGTGCCTCCATGGTCATTTCTCATGCTAGTAGTTTTAGTTATGACCAAGACTTTTGTCAAGACATAATGATTCACATTCCAAGAATTAGGTTTTGGGTTTATATGTCTTGGACCCAGGCCAGCCACTTCCATCAATCACATAGTTTTATTTAAACTTCTACTCATATCAAGCAGTTATACCTTCTCTTTGATGTGGCTCATGCACCAGGGGTCAGTTAATGAGGATTCCTTCTTCCTAAGCATCCTTATTTGCAAGATTCATCTACATAGGCTTATTTTGGCATTTAACTAGTTGTGGAATTGACTCATAGATTTTGCTCAAGTTATGGTGGAAAATAACTCTAATAGTGTGGATCATCTCCTTTTATGGGGTTTCTTGTTGGGTCATCATTTTGTGATGATTCTTTTTCTTCTGATTGATTATTCTCCCTCTAGCCACCACTTTAAGGTGAGTCTCTATTTCATTTCTTTGACATTTTAACTTATTTTTAGCCTTCCCTAAATCCCTCAATTGAGTAAAGGAATTAGAAATAGGGATGATAATAACTGATCTTGTTTGGGGAGGACTTCCTAAGCTAACTAAAAAACTTGATAGCCCTTCCTTTGCTTGTGATAGTCAAGATGGGCTTTTCTTCATCCATGTGAGTTTCTAGAGTTGCCTCTGCTTGTTCTTGTTCATGAGAGGGGTGCAGATAATTAACGGTCAACCTTCTCTTTGTGTCTAACCTTTGGAAGGTAGATGCCTTTACTATTTAGGATGTATCCTCCAGTTGTATCTCAAATTCATCCTTCACATTAAAGGATAACATCAAGCCTTTTTTCCCTAGATGGAAGGTGAGGAATGAACTTATCATGTATGATCGAAATATCAACGTTTGTAGGTAGAGTAGTAGGTGCCCTCTCAAATTAGATGACTTTAGACTGGTTTCCAAACTTAATTTGTACCCCAACTACTCCTATGGTGATCATCGATCGGGGAAGGTGTATAATCAATCCTTCCCTAAGGAAAATTGTGTACTTTGGGCTAAGAGGTTTCTTCATTAATACCATTGGTGCTTTCTGCAGAGAAAATCACAATTTGTTAGTCTTCAATTGTAACTATATCCTATTAATATCTCTATTATATTATCTAGGTTATTACACTTGAAGGAGAAGTCATATCTTACCGGGCATGTCATAATTTGTAGAGTCATGATCGACTACCTATAATTATTAAAGGATCCTGAGAAACAAATCTCAAAATAACAATTCAATTAAAAATAAGATTTGGTGGGTTTTCATGTTATCATTGATTCATGACTTCCAATAGGAACAAGTATTTGTTATTAATTACACTAATAATTATCAAGAATCTCTTAAAATAAAAAATGTAGCTATTGGAATGAGATTGGTTCAAATTTTGAATTGATTTATCCTCATTTGTTGTTATCCAAATCTTTGAGTTTTGTTGGTTATGACAAGATTCTGGATAATGAAATCTCATTGAGATTTGGATGTTGTATTCAAGGATTAATTTGTAATTCCAAAGAATTCATGATCTTTTTTGTAAAGTTGATTATGAGGATCTGATTGTAAAATTTAAAATTTTTTTGGTTTTTAAAAAATTATTTATAAATTGATAAAATTCAAACTTATTTGTGAATAAATTTTTTTATAAATTTTTTTATAAATTTATAAATATTATAATTTAATATTTCATGGAGGGTTTATATACAAATATAGACTTTTGAAAGGTTTTTTTTGTAAACCATAAATGTTGTGAGGATTAATTTATAATTATTTTTTTTTAGAATGTTTTTTGCAAACCCTAAATTATGTGAGGACCAATTTATAATTTAAAGTTTTTTTAGACTTTTTATAAGATTTTTTAATTTAGGAACCTATTTATAAGAAAAAATTGGCTGGAGACATATTTGTATAAGTTTTATTTGTTTTATTTTGGCTCATATTTGTAATAAATTTTAAGCCTAATTTTGTCTAAATTTTAGGTCCACTTTAGCTTACTTATACTGAATTTATTTTAGGCCCAAATTTACAACAATTCATATCCGAATCAAGCTTAATTTTTAATCAAATTCGATTATAATTCAGATCCAACTGAGACCCATATTTGAGTTATAATCCAATGGCATCTAAGCTTTAATTATAGTCAAAATTTGATCAAATTTAGTTTAACCAAAACCACCTAAACATGGTACAAAATATCAAATGAATAAATGTTAGAAGATAACAAACCCATTTTAAGAGTTGAAAGAGGATTTTCAATAAATAAACTAATTTATTGTTTCTCTATGAGTGAAATTTGGATCTCATGACTTTTTCCCTCCACTGATTTGCATATTTAGCAAAAGTTTCCCCTTTCACATCTTATCATTTTTAAACTCAATAATGTCTAAAGTATATGCTACTTGGTGGGTGTAACATTGTCTAAACATTATAAAGATTGCCTTGAGAGATTGTAGCTTTTCTTAGGGAAGACTGATAAACTAGCCAAGTGCATTTAGGCTTAATGGCCTCTAGAAGAGATGGATCATTAGTATTCTATTACCCTTATAGGCTTGCATATCAAAGAGAAAATTTGCAATATGGTGGTTAGGATCTCCTATCCCGTCATAGTGACAAAGTTTTGTTGTCTTAAAGCTAATGGGAAAGTTGACAAAGAGGAGTCAAATATCATTTATTATTGGGATGACAATATGTAGGAACTTCTTTGCAAGAAGCTTAGTGAGAATTTGCGATATCCAATCCTTGGTCATCTTTACTAAAGAGACTAGTTACTAGATGAGGCTTTTATATATGCAAGATTCACATGACCAATATGAGGTAGGGTTCTAGGAGACTCCCCACCAACAGTCTACTAATTTTTGGCTATTTGAGTTAATTTTGGCTAAAATTAAATCTAATAAAATTTAGCCAGACTAGAGGTTTGAAGACCACTAAAATACACTGAATCAATTATCGCTTGGTAAAATGGGAACTTTGGTTCCAACCTAATGGTAGACCAATTCCCAAAATCAGTCAACCAGTTCACATCAATCAAGACTGACAGCCCCCTCTATCAGTTGATCGGTTCCTCAACCATTTTACCGGTTCTATTGAACTAATATTGGCAATATCATTCAGCCGGTCGACCAATTCCTAAACTAATCATCGAGTTCCACATAGGGTCGGGATAAACTGGTCCAGATTTTTCTAAAAATTTGTGAATGAGTTCAAAATTTGAATTCCACCATATTTATTATTGGTAACAAATTAAATCCTCATCCATGTCTACAATCATTCAAAATTTGAATTTGAGCTTATCCTCAATCAGATCATTCATAGAGATTGAATGGATTTGGATCCACCTCTCCCATGCTTATTAAAGCCTGCATTATGCAAAACAAGGAGGAGGCAAATTAGAGAAGGGGATCAGAATTGAAGAGGATCCAAAGAGCTATCAACCATGGCCGCTTGTAGCCTTACACCACTGTTACCTTCCCATGGTACACATCAAGCCCCCAACACCCTCCTCTCTCCTCCCTATTCTTGAAATGTAGTTGAGCTCGCACCTCACCACTGGCCTATACCTCACTGTGACCACCCACACCCAATGCTGAGGAGGCTATTACCCATGCCATCATCCTTGATGCTTAACCAAGGCCGAATCTGCCGACATGTAGTTGCACCTGCATCATTGTCAACATCACAAACCTATCTTCTTCACTGCTCATCTATAGATCCCTCCCCAACTCTGGTCTCTCCTCTCACTAAGACTGGCCCTAGGTTCATGGTTTCTCCACTACCCATAGCCATATGCCACCATCCAAGCTATGTTGGCCTGCACCATTTTCACCTCAACCTTGCTTGGTCGGCCTATGTCACAAGTTATTCACTCTAGCCCTAGTCCACCTTGGTGGTTGCCACCATCACCCATCATCACAAACTACTGGATTTGGCCAGTCCTGATCGGATTCAGCCACAAACTTGAAGAAGAAGGAAACGAGGAAGGGGACAACTGGCCATGGTGCCACTTATTAGAGGACCATGACCTGAATTTTCAATGACCTTATACATCAGCTAGTCAAATACTATGTGGATGATTTAGTAGTCAAAACTAAGTCCAAACATATGCACATCTAAGACCTAAGAGTAAATTTTGATTACCTTAGAAAATATAATTTAAAAATAAATCTTATGAAATGTGCCTTTGGGATATCATCAGTAAAGTTCCTAGGCTTCATTGTTAGATACCACAGAATTGAAATTGATCCATCTAAGATCAAAGCCATCTTGGATATATAACCAGAAAATGCAAACCCTTTTTCAAATTAATGAAGAAAGATGCTCCATTCATTTGGGATCAAGAATGTCAATAGGCCTTTGAAAAGATTAAGTAGTATCTCTTAAAGCCATCAGTCTTGGTAGCACTCATGCTTGGTACACCCTTAATCCTTTATATGACTGCAACAAAAGAATTCCTAGGGGCACTTCTTATCCAGAATAATCAATAAGATAAAAAGATGCTCTACTATTTGAGTAGAATGCTAGTGAGAGTGAAAAATAACTACTCTCCAATTGAAAGTATTGTCTGGCACTCATATTTGTAGTTAAAAAGTTCAGAAATTATTTACTTTCTCATTAGGTCATTTTAATATCAAAAGTTGACACTATAAAATACTTGATGACTAAGCTCATACTTAGTGAAAGGCTAGCAAAACAGGCCTTAATCCTTATGAAGTATGATATCAAGTTTACTCCTCAAATGATAGTTAAAGGACAAGCCCTTGCTAATTTTCTCACAGCTCACCTAGTGCCAAACTCCTCTCCACTAAGTTGCAAACTCCTTGATGAAGAAATCATTCTTATCAAGCAAGGAGAACCCTACTGGAAGTTATACCTTGATGGAGCGTCATCCATCAGACTAGGGATTAGGCTGAAGCTTCTGCAAATTAAATTGTTATTGGACTCATATTTGTCACTCCAAATAGAGTCATTTTGTAAAATTTCTACTTCCTCTCAAAATCATGTATAAACAATTAATTTGAATATGAGACTCTAATTGTAGGAGTAGAAATGACCCTTAACATGGAGATATCACACCTACATATTTTCAGTGACTTATAATTGGTCATCAATCAAGTAGGAGGTGAATATAAAATCCACAAATCCAATCTACTGAAATGCCATGAAAAGGCTCGAGAACTCATGGAGCAAGTATTACATGTTCAAATAATCAGAGTTCCCTAGTCTATTAACATGGAAGCTGATTTGTTAGCCAAGTTAGGCAAGACACTAGTTAATCTTGGCCAAGAAAAATCTTAATCATAGTCCATAGTAAATAAGTGATAAGCTTGATCTTTAGCATCAAGTAGGGGAAGACTGAATCCAAAGTGATAGAGGAAGCTACAGATTGGAGGATACCATTCAGTAACTACCTCAAAAATGGAGAATAAATTAGTTTTGATGCAACTTAGGAAGAGGGCCACACATTTTCTGCTCATTAATGATATCCATTATAGGAGCTCTTTGATCAACTACTTCTATACTATCTTTCAAACAAAGAAGCAAGAGAAGTCATATACAAAGTGTACTCTAGGATTTATGGAGCCTATCAATTAGGCCAAAAATAATGATGAAAGCCAAGCATATAGGCTACTATTGGCCCATGATGGTAAGAGGTTGCATCAAGTAGGTAAGAAAACATCACCTATACCAGATTCACAGTGACTTCATTCATGAACGTCCAAATTCTTTACATCGAATGGTATCCTCATGGCTATTTGAGGTATGGGGCATGGATATAATTGGCCTAATTGAGCCATCCTCTTCTAGAGGTCACTACTTCATATTAGCAGTGATCAATTATTTCTCTCAATGAGTAGAAGCAATCTCATTGAAAGAAGTAAAAAAAGATACTATTATCTATTTCTTTTAGAAAAATATCTTATACTAATTTGGTGTTCCTTGAAAGATCATTTTTGATAATGGACCGTCCGTTAAAAGCTTCAAGATAGAACGATTCATACATCATCATGAGATAGATTAGAGATATTCATCCATCTATAATGTATAGGTTAATGGCCTCACTCAGGCATTCAACAAGACCCTCTCCAAAATATTAAAGAAAGTCAAAAAATTTTGCCAAAAACAAAAGAGATTGTCACTAGAAACTTTCCAAGACATTTTAGGCTTATCAAACCACATATCAAATCCCAACTCAATCAACATCGTATGTAATAATGTTTGAGATTGAGGTAGTTCTACCATTGGAAGTACAAATTCCCTCTCTAAAGATTGCATTACAAGAGAAAATTATAAAAGAAGATAATGTTCATCTTCACCTATATGAGCTAGACTCCTTAGAGGAAACAAGACTTATAGCTCAACAAAACCTAGAGATGTACCAAGTACAAATGCCCAGGGCTTATAATAAGATGGTCTAGTTTAGATTTTTCTAGAAGGAAAAAATGGTCCTAGTCTTGAGGGGACCCATAATCCCAAATTGAAGTACAAAAGGTAAATTTGAGCATAATTGGGCAGACCCTTATATTGTCAAAAGGATATTTGAAGGGAAATCCCACCAACTAATTAATGAAAAAGAGGAAAGGCCTATGTCATTTATTAACATCTAATGCCTAAAGAGGTATTATAGATGAGCCTCTAGGGGCAACAACAATAAAATAAAAGTATCTATATTTTGTCTATGATGAAATATCTGAAAAATATATTTGGTCAAACATGCACTCCATGTTTCTTGAGATAAAACACAAACACAAAACCTATCCATTTTGTGCGGCAATTAAGTTTGCATCTGCATGACAAATCAAATATATTCCCACATGATAAACTAAGTTCACTTTCACGTGACAACTTAAGTCTACTTTTACATAATAAACCAAATCTACCTCCACATAGCAACTCAAGTCCACTTCCATATGGTAACTCAAGTTCACTTCCATGGGTAAACCAAGACCTCTTCCATGTGACAACTCAAGTCCACTTTTATGTGGCAAACTAAGTCAAATTTCATTTGGCAAACCAAGAGCACTTCCATGTGGTAACTCAAGTCTAGTTTTATGTGAAAAATTAAGCCTACTTTCATGTGGTGAATCAAATCTACTTTCACATGACAAATTAAGTCTACTTTTATATGACAAATCAAGTCTACTTTCATGTGGTAAATCAAGCCCACTTTTATGTGAAAAACTAAGTCCACTTCTACGCGGTAATTCAAGTCTTTTTTCACATGACAAACAAAGACTATTTCTATATGGCAACTCCAGTCTACTTTCATATTAAAAATCATGCTCACTTTCATGTAGCAAATAAAATCCACTTCCATGTGGAAAATTAAGTCCACTTTTATGTGATAAATCATCCACTTTCACATGGTGAATTAAGCCATTTTTGATGGCAATTCAAGACAAATCTATTCAATGTGGTGAACTATCTTACTTTTATCTGAAAAGGGGCTATTCCAATTCCACTATGTGGAGAGCCACTTTGGAATTGGAATGTAAGAAAACACATGATTGCCAATAAAATCTAGTGCAAGTAACAGCAAATGGGAATCCTATATAGAAAGGATAATGATAATCTTAAAATACATAAAGTGGCACCTTTCAGCAGCCATAGCAACTTAGCATTCACTCACTCATATTCCTCCATTATCATTTGAGCAAGTAATTGTTATAATATCAAAATGGGTTATAAGTGGAAATCCTCAAGACACAAAAGGGAGATAGTGAATCAGCATCTACTGACGATGATGGTGGATGAATCCCCATGAATGAAAGTATCCCTTGACTAAAGCATGACCTAGGAACCATATCTATAGCAGAAGCTTAAATTAATATACATACAATGCAAATTTTGGCAAAGTTTAGATGTCCCTCACCTTCCGAGTCTAAAAGATCATTGGGAGGGCCTCCAAAATCGTCATTTGATTTACCTAAAAAAAAGATGAGTTTTTAGTTAGAAAAGAGGAAGCAAAAGAAAACAAACATAGGATGAGAGAATTGTCAATACCTATAGGCTCTATCATCACCTGGGCACTCATATCTAATGAATGACTAGCTGATGTAGTCAATGGTGAGGCCAGTCTGACCCCTTTACTTAAATTTGTGTCGAAAGATTGGCAAATTAATGTTGGTGAAGGAAGGATCACCTCTAGCCTTACATTTATGTTAATAGGCAGTAGGTAAATATAGAGAATCGAGGAATCAAATCTTGAGACAGTGTAGGTGATGAAAGCAGTAGCACCAATCTTGGTCCTACACCTCCCTCATATGTTACTATGAGCTCTAGAACATTGGGAATAGGAGGATTACATACAGATTGAAGCGCCTCTCACCTTGGACTCAATCTAGGACCTACATTGCTTCAAAAATGGCCATTGTCAATGTTGTAAGGGGGAATAGTCCTCTCTTTACCTAGTTTAGAGTGAGAAAATTTACAAGCTAGAGCTTTTCACATCTCTTGGGTCCTCTGCCACTTTGGCCTTTGCTATTGATTGCTTGTTTTTCCCTATTGTGCAAATCTAGCTCATTGTTGAATAAAAACTCTAGATCAATGTAGAAATACCCCCCGATGCTATTAAACCATGATGCGGTATATAGTCAAAGAATCTTGATATTGCACTTAGTATCAAGATTAAAATACTTTGATTTGTTTTGGAGATGAGTAAGATGTAGCCAGTAACCCGCTAACTAGCTTAGACCTAATGTCAGCAAAGTAGCAAGGACATTTCCAAGAAAGCCTTGGTCATACCCAAATTATTGGTAGAATTGATGTGGATTATAATATTCTATAGCCAAGTATTTTCCCAAGAGAAGCAGAAGAACCCTGTATCTCAAAGAGATAATATACTCATAAAGTTTTAGAGATAGTGGAAAATAAGCCACATCCACTAACATATTAGAATAGGAAAGAGTATAATGATAAGCTCACCACTCAAAATTCCAAGGATCTCAGACATTTATCGTAGTCTCTCTAGAAGAATAAGGGGAAGTAACTGTATTCATATCCAAATCATCTTTGGTACAGGTATCGAACATGAGTGACATAGGTTCCTAATTTCATCACTAGGCTACAACTCAATATATATCCTTTGAAAGTGGATGTAAATCCAAGCATAAAGAAAATATATTGAGCCTAACACTGCAAAAGCTAAAGAAAATTTTTTCTATGTGCCATCCAATAGGCCATTGCAAACATGTTTGGGCAAATGTACTTCCCATGGTGTAGCATAACAAAATAGCAAAGCCACAAATAGATGAAAGTAGCAAAATCAGTCTCAGGGCTGAATTCTTGGAGGATGTCTCCCATGTCATGCATAACTTGATTGAATCTAGTTGGATTGCTCATTAGAGTCCTCTCATAAGAAAGCTCAATCCAACAGTCAAAATATACTCGCTCCTAATTATGCAAAAAGTGTGTCACCATCTAATTATAAATTTTGAAGAGATCATGCAAAGTGCAACTGAAATCAAGGCCTATGTGGTAGTTAAAAGGGATATATTCATCATAGAAACTCCTGAGAATTGAAATCCCAACTAGCTATTTCATGCCCCCTAAAGAAATATGACTTTGTCATATGGAGTGTGGAAGGTGTTTGCAGCATGATTCCACATCTCGATCATGCTGCACAAAATTCTTGAGTCTCATGCATACTGCCCCTTGGATGCTATGACTCCTAAGATGCTAAGATCTGCAAGTTGAGCTATAAACTGAAATACCACATTATCAACTCACTCCGAAAAATTTGGCAAAACTAGTACTACACCAACAAGTAGAAATGATCATTCTCAAGTAGGTGAATGGCCATTCAAAATATGAAATCCCAGGATCTTTGAAGACTCTCATTGCCTAAAGTGTCCAACTAGCTCTAACCTAAAGGACTCTCTGGCCCCTTCAGCACATGGCATCCCCTCTTTGGAAAAGTAGGCAAAAGGATGGTAATTATCCAATCTCACTCATTTTTTATGCTCCTAAGGTTGATATGCAATAACCACTTTAGCATTAGTTCCCAAGACAAGAAAAAAGTGTGATAAAACCAAACTATCTTCTTTCTCCTTTCAAATTCTTTCAATCACAAGAGGCTTCATAGAGACAAACAAGTAAAAGAGGAGAAAAGAAGCTATTTCAATATGATAGGGAAAAAAAGAAAAGGACCCTACTGGTCAAGCACTTGCAAAGACAATGATGTAATATCAAATACTCACTATTATTCACACCCATTCCTCTCACCAAGAAAACTCATGAAGTGGATATGAAGGGGGCACTTTGTTTGAAGTAGATTTTGTAACCCATGCTTAACTTTGACAAGAATTAGAGTTGTGCTTTAAGTCTAATTCGTGATAGGTTGGGTCCAATTTAAAATAAGCATGGGCTAAAACTTTAGGTTCAAATATTGAATTGGGCTACACCGATCGACCGATTGGCAAACCAATCAATTAGTACTCATTAACCAGATTTGGCAACATTGGTGATTGACTGATTTCTCAAAGGGTCAACCTGTTCTATTGAATAAGACTAGCATACCCTCTAACAGTTGACCAATTCCTCAACTAGTTGTTTAGCTTATGTTAGAATATGCACATCTGAAAATGAATCCTTGCCCGATATCATCAGCAACCAACAAAATTTTCAGTCAAGGGGATTGCAATCTCACAGTATATTAATCAAAAATCTAAATCTAAGATTTGATTGCAAAGAAAGGGAAATATGATCAAATTAAATCTCAAATTTAAATCAAACAATGATTTGATTTGAGGATCTGCTCAACCTTATAAAAAGACCTGCAATAATCCACAAAAAGAAGAGGAAGATAGCACAAAAATCAGCACAAATCAAAGAGAAAAGAGATTAGGAAGGCATCATCAAAGAGGAGACCAAGATATCATCTTTAAGAAAGGAAGGAGAAGTAAGGCTCTTATATTTTTTTTCCACTCTTTTTTCTCTTTTATTCTTTCTTCTTCCTTTGTCTCCTATGAGGTCCCTACTAGCCTCCCTCGTGCTCCTACTAGCATCCCTCATGCTCCTACTGCTCCCTTGCTCTATCATCATTGTAGCGACATGTGGCTCCATCTCCTCCCATGAACTAACGGATCACCATCCCTCCTGCAAGCTCTATCATCACTATGGCCACTTGTTGCCCCATCTCATCCTGTGTACTGGTGAAACACCATCCCTTTTGCAAGCTCCATCACCACCATAGGCATCTGTGGTCCCATCTCCACCATGTGTTTGTCCTGCCCATTGCATTGAGCCATAGCCTCACCATGCCCTTCCAACATGCTCCACTAGCTTGAGGAGCTCAAAGCTTGAGGCCTGCCATGGCGGTCTCTAAAGATGAAAGAAGAAGAAGAAGAAGATGAAGGGAGAAAGGAGAGGTATGAAAGAAGAAATAAGAAAAAGAGAAAGAGCATCCCATGTGGGTAACCAAAATTAGAAGAAAGGAAAAAGGATGAAAATAAAAAAGGGAAAGAAAAAAAATTCTCACCTCATTGAACATGCTCCCAACTTTCAACCTAGTGCCTACCTATGGGCTCGCTCGAAAGTCAACTTTGGTCTAGGACCATCCTACAAGCTCACCTAAAAGTTATTTCAACTTAGGGCTAGCTTTTGGGCTCTTTCAAAAGTCAACTTTCACCTAGAGCCAACCTACATACTCATCCAAAGCCATTTTGACTGAGGGCCAACATGGGGGCTCATACGAAAGTCAACTTTATATAGGCCCAACCTATGAGCTCATTCAAAAGCCATTTTGACCTAGGGATAGCCTGTAGGCTCACCTAAAATGTGATTTGGCCAAGGGCTAGCCCATAAGCTTACCCAAATACCAATTCAGACTAAAGGCTAGCCTATGGGCTTGCCTAAAAGTCTATTTAGACCAAAGGCTAGGTTACAAGCTCACCTGAAAAGTCTAGTTGATTTAGGGCCAACCTGAGACTCACTCAAAATTCAAATACTAGGGGCCAATCTGCAAACTCATCCAAAAGTCATTATGACCAAGGGCTATCCTGCAAACTCACCCAAAAGATAATTCGGTTAAAGGTCAAGCTGCGAGCTTACCCAAATGCTAATTCAGACTCAAGGGTAGCCCGAGAGCTCACCTAAAGTCTAAGTTTACTATAGAATAGCCTACGGGCTCTTCTAAAAGTCAAAGACAATTTAAGGTCTGCTCATGGACTCACCTAAGTTATTATGATAGTCTGAGGGCTCTCAAACCAAAATAAAATCAATAAATATAAATCAATTAAATGACTCAATCACATTAGATTCAAGCTAGTTCAGCTAAAATAAATAAAAAAAATCAAACAAACTCAAATATAGCACTAAATAAACCTAAATGGACAAACAAATTATTGGAACTCGTCTAGATGTGCAAAAAAACTCACTACTAATTGACCATTCTCTAAATTGGTTGACTAGTCCTGATCAACCAAAATTGGCAAGGCTCTACTGGTCAACCAACATCCTAAATTGGTCAACCAACTTTGATAAAGCAAGAAAACACAAGTTCTCTATCAGGAGACTGGTAACACATCTTAGAATAACACCCCTCTCAGCCGGTCAATCGGTAGCCCAATCTGTCATCTATTTTAGTCAAAAAACTCATGACCTAAGGTTTAGATTCAACCTCAATCAGGTCAAGCCTTAATCATCCAAACATAGATCCATTTGGGTTCAAGTTGAGTCAACCTAGAATCAAAAGGTCTGAATTAAACTCTAATTGAGTCAAATAAAATTTGAACTAAACAATAATAAGTTCTAATAGAACTCTAAATTGAGTTAAATAACATTCAAACCAAACCATCAAAAGTTTGAATTAAATTTTGAATGACATTTGAACTAAACCATAATAAGTTTGAATAGAATTCTAAATTGAGTCAAGCCACACTTCAAAGCTCAGCCAACCTCAAAAGTTATTGGTGACACTTAGCTAAACCAAACCCCATAAGCTATTGTTGATGCTATCAAATCAAAAGAAGTTAATTGTCAACACACTTAAAACTATTGACCACACTTCAAAACTAAGTCAAACACCAAAAGCCATTGGTGATAATATCAAATCAAAAGAAGTTAATTACCAACATGGTCAAAGCCATCGACCATGCTTCAAACCTAAGACAATCCCAAAAGTGGTTGATGATGCTTAGCGAAACCTAATCCCATAAGTCATTGGTGATACTATAAAATAAAAAAAAGTTAATTATCAATACGTTAAAAGTTGTTGGTCATGCTTCAAAGCTATGTCAGGCCTAAAAGCCACTAGCAATAATTAGCTAAACCCAATCCCATAAGCCATTGATGATGCTATCAAATCGAAAGAAGTTAACTACCAGTATATTCAAAGTTGTCAGTTACACTTCAATGCTAAACCAATGACAAAAGTCATTGGTGATGTTTGGTTAAGGAAACTCCAAAAGTCATTGGTGATGCCTCAAACTTAATTGACAATACACCAATAAGATCGGTGATTATCAAATTAAAAATCAAATGAAGTCAACTGATAACACGCTCAAAGTCATCGGCCATACTTCAAACCACAACTAACTCAAAATAAGTCAACTGACAACAAATCATTAGATCTTAATAGGGTCAATTGACACAAGACAAGGTAGTTAGACACACACTAAAATCAAACCAAGTTATCAACATCCATCAAGGATCAAACCGAGCATCAATTCAAGTTAGATCCCATCTCTTGAAGAGACCTATTCTTCCTCTCAACAACTTCATTTTATTGTGGGGTGCGTGGAGCTGAGAAGTTATGTTTAATGCCATTTTCTATGTAATAGGTTTCAAAATAATGATTTTCAAATTTACCACCATAATGACTATAAATTTTAGAAATCATATAACTCTTTTCATTTTGAACTCTCTTGTAAAATCCAATAAATACATCAAAATAATTATTTTTATGAGAAAGAAATAAAACCCATGAATATGTAGAATAATAATTTAGAATAACAAAAGCATAAGTTTTACCTTCTAAACTTGTAGTCCCAATAGGTCCAAACAAGTCTAGATGAAGAAGTTGAAGTAGCCTTGCTGAAGCTACCATAGCTCTGAACTTACGGGAGGTCTTCACTTGCTTTCCCATTTGGTATGCATCACATATGTGATCCTTGATAAACTTGCCGTTAGGTAAACCTCTAACTAGCTCCTTCTTCTTGACTTTGGCTGGGGTATCCATGCTAGCGTGCCCAAGTCTTCTATGCAAAAGCTACTCATTGTCATCTTGAGCTACAAAGCACTTTTTATTTTTCAAGTCATGTTAGTTAATAGTATAAACATCACCATCATGATGACCAATAAAGACTACTACATTATCAATATCATGTCTAACTATGCAAAATTTTGACTTAAATAAGACATGGAATCCTCTGTTGCATAGTTGACTAATAGAGAGTAAATTATACTTAAGTCCTTCTACTAACAAAATATTTTTAATTAAAGATGAATTAATGAAAATATTACCAATACCTATAATTTTACCTCTACCCTTATCCCTAAATGTAACATGCCCTCCATCATTTTTCTTTAAACTCTATAAACATGGATGGATTTTCCATCATGTGCCTTGAGCAATCACTAACTAGGAACCCTTTTTCTTTGTGATCATTGGAGTGAAAGATAACTAAAACAATTAAGAACATTAGGATATAATCCACTTTAAGCATGTGTTCATAATGTTCGAGAGTAAAATAATAATGTATTAAAAAAACAAGAATCAAGAATGTAATGTGCAATAAACTAATATAGAGAGAAAATCCTACCTTTTCAAATTAGCTAGAAAATGACCATAAGAATGTAGCAAAATTAAAACTCATTGACCACTTATAACTAATTTAAGCTTTTCAAGTGGAAGATGCTTTAGGACTCTAAACTAGTTTGGATTTCTTAGCTTTTGGGATCATCCCCTTAGGTATCCAAATTTGTTTAAGAGAAAGTTTTCCCTTTATTGGGCAACTAGTGGAGACATGTCCACTTTGACAATAATAATTACATTTTTGCTCTGAAAATTTTGAACTTGAAGCTTTTACATAGGTAGACTTTGTTCCTTTTGATCTAGAAGAGGAAATAAAACCAACTCTAGATTTACTTAACATATTTCTTTGTCTTTTTAAAATTGTGTTTAAAGTAGTATTGCCTATAAAAAAATTTCAAGTGACCTTTTCAAGTCCAAATTCTCTTTTTAAAGTTCATCAATACTAGTCTTGCAATCATAAGAGACTCTAGATGATTTTCTTTTTTCAAGGTGATCCAAGTCCTTCTTGCAATCATGAGAACTAGTAGATGATTTAAAGCATCAAACTTATTTTCATGTGAAAGTAATTTATTTTTCAAAGAAGAATACTTGTAAAGCAATTTTGTATATCTAGCATATAAGTCCTCAAATTCTTCTTCTAATTCTTTGAAATTTAAATCACATATCTCATCCTCATAGGCCATGATGCATAGATTTGTCACTTTTTCATCAAATGAGGCCTCTCCACTATTGGCCTCTGATTCATCCCATGTGGCAATAGGTTTATTCTTCTTCCCCTTGACTTCTTTGATTGAGGGTTGAGAGGATAATTTGCCTTCATATTCCTAGATTTTTTTACACTTGAAGCAAATGGGCATATCTTCATCTTCATCTATGGCGATAGCCTTCTCATTCCTCATTGGTCTCCTTGACATGTGCTTCTTTTTCAAGAACTTCTTGAATTTTCTTGTGAGGAGAGTCATTTCCTCATCACTATCGCTTGATATAGTTTTCTTCCTTTTGTCTTCTTCTTCCTTTTGACTCTCATCTTTCCAAGTCATCTCATGCGTAATGAGTGACTCAAAAGCTCTTCCAATGGTAGCTTATTGAGATCCTTTGCTTCTTGTATCATGATCACTTTTGAATCCCAAGATCTAGTAAGATATCTTAAAATTTTTCTTACCAACTCATCGTTAGTATATATTTTACCAAGTGATTTCAAAGTATTTATAAAATTGGTAAAATATATAAACATCTCGGTAATCAACCCATTTAGTTTTATTCAAAAGAGCTCATATTAGCTAACCAATATATTCACTCTGGATTTCCTTACTTGCCTTGTTCCCCTTATGAGTGACTTCAAGACAATGCCAAATATTATGTCACAAATACTAATCTAGTTAAATTCATTTGGATCAAGAGTGCAATACAAAATATTCATAGCCTTTGCATTTAAAGAGTCATTTTCTTATGCAAATCAATTTATGCCTCTCTAGTCTTGAGGACCCTTATACCATCAATTATCTTAGTAGGGGAGTATACTCCTCTTCTACTATATACCAAAGACCATAATCAATACTTTTAAAGATTTTAATGCAAGATCTCCAATGATTAAAATGTGTACCATTGAAAAGGTGAGGTCTTGTAGTGGATTGCCTCTCTTGGAGAGATGAAAAAAATATTGAAATTTACCATATAAAAGGATCAAAAGACTCTAGGTAGTTAAATTCAAAAATAAGAGCATTGAGCTCTGATACCAATTAAAAAACAAAAATTGGCCTAAGAGGGAGAGGTGATTAGGTATTATGAAAATGATAAACACTTTTTGCAATTTAAAATCCAATTCACAAATCAATATGAAAACTCACAATTTCACAAACAAGAAATCAAACCACGAGTGCTTATGAAGAAAATTAGAAAGTAAAAAAGGCATTGCAATTTTTATGTGGTTTGGTGACCCACTACGTCTACTCTATAGCCCTTGTCTTGATTTTGAGGAGTTGGACTCTCCCCTAGAGTTGTCGCTTTGTAGGTGAAGCCATCCCATTATAACTTCACTTTCAATTGAGCAAATATGCAGTCCAATCTCGAGCCTTGATCCTCTCACACTCTTAATAACCTAGGAGTGTTTACAATTATAAAAAAGATGAAAATTTTCACTCAAGCTTTACTATAAGACCTCTCAAAAGAGTACAAGGGCTTTTGAAGATTTGAAAGTTGAACAACAAAGCTTAGAAGACTTGGAGGCTAGTGCGTTAGTAAAAGTTTATGTTCTCAAACAAAGATTGCTCAAGATGTGTAAAAAGTGATCTATTGAGCAATCCAAGCCCTTAAATACTCATTGGGGAGAGAACTAGCCATTACTGGCTATTCTTGACCATATTTAGATGTTCAGACCATAAGGTTTCGACATCCAAACTAATTCAATAGTCAAATTTAACTAGCTATTATAATTGATGTCACAGGTTCAGATATTTGGTCATCAAGTTTGGATATCTAAATAGCCAAGGTTCAAGTGATCAAACCCTATACCAGATGATTGAAGTCAGAGAACCTAATATCCTGAAGTTATATCTTCTAAACTTCAAGCATCTAAACCTAAGGTTCGGGTGTTTGAAACGGTCAATAATTCCTAAATTTTTTTGCTATGTCTGGGCATTCAAACCCTAAAGTTTAGGCATCTAAAGTTTACAAAAAAATCTTAACTAGTTCACTGCAACTTCAGTCCCCATTTTGACATCAACTCATAATTGATCTTGGATAAAAATGGTAGGCTAGTAAAGGCATTCCAAGATAAGATTGAGTATTAACCAAAGCTCTAAATTGAGAATTCAAAATGCAAATCTTTGTCTGAACAAAAATAAAAATAAAAATCTAAACTTAGTGATCCGACTTGATCACTTGAGTTTTCTTCAAGCCATCTCCAATTCATGAAGTTTTGTCTGTTGATCTACCATCACTCCTCATCTTCAAAATTATCTTCATATCCATCTACACTTGAGATTTCCAAATGGGCTTAATCTTCATTTTGAGCTTGACTTAACTACTAGCTACACATGCTCAAGATATAATCAAATACAAAGTTTGTTCATCATCAAAACTATGAAGGGCAACACATGTGTACCTCTGAATTAAGAAGTGGTTGTGTAGTCTACTAATTAAATCTAGTGGGGTGTGATATCTTAGCCACTTTAAAGGGAATCAAGACAAAGCATGTCCAATTTTGAGATGGGAGTTACAGAGGTTTGCCCAAGAATTAGATCACTATGGGTCACACTCTTAAGTCCAAGATACCACTTCCTAATGGTCTTGGTACTCAAACATCGAGGACCGTAAGGCTTCTAGTTGACCAATGGTTTTAAAAATATTAAAGAAAAGAAAGAAAGTAAACAACCATTGAACACCTCACGAAACACCTAAAAACCAAAATAAAATTAAAATCTCCCAAAAAAAAGTGAATATAAAAACCTACCTTGTACAAAAATATCCCACTATGATCATCATTCTGTAAGTCTCCCAAAATTTGGGTTTGGTGTTTGTTAAGAATTTCTCACTTGGCCTACATTGTGCAAGATATCTTTGGGAGTGATTATGGGAGTCTTCTCAATAGGCACAGGAGATACCCACCCTGTTGACTTTCAATTTGCCTTCACACATACTTATGAAAGATTTTGTGAGTTTTTGGAGTACAACATCAAATAAGTAAATAAAATAAAAAAAATTGGTGGAGGCTTACCTATTGCCTTGGCAGGGAGGAGCCCTAGGTCCCCCCCAAACCTCCTTTAGGTTTTCCAAAGGATAAAATTATATACTAGTGTTGACGCAACCTAGATACAGAATAAAAGGAAAGAAAATAAAATAATGAGAGAGAGAAAATCTGACAATGTTGTGCAAATCTCCTATCCTCTCTGAGAGTGAAGTGCTCCTCTCCAAAACCTTGATCAAACTCTTGTGAAAGCTTGACTTTTTATGTTTCTTTGAACTCTCATGGCTTGATTACTTATAATCCAAGAGTTTGACAGCTAATTAATTAATATTTTGGCTCTTGAGGAGGGATCTATTATTGTAGGTCTCCCTAGAATTCTTAGGTTGGATGTTGTCGAGAGTTTACCACCTGACCTACAAGGTGCATGAGATCTTTTGGAGTAATCATGAGGGTCTCCTCACTAGGCATAGGATATACCTATCCTCGTAGCTTTTTGTTTGCCTTTGTGCGTACCTACGAGAAAAAAAAAATCATGAATTTTTTGAGTGCAATATTAAATAAATAATAAATAATAAAGCAAGAAAATTCATGGAAACTTACCCATTGCTTTAGATAGACTAAAGGTCCCTTCTTAAACTCCTTTAGATTTTGTAAAGGATGAAATTATATGTTAGTAATAAAACTTTTGTGCCATGATGATTTATAACCTAAGAGTTTATAACCAATTACTTGATCTCTAGATTGCTTAATGTTTCTTGATGAAGGCTTGATGATTTTTAGATGAGAAATATGAATGTTTGTATAGATGTAGTATAGGTCTCAAATCTAAAATAGATGATGTTGGACTAATATTTTTAAGCTAATCTGATTTGATCTACAATGGAGATTTTACTAGAAATTTAGAGTTCTTGTGGAGTTTGGTCCAATTTTGAATTTTTGTGGGTTGTTGGATGGGTGTAGGTCGGTAGAGATAAATGGTTGAGATTAATCCCTAGTAAAAGTCATTGGGAGAGGGACTTGTTTATGGAGGAAAAAATAGGCCCCACCGAAAATATCATACTCTAGTAAGCTTGCATGAGGTTTGGGTTGTACACTAGCTAGTTGGCATATGAATCAACCTGGGTAGGGGTCATTCCATATGCTAGGTTGCTAGAATATGAAAGTACACACATTTTTATTTTATTTATTATTTATTTATTATTTTCATTACTAGTTTTAGATCAGAATTTCAAGTAATCTTTCAGTTAATTAGATAAGGCTCTTCAGTTGAGGATTTCTTAGTCCAAATGACAAGGAATTAGATCAGCTTAGATTATGCACTAAAGTTTAGAAGGTTGAGTATCTACAGTTGCCCCTCACTTAAAATAAAGTGCGAATCAAACATAAAATGACAGTCATCTTTGAGGATAAACCTAATTGACTTTCTGCTAACTAACTTGTTGGTTCAAATGGGTCAAGAAGTTGATTTAACTAGGACAACAAATTGATCCAGTATCTCATAAACTTGCTGGCAACCATTCTAGATGATAAGAAATTATGGAATATGCTAAGGATTTTATGCTATCTTGTGGTTTTAGGATAGTTTTGAGGCCTTTAAGTAGTCTTTTAGCCACTATTCCTTCAAATGGTAGCTTAGATAAAACAAAAAGTTTGAGTCTAACGGGGACACACTAAGGATACTTTTCTCTTTTGCGGTTGAGGGATAGGTTTGAGGACTTTTGGCAAATATTTTCCAGCTGCTTTTCTCATAATGAAATATTTATTTGAGATTGCCAAACTAGTCGAGATTGACATGTCAAGTGATTGAGTGCAAGCTTATCTTTGTTGTAGAATCTGAGGATCTTGAGAAACATGCATGTATGTTGGAGTAAATGCAATGTAACAATAATTTTAAAAATGCAAAGTTTTTAATGCAAATAAAAAGACTATCAACCATCGACTACATTAGAGGGTTCTTTTGATAAAGGACTTTAGACCACTCTAATCTTCTCTGATTGGAGGTTTTGGAAAATATATCATTTGTAGAATAGGGTTAGTGTTGTGGTTCGCTCTTCTTCATGGTGAAGGTATGGTCGATATTGCTTTTGTGGGATTGTGGCTTCTGGGTTGTTGGCTTGTGCGTCTTTCATAAGATATGGAATGGTTCATTGACTCAAACTTCTGAGAAAGTTTTTTTAGATTTTTCCTAATTTTTTTGCTTTCTTCTTTTCTATAATTTTCCTAAATTTTGAATTTTTGAATTTTTTTTGTTGTTGTCTCGTACACTAGTTGGCATATGAGATGCTTCACACTGGCATGTGAGCATTTTCTTTTTGTTTTTTTTGGTCTCATACACCAACTTCTTAGCATATGAAATGTTTCATATGCTAGCAGCCTAGTGTGTGAGCATTTTATTAAATTTTTATTTTCATTTGTTATTTTATTTTTTCCTTTTTTAGTCATTTTCGGCATCCTCTTGGCATAAGAAATGTTTCACATTCTAGCAAGTTAGTGTGTGAGTATTTTTTTTATTCTATTATTTTTATTATTGTATCATACACTTCAGCTCCCAAACAACCACATCTTACAGGGCTCTCTTTCATGCAAGCCTAATCTGAATTGCCATCATATTCATCTCGACTATTACTGAAGCTCATTCTAATTCTTCAAGTCATCTTGTCTTTTTTAGTCTCTTTGATCAAGTGCCCATTTAGTCATTGTATACCTGCTTGAATTATGTATTCATAAAAGAGTTAATTATGTAGCTTTTATTTGCATATAGAAAGAATATAGATGTGAAGGAACCCACACAGACTTGGTTACTCTCCTTCAATGTATCCTCCTACTTGATCATGCTTTCCTAACTTTTAGAAACATTTTTGTCTCAGATTGTGGGTGGTTGACCAATTGGTTTCTTTTAAGATTCTTGTTCTAGTGCAATGCCTTTTTTGGAAATCCATTTCAAGTGACTTCTCTTTGTATACCATGTTTTTGTGGTCGATCAACTTTTTTTGGCTTGACTTTTAACTTCTAGATGCACTTTGACCTCAATTTCTAAGGTTCACTCACTTGCAGATATTAGTTGCTACTTACTTCTTTGGTGGTCTTTCTTAGTTAGTAACAACGGAGATGAGGTTGGGTGAGTTAATCCAAATTCTGACAATTAATCCAATTTTCTTCCTTTTGTATCCTTTCCTTAGCCTTCGCTCTTGTCTTTTATGATCTCATTCCCTTAGAAAGATCAAAGGTTTGCGAGTTCATAGATGTCAACTAGTTCTTACTCCTTGAACTCGCCTTTCTTAGCTTGATTTTTTAGATGAGTTTTGTATCTTTGGGACTTTGCTTTTTTTTTTTTAAAGGGGTGACCTTTTGCCTTTAGGATGGGCTTCTCAAGGAGTTATCATTTAATCTACACACTTAGCTTGAGAGGTGGATTTTTGACAAGCTTCTAGTTACTTATGATAGACTGCCATACTTTTCAAGTATTTATTCCTGAGTTTGACTTAGAAATGTGAAAGAGGGACATAGGATCTCCAATGCCACTTCATATCATCACTAATTTTTATTTCACCCTTGGTGTTGGTTCTCTTCTAGAGATCATGCCCTTAGGAGAGAAAGAAGTTTGCTACTTTATGATGTGATTCTTGTAATATTTTTTGAAAAAGATAATGATATAATGAAAATAAACATTTTTATTGGCCTTTTTTCTTATTTTATATTTTTTATATGAATACAAACTAGATAAGGACAATTACAGCTTGAGAAGTGAGTGATGATTTACTGTCTTTCATTTACGGAGGATCTCTCTTACCTCATCGGCTTATGCCTCTTTTATTATTGTCGAGTACCTTGCTTTCATTTGTTAGTAGCCGTCCTGATCCTCCACTATTGTCATCAATCCTTTGTGGGCACATGATTTTGTTGGTCAACTATGGGCAAAGTATTTGGAAGATGGGAGATGGATGGGTGGTGGATGTTGAAATGATTTTGGTAGCTTGGAAGGTGGAAGGGGATTTATGCTATACATTTGCTTTTGGATAAGAGCAAGGTGATGTCTTTGGGGTAGAGAACTTACAATGGGGATCATTCTTCTACATCAAATTGAAGGCTTTGGTGTTGTAGAGTGAATGATTTACTTTAACAGTGATTGGGAGCTTCTCGTCTTTGACTATAGGTGTGTGTTCCATACCCTACAAAGAAAATGCACTTACTTGGTGTTATGGAGTGGGAATACATAGTTGATTTAGGTAGCCTCTATTATTTAGAGTACTTGGCAAAAAATTGAGTTTTCTCTTTCTTCCTACCCCTGGCAACCAAATATCTAAGATTCTTGTTCCTCTAAAAAACCCTCGAGAGGTGGCTTATGCGTGACATATTCTTCTATTATAAATCCTTGTATTGGTCTATATCCTATTTTGAACATCATGTCCCATGGGTTGTTGAGAAGGGGAGCATTGGATAACAATGGGGATAGATGTGGATTAAAGAATGAAATAAGAGATTGTCTAGGTGGAGGACCAAGGCTCTTAGAAATAAGAATCAGTTTCCTTGAAAGTGGCTCAAGCTACTTAAAGGTAAGGATCAATTTATTTGGACATGGCCTAGGTCTTTCAAGCAAAGGTTGGATAAAATTTAGAGCCAAGATGGTGAACATCATTTAAGGCAATTTACAAATAGTTTCACAGTCACTATTCTTAGCATTGGAGCTTTAAAAATTTTTATGATGTCATGAGTGAACTTCAAACATAGATATTCAATGGAGGACATGACTTTCATATCCCTAGGCAACCTTTGATTGAGGATCAAGCTATAGGAGTAGGAGATGTCAAGAACATGGAAGTCAACTTCAATAATGAGTGGCCCCCTTGTCATGATCTGTTGAATTCGCCCTTTGCACTTTCTTGTGGAGTTATTGTAGGTCAAAATCTTTAAGTTCTTCCTCATATAGGTCTTGGTTTGAGATGGTTAATTAGGATTTTGGAAGATATTTTTACAAATGATAGCTAGCCTTTCAAGGGATATATTACTCTGAATTTTCTATTTTATGTAGCGTCTTAAAGAGTATCTCCCTATGTTTAAGTGAATCCAAAAATTTAAGATTGAAATTGTTGTAGGAGTTTTACCTAATTGATCTAATATGTTCTCCTCTGTGTTAATTTTAATTGCCTCTTCTATAGATTTTGGTTCTTGTTAATAATCTAGTTAGTCAATTTTTACCTTTAATAGGTAAGTTTTTTCGTTTATGAGATCATGATTCTCATCCTCATGATCACCATCCTTAGAAGTGAAATCATCATATATGTCATTATAGATGTGGAAGGCTCTTATCTGTCTATCTATTTTATATAAGAATCCTTTCCAAAGATTCTCAACTATCTAGTTATTATATTTTTCATGAGATAGTTTACTTAGTTTAAAGGCAACTTCTACGCAACTAATATTGTTATTAGGATATATCAACAATGGATCATAGCAAGGTTGAGGATTAGGAGCATAGTTGTTGAGTGGAGGTATGACTTTATAGTTTCATGGAGGGTCTTGAGATTGGATAGATGGGGGTTGTAATTTTGGAGGTTGGTAGGGTACTTGATTTCTAAAGGATTGTGGTGGAGGTTGTGGAAGTTTTGGAGGTTGGCAGGACATTTTGTTTTTGGAGGGTTGAAGTGGAGGTTGTTCAAGTTGGTATTGATGCAAATACCCAATGCCATGCTCTAGTATTAAGGCTAGGTTAATCTGAGTGTTGCCTCTCTCATAGATGACCTTCATTTGTGCCTTGCTCTGTATTCTTTGAGAATCTCTTGTCAATGTAGACACTATATTCTCATAGAAACCTCTCTCATATATTAGATTTTTGATACAAAATATCAAATAAATAAATGTCAAAAGATAATATACCCACTTTAAGAGTAGAAAATGTATTTTCAATAAACAAACTAATTTGATATCTTTTTATAAGAAGGATCTGGAATCACATTGCTTTCTCTCGATTGATTGGTGTATTTGATCGAAGTTTTTTTTTATTTTGCATATGCTCATTTGTTAAATTGGTAATGTTGAAAGTGTGTGCTACTTGGTGGGCACACTGTTGTTTGCCTTGAAGATCATTACAAGTGATTGTAGCTTCTCATGAGGAAGACTAATGAACCAACCAAATACATTTAGCCTTAGTGACTTTTGGAAGAGATGGATCACTAAAGATTCATTGCCCCTAAATGCATATGCATTAAAAAGAAATTCTATAATATGATGGTTAGTGGGTCTTTCATCCCGTCATAGAGATGGAATTTCGATGCTTTAAAATCAATGGGAAGTTAAAAATAGTGAGTCAAATGTCATTTATTGTTGAGAAGGCAATATGTAGGAACTTATGTGCAAGAAACTTATTGAGAATTTGTGATATCTAGTCCTCAATCACATCCACAGATGACTCCCTACTGACGATCTATTGGTTCATGGCAACAGTTACAGTTAACTTATCAAAATCCCATTTTTGACCAATAAGACTCACAAGTTCAAAAAGATCAAGATTATATATATTGAAATTTTCATCAACTATGGTTACCAAACAAGTTTTATCACTATTAGGATTTATGTTGAAGTTATTAGCATCTTATAAGATGGGTGATAATATCATATTTCTAAGGTTGTAATATACCAAAATACCCCTATATACTAGAGTCACACATGATCTCTTTCAGGGAAGATAGTGCAATCAGCCCACTAGTTGCATTTCTCATGACCATAAGCAATCTCTCTCGCAATGAGTGTCTTTTTTGTATAATCGCATTTTGAGTCTGTATGCGTCTCTGAACTGACATGAGACTATAGGGAACGTTTGATGAGAGAGTAACCCCTTAAATACTTTTGGCATAAGCTTAAATACTTTCAAGCTTATTTTCGAATATTTATTCATTTAATTATTTTTTATTTTTATTTGTGTTAAAGATTATTTACTTTTGGTAAGTCATTTTGATAGCTTCATAATGATAAAAATGGTAGCATAGAGTGGGAAAAAAAAAGGATAATGAGAATAATGGTGGCGATCGGTTTTTGCTACTTATTTATTTAATTTTTACTTATCTTTGTTTCAAAATTTCATGTAAGTTAAATATAGTTTTAGTCACAATTTAGTATTTGTCATATATATTTGCATATTATTCAATATAAACTAGAATACTTTCGAACTTATTCTCCAATATTTATCCATATAACTGTATTTTTTAATTAATGTTAAGGATTTATTTTTGTAAGTCACTTTAATAATTTAATAAATGGTCAAAATGGTAGGATAAAGTAGGGAGAAGAATACATGAGATAATGAGGATGATGGTAGTCATAAGTTTTATTTTGGAATTTGCATTTATGCATTGTTGAAGTTCTTGATTGGGCTTGTATTTTGAAAGTTGTGTTGGTTTCCTCATTTGATGGCAGTGATGGAGATGATGGCTAGCCAAGACAAAAATAAGGTGCAATATGAAATTATAAAGAATTTATTTATCACATGTATATGGTGGGACTCACACAATTTTAAGGATTGATTCAAAAAAATTAGGAACTCATAGGAAAGTGCAAAATTAACTAGGGGTTGATAAGAAAAAGATAAAATTTCAAAGGGCCAAAAATGGATTTTCTCAAGAAACAATTCATGACCATGAACCTTAAGACACCGTTTGGTTTAGGATGAGGATCAAAATCAATCTTTTTCAGAATTATTTTTTTCTTATAAAATTAATATTACTTATTTTACATAGCTATTAAATTAAATTATTATAAAAAATTAAATAAATTTTCGAATTTTAAATTATTGTAAGATTAATTTTGATAAAAAAAATTAGTTTACAAAAGTGATTCACTAGTCTTGATTTTGATTTTAATTCTAATCCTGAACCAAACAGTACCTAAAACTTGTAACAATTAGCTCTTGTCTCTCTTCATCTCTTTGCTTAAAAGCTTAGGGAGAAGTGTTTGTTCCTTGTTACGAATGAATGGGTTTGCCGGATTCCTTAATTGCTAGCTTTAGCATCATTGATGGCGCTTGTCCAGAGTATAGCTGTTGTCCCTTCTTCTTTCCTATACACGCTTCCAGTTTTTGCTTTTAGTGACATTAGCTTCCAGGTCCAGAGAGATAAATCAGGTGGACTTTCAGCAACTTTAACACCTTGCTCGTCCTGTTGGGCCACGATTCCTTTCTGTTGCTGTATAAAAGATGCAAACATGTCATCAAACTGTTGAGCTTCATTGTCTTTAAAGTTGAATTAGAGTTTGAGTTTAAACTATTGGCATCATTATATTTCAGGACTCCAAATTAGTGTAGAATTCAGATTCAACAATAGCTCTTGAATAGAAACTTATGTACAGCTAAGATTTCTCCTAAGATTTGACTTGCAGCTGTAAATTGAGGGCACCAGGGTTTCAAAGAAGGCAGTGCTAGTGACAAATAGAGCCGAATGGCAGCAGATTGGGGCTGGCTCCTCTCAAGCTTCCCAGAAGAGTTCTCAGCAGTGAAAATGCACCAAAACATGAGATAAAGATGAAAAAGGAAGAGATTAAAAGTTCAACAGCACCCTAGAACATTGTATTGAGTAAAATTTTGATCAAACTACAAAAGAAGTCACATAATATAACCATAACACAGGAAACAGACAAGACAAAAGCTGCTTTCAACAATAAACCATGCCACTTGGGTCAAATTGATTATAAGAGGTTTTGTACAAAGGAACGGGAATAGTTTGAAAATCAAAAACTGTGTTCTGGAATATATTTGAACAAATTATACATACCATGGCAGATTGATGAGGGTAATAATATATCAAGACTATTTTTCTCGCTTTGTGGCTTCTAGCATTTAGTTATGAAAATTCTTGGGTTGAAAATGGATATCAGGAATTGATTTCAGCATCAACTTAGGTATCATGTGGCCCTCTTCAAATATGCCATCACACCGAGCCCTGCAACAAGCGCAGCTCCTGCAGCAACTGTGCTGTATGCAGCTGCCCATGCATCTTTATGCAAGAAATCAAGACTTCGAGATCCACCATTCTTCTTTTTACCACCCAACCCCGAGTAATCCAAGTGCAATCTCAAGCTCTGTAGAGAAGAATGCAAATGTTTTGTATAGGTCTTAGTTTATGGAATCATACCTATATATATATATATATATACATACAGCGTGAAGATAACATTTTTTTTAGCCTTCCATCCTACCTGTTCATAAACCGTCCAATTTGTCTCAAAATAACTACAGGATAATTTAGAGTTTAAGGTTTAGGCTTTCAGATTTTAGGATTCCGGATCTAGAGTTTAGAGTTTAGGATTTTAGGGTTTTATGATTTAAGTTTTACAATTTAGAGTTTACGAAATATTGTGCTCTTATTTTTCTATCTTCTATCTAGGGATTGGTCTACAAAATAGAAGGTAGAAAAATAAGAAGATGATATTTCATAGACCATAAATCCTACACCTAAAACCCTAAAAACCCTAGACCCCAAATTCCAAACCCTAAAATCCTAAAATCCTAAATCCTGAATTTGAACCTTAAAATCCAAAGCCTAAAACACTAAATTATCCTGAAATATGTCAAGGCAATTTGGACAGTATATGGACCAATAGGACATAAAGCTAAAATCCTATCAACAAGATGTTATCCCTACACCATACATATACATTCCCACATAGATATAGGTACATATAGATATATATCAATACTCAGAAAGCTTGTAATGGGGTTCTGATTTTTTCAAAATTTGTGTATGATCTGCCATTTTTTATTGCTGACTTGAAGTAACACCATTTAAGCTTTAGCATCTGCAACGAGAAATCATACCTTCCAACCAGCTAACCTGGCATGCTCCACAGCAGCTTTGAGGTCATCATCAGAAGCAAGCACAACTCTATCATGATCTGCATCTTCATACTGCAAAATAGCATGAGCAAACTTTGCATGGAACTGTTTTTATTGTTTAAAAATTTCGCAGGGGTGCAAATTTCAACAATACCAGGATCTGGGGTAGATGATTTGGATCAATGTCATCACCCACTCTCCGAAGAATAGAAGTAATAAGTCCTGTAATGCATTGGATCTCTGGACCACGTAACAATAGCAAACATTAGGTTGATAATCATATCAACAGCCAAGAATTTAATGGTTGTCAGATTCAGCTCATTAAGCATACCACAATTGAATCTGTGCATCCTCCCCTTTTTGTCTTGAAGCTTAAATCCAAAGGTGGTGGACAAACCAGAAGCTGGATAAGATGCAAGCCTCCCTAGTTCTGTCCCCTCTGATGTATATCTTGTGGACCCTTCACTGAAAAAACCCTCAACATGGTAAATTGACTTCATCATGCAAGATTGCAGAATAATAATCAGAAGAATGGGGGTTTGACATTAGTATCATTTATGTTACCTTCGCGAGTCGTCATCATCATCCAAAGGTCCAACGGCCATAGCAGAATCCCAAAATTTTTGCATGAGCGCACTTGTTGATTCTTGACCAACTCCTCCACTTCTTCCCACCTTAGCGTTGAGGATCACATGAATAAAATTTATATATAGGTTGCAGTGAATCAAGAAACAAATATACTAATTATTAGAAGACAAATAGCAGGCATAAACTACATCTAGATTACCAAATCATTAACTTAAAGCACCCAATTATGTCAGGCCTCACCAAAAGATTGGATGCTTTTAATTGGTACCAATTGCTGAGAGCTTTGGTACATATAATTCTGATTCTTTTTTTTTTTTTTGATCAAACATATTCTTATCTTAACAAGGCACAGATTATAGTATGAAAATAACTGCAATACGTTCAGAATCTGAGAAGCAGATGACAGTTATAGCATCACAGAAGCATAGTTGCCAAATGATAAATCAAAATTTCTACTGACTTTTTGGTAACTGAAATATGTTATGATAGACCAATATTTCTGATGCACTTTTTAACTAAAAAACATGACCTAAATTTGATGGAGAACAAAATTTTCAGAGATTAATAGAATCATAATGATAAGGTTAATCAGACTACCAGAATTATATAACAATACCATGTCCTGTTCAGAATTCTAATGATTGCCTAAAGAAGTTCCATGATTGAATATTAAGCTAATAAAGGCCAAAAAAGCTTCAGATATATTTTAGATGTAAAGCTAGATATGTTCATTACTTATAAATAGCTAATAACTTTTATGCTTCCAAAGCAAGAGCACCAACTTGGAATTTCTGATGGAATGAAAAGCAACAGTTTGTAAAATAAAGTTACAGCCAACTAAAATGACTTCTTGATAAAAGGCCACTAAAAATTATTAACCAACAGTGCCTTAATTAAACTTGGAAAAGTTGTGGCAAAAAATTCATCTATTTGCTCAAATTGTATGCCTGAAATCTGTGTCTCCAAATTCATTCAGAAACACCAAATGACATATATTGCTTACGAGAGTAACATGATTTTTAATTCCTGTTTGACAATCACTTTGATCCTAATTGATAACATTGACATAGAGCAACATATTAAGCGCAGTAAGGGAGACCAGAATTGGCATTTTCTAATTCATTAATAAACATTGGAAAAACAATATTCATTTACTGGTCCAAATATACAAGAATAGATAGGTGAAGAGAACATGAAGGGTGTCAAGGAAAATAGACGATGTTATACAACCACTTTTGCTCAATAGAGGAACACAATTTATATATGAATGCTCAGGCACTAAAAAGTTGAGTTTTACAGCAAAACTAGCAGACAAAGTCTAGCAATCAAAAGTTGAAAGGTAACTTTCAAATTTCAAATTCAATCAAAAGCATATGATGTCTTGATCTAGAAATAATAAACAAATTAGATTGAAAAAAAAAAGGCCATCCCTTCCTTGAGTCAAAAAAAGCATCTAGTACTGCAACAATGTTGAAGGGAGCCAAAAAGCAAAACAAAGCATCTAGTATTGATGGGCAGCAGCAAATAAGGACATGGTCAGCCTCTGATTCAAGGATATCAATAACTCAAACAGCCAAGTGTTATCTCATTTACTTAATAGGCGATTGGTCACCAAAAAAATCAAAAGCACTTCACACTTCTACTGTTAAGTTTCATGTTCCCAAGATCAATCTCACAAGCAGCTTACCGTGGAAACAGCAGCATGAGTGATGTGAATTACATCAAGTACTGCAACAATGTTCCCATCTATTACATAGAAAAAGATGAACTCTTTAAGCAACTTCAATCAAGGAGATAGCAGATGAAATAGTTCCCTTAACAATTTCATGGTCTTAAATATTTCACATAGGTACCTTTGTCTACAACAGGAAGATGCAGAAATTTCCCATCATGCATTAATTGTAGAGCACTGACAATTGGTGTATCAACTGTTGCACATTCAGGATCACGAGTCATTACCTGAAATGAGACTGATGCCATTTAGACATGAACTTTATTTGTTGAAGGGAGAATTCCAGTGGTGTTGCCAAGGTGCAGCTTTCACATGCCTTAAGAAAAATGACCATGATACATCACAGATGCTGTTATTGCCATTGCCCCACAAAGATAATTCAATATGCATGCGTGCTGGCTTTGTGGACTGATCACAACTTAGGGACATTGATATCTTCAATGGTATTTGTCTAGCGTGTATTGGCACTAAAAATTAGCTAATACAATGGCAAGTATAACTTTACTATCTAGAATAATATTCTACATGACAAAGTGGTCAGTGACAGCCACTCTGATGGTCCACCAAAAGCAAGTTTGATGGTTCTGACTCATAAACAAGTTCATATAATAAAGCATGCGGCTAAACAAGAGTGGGAAAAGATTTTGGCCAATGAATCAACAGACGAGGTATGCTATCAACTACACTTTCCGAGGAAATCACAGCATATTTCAAACACATTTTGCCTGTAGGATCCTTAGAGAAGTCAGTTTGTCATGGATCCATTTTCAGCAAACAAGACTAGTTTGTGGAGGTTAACTTTGAGTCAAAAAACACACTTGATTGGAATTTCAGGAAAGTATAGGAGAAATTAATAACAGCAGCAATAGTTGCTGCTAAAAAAATGAGAGGTCTACTGGATTGCTGTTATCTGGTTATTTAGCAGCTCAAAGCTATTTTTCACAAAAAAAAGTCTAATTTTATTGGATACTTAGGAGTTAGAACCATTTCTAAATCTTGTACTCCACAACAAACAGGCCCACAATAAGAACTTCATTACCAGAATATGGATCAATTAGGATACCTAGACTCATGCAAACAAGAATCCTGGTAATCTCATTGCTATTTTAGAATACCTAAGAACATTAGAAAACTAGTTAGAAAGGAAACAGCAATTATTGTGAACAAAAAAATAAAGTTAATAAGTAATACTGTCAAATGGAACAGTATGCATGTTGAAAAACAAACCTGCTCCACAGAAGTTGAATCAGGAGACAAATTTTGGGCTATTACAAGCATCAAAATATCCCTTGAGCTGAGACAAAACCAAGCAAGAACTCTAAGCACTTAGATAGAATCAAACTGATAGTGCTAACACTGGAAATAGCTTACGTCAATATTCCACATGGTTTATTTTCAACTGTTACCACTGCTGAACTTGTTTTGAGTTCAAGCATCTTCTTGGTTGTGGTCAACACCGAGTCAGTTGGTGAGACTGTAATCACCCTGCTACAATATGTTGTTATTAGCCAATTAATATTTTTGAATTTTTCTTCTTGATAGAACAATCACTCATATAAGCAATTCGCTCCTGAATGTTGCACTTGATTTTGTGTGTGTGTCTGCACGCTAATTAATAGATTTGAAATTGGGTTATTACCTACTTTGAATTCTCCGGAATGATTGTAGACAAGGCTGGAGTAAACATTTTCTCTCGAAGAGTTGTGATGAAAGAATTAGGGCCTGCAGGGGAATTCACCATAAGATCAGAAATTGACTTCTTTCTGATAAATGAGCTATAAACACACTCAGTTCATGCCTTTACACCTTTACTACCTTAAATTGAAAAAGAAACATAAAATTAAGATGAGATTGGGAAGAAAGAAAAAACAAATGCTCAATTGGTATCACCACCTACACACCTGATATTGAGGTTCCCCACTGCTTTTCCACTCCTTCAACAGCAGCAGCAATAGCTTTTCCCTTTTCAGCTGCCCTTTCCATGCGTGCAATGGCATCATATAAACATTTTGCTATGTCAAGTATAGCAATGACTTCACCATTCTCCACAACAGGTAAATGCCTGAACTTCCCTGGGAATAAAGAACTCGAAAGTTAAAAATTTTGCTAAACTTCAAATAAAGAAGGAAAAGAGCCACTCAACTTTCAGGATCCTAACAAACCTTGGACCATCTTTTGGAGTGCTTCCACAGCGAGTGTATCTGAAAGAACAAAAACAGGATTCCGTGTCATGACCTTGGAAACAGGTGTTTCTTCTAGCTTTAGTTCCCGAGCAATAACCCTTGTTGTTATGTCCTTCAATCAGGAAACAAGAAAATATTATGAGATTTGATAAAATAAATCTCAAACAAGGATCTAATATCAAAGAGATAACAACCTTGTCTGTCAAGATTCCACAAAGCAATGCATTGGAGTCTGTCAGCAGCACAGCATCAACCCTTCGAGCAGACATTCTGCGGCAAGCCTCATGCACAGTTGTGCTCTCAGGTATAGTTAAGGCCCTACTCAGTCGCAATCTCTTTACAGTTCTTTCACCACCAACAGTCCTGCTCCCACAAGATGATAAAAGTATAAGGCAAGCATCAATTGCCAACATTCAGCATAGTCTTGTGCTCCATTGCTGCTCACATACAGAAAAACAAGTATTTCTCGTGTCCTGTAGCAGCAGTAGTCAACACACTATTCACGAAAACTATTTCCCATTTAAGTTGGACAAACAAAAAATATAATCGCAAATGGCCAGCTTATGAATCCTAAAGGTTTTGTAGAACCACAAATATCACATCATCATGCCACATATTGACTTCTATGCTCAAGCAAATCCATTTAAAGTGCCTAGGTAGTGCTATGGGGAAGGCATCCATATTTTCAAGGCGAACTTTTTAAATTGATATATTTAGGATTATGTATTTAAAACATCAACTACAGAAATATCCACTAAAGATTCAAGGCAGCCATCTAGAAGAATTAGATGCCCACTACATATGCATTGGCACTAGCTAAGAGGCAAATGCCCACAAGTCCAACAGCCTACTGATCACTAAGTGGGTAGGATCAGATAGTAGGTTCACTAGCCATCCAGGCTGTCAATCTAAGTGCTTAACTTACTTCCTCATTGGCTGAAAGATTGTTGCTGGAATCAGATCATGGAGTACGGTACTCATATGCCAGGGTCACAAAATAATAAATGGACCTTCTTCTACCGCTTCAAGAGTCAAAAAACATAAGTCAACACAACCAATATTTCAGCTATCCTCTCAATTTGCTAATGAATAGAGGGAATTTTGGAGCATAGAGACGAACAATAAAGAACAACAACTTTGAATCTGTCCCACAACCCAACATCAACTCTCTCAGATTGGCGAATGATCCTCGGCCAATACAACTTTGGGCAAAAGAGTTCTTTTCAAACTCATATCAACAAGTGGTTTTCCAGCCCAGCAAAACCCTGAAAAGGGCAATATAAATTTATGACCATTATCGTAACCGATTTCCAGCAAACTCCAATCCAGCTGTATCTCTTGACTCATAAAGAACACTGACAACATATTGCAGACATATATCAACCTCATCAATCACGAAAAGCTATCATCAGAGTTCATCGTTTCCCAAATGGGCCAAAGCCCTCCCCTTATGGAGTTGAGCTTCGCACCACAGATTGCTAAATCAAAATAAACAACAAACGCCGCCCGTCAGAAGCAGGCAAACAAACAAAAATCCACCAACTAGCATCCATCTGATCCAAATATTTCCACGAAAAAATACTGGCTTTTCATTGCAACAAAGCCAAGGAAAAAAACAGAAAGAAGACACGAGGATCGGAGGAGAGGAAAGCATACAAGGGGCGAGATGAGGAGGGTCGCCGGACAGATTCGGGGCCGCCGTTCTCCGGCGACTTCTTCTTTGCCGGCAAACTCCTTCGCGGCGGGCCGTCCATCTATGGTGGGCGGCGATCGCGAGGCGACGATGGATGCGTGGCGGCAGTGGTTATGGTGGTCTCCTCGCAGCGCCTCCAAGGCTTCCGGTTCTGACGGAAATGGAAGATTCCGAAATAATAGGGTCTTTTTTTTAATTTTTAAATAGTGGGGGAAATTTTTTTGTAATTTATCTGAATAAATATAATAGCAAAATTATTGGGCGGACCAGAGAAAGCAAACCTTGAAACGGGTCCGAGGGCCTTTTTTTTCAAGGAATTTGTATATAAAACGCCCAATGATTTGTTTTTCTTTCGGAAAACTCCCTCAGTTTTCACTATATTTGTATTGACATGACGTGGAAGTCTTAGTAAAATTTAGTGTCGATTCGCACCGCACTATCTATTTTTTAAGTCTATTTCTCGCAGAATCCCGCTATGTTTTTATGCAGAACTTTCGTCATTGGTATATCTTCTTGTCTGGACTGTCCGCGTGATATATATCATTAATTGTTCATATGCAAATGTCTCCAGAGAAACTTAAAAGTCCGATTTAATTTAAAATCAGAATTAAGATTAAAATTAGTCTATTTTAAAATTATTTATTTTTAAAAGTTAATATTACTTATTTTACATTATTATTAAATTAAATTATTATGAAATAATAAATAATTTTTAAAATTTTAAATTATTGAAACGTTAATTTTAATAAAAAAATATTAATTTATAAAAATAATTTATTAATTTTGATTCTAATTTTAATTTTAATTTCAAATGAAACGATGCTCCAATATTTAATTAGAGTTCTTTGGAAAAAGAAGGGGAGAGACAGAAGGGCCGTGACTTTTTTTGATTTGAAGAGAAGGGAAATAAAAAAGTCCCCGTGGGTTAAATTAAGAATAATTCTGAAATTTTACCCTACTTTACGTACCTCTGTACAATAAATTTTTATCATCCGGTGAAAGATAAACGCATGAGGTAGAAAAAAAAATATTACTATCGCAGTAGGAAATAACACTCTATAAATCACCTTCGTCAGTCCTTGTTGACACAATTTGAGTAAGAATGGCTGAGGCGTGACAACGTCATTACTGCGGGCGGATGATCCGGTGGTTGTCCTCGTCGTTTCATGTTCGAGCTGGGTTTCAAACCTCCGGTTGATTTGGTTGTCTGACTCCGATTCATGTAGTCCAGTTGAGATTGCTTGTTTCTCAATTTAGTTGTGTAATCCGCTAAACGTGTTTTTCATTGTATCATTTTATGTTCGCTATTTAGATTAGAGCAACGTAAGGCGGGCACCGCGGTCCTCGGTTGGGAGTCCTCTGGTTCTTTACTTCTCTCAAATGTTTTCGAGATCATACGGAGCTTAAAAAAATGGAACGAGTTTATTGTTGTCTTTTAGTCCGACTTTACATGTTCACTGCTTAAAAGAAGTTGTATGATTTTCCTACATCCTCTTGTTTCAAAACATTTTAACTGCCCAGCTTATCTATAAGTGAGGATTATATGGGTGAAAGCTCTTCATTAACTAGAATCATAGCACTCGTAGCGAGCAACATGTCACGCTCCTCACAAGCAACTCATTGTTGTCACAGCTGCGATCGCACCTGTGCCTCGTTATTGCAACCCCAGCATCGTTGTTGGTCGGATCCCTTCTCAAATGTGGCCCGCTACATATTTTTATTTTTATAGTAGCAAGAAAGGTATCAAATGAAATCCAATAATCTAATTTTACAACTACCTCTCCCTATCGTTTTGTCACCAATATGCACACACCTTATTGTCATGACCCGCTTTGGTCCTTCCTTGGCTATGGTCAGCTATATATTTCAATTTTTGCAGTGGTAAGAGAGATATGAAATGAAATCCAAAGATCTAATTTTTGGATTGTTTGATTTTCATCGGTTGTGATTTGTCAATTTGGGATATAATTTAGTAAGGGTTTATGGATAAAATATTGTATGACTTTTAGTTGATGATTATGTTTAGATTTAATTTAATTTTTTACCTTTGCCACACAAGCATGCATAAGAAAATTGAATTTTATTTAATTGATTGAAGAAACTCTGAGTTGATGATTTGCTTGGATTGGATTTTATGTCTTAATTTTGTCATATAATTGATCAACATGAGAAATTAAACTTTGTTCAATTGATTATAAAATTCACTTATTTAATAGTATAATATGCTTAAAACTAGATATCATGAAGTTATTAATTGAAATAATTTAATAAAATCTTCGTGGAAGAGGATTTTTGTTTTCTAGATTTTTTGTAGGTGGACATTAATTAAGAGTTGTGGATAAAATTTAATTAGAATGTAATTAAATGATCTATTTATTATTTGGTTGAAGTATAATATTTATATTTTGTTAAAAATAATTATACGTATATGAAAATATTTATTATTTGATTGAAGTATTTATAGATTTATAATTTACATGCATCTACTACCATGTATTAGGTCAAGGATGTTGAAGTCTTCCAAGAAGATTCTCATTAACAATTGATATTGGTTTTTCCATCTTAGGTTTAAAAAAAAATAGAGAAATTATAATCAAAAATGATTTTTCTTTGAGTAATACCATTTGGCCAATTCTTCAATTGCTCGAATACTACAAATGAGAGGCATCTTCTACATAAACTCTTTTTGTCTTATGATGACACTGAGTACAAATTTCAGATTCAGGGAACAATGCTTCGAGGTGAAAGATGTTTGTATAGTATTTCAATTTCAAAGAAAAGAGACAATTTCAATATAAGGGGTTGTTTAGGTAATTTTTATCAAAATCAGATCTGATGAGAATTTAATAAAAATCAAAGATTGAATACCACTAGATTATGACTTAAATATGTGCTTTAGTTGAATTTGAATATAATAAAAATTAAGCTTAATTCGAATTTGAATTATTGAAAAATTAGTGCTCAAACTAAATATAGCCCAAATAAGTTAAGTGGGTCAAAATTTTAGATCAAAAGTAAACATAAAACTCATTAAAATCTGAACTAAAATAAAAAAAAAATTGTTATTAATAAATTTCTGAACTAAATAAATTTTTATAAATAAATCTCTAATCAAATTTTTTTACAAATATATTTCAGAATAAAATTTTAAAAAAGATATGTAAAACTCTTTAAATTATGAATTGATTTACACAAAATTTAGAATTTAAAAATTCATGAAAATTACAAAATAATCTTTAAGTGAAAAATTTATCAATGTCTCCTTTGATTTCGCAATTTCATGAAATAGTACAATCATAACCAGACATCCATATCGATTCAAATCTTATCTACAACCAGATAAAATGATCATCTATTCAAACCTTGAATCGAGAATCTAATCATTTTAGCAATTTAAATCGTGATTTTGTTATCCTCTCGATTCTTAGCCCCGTAATCCTGAAGAAAAGGGAGAGAGATGAGAATTTAAGAGGAGCCAAAGAACTTGAAATCAACAAGCTGAAATTTGAGAAGGTCAATATAACTTAGCTTTTTTCTGTCTTTTATTGATTCTTCTAATCTACTCCTCTGCCTTTCCTCTTTCTTTTCTATGAGGTTCCACCGCTCATCGTTGTGCTCGATCACCGGACTACCGGGCATCTCACTCCCTGCACTATTACCTCGGCCAGGATGTAGAAGAAACCCAACCGGGACCTTCGCTAGACCCCGACCAGATCTTGACTGGAGTTACGGTGCCTACAAACCTCACCGCACTCCGCCATAGCAAACCCTCGCCACCACGCGCCACCACGCGCCACCACGCTACTATCTTGCTTGCCTATGGCCGGATCCTCGTCGGCCAGATATTACCTGGTCACACCCAAGCATTACTAGACATCCCAGCGCCGCTACCCTCCTGATGTACCTCCGCTTCGAGCCCAACACCTGGATTAGGCTCATCTTTTCTACAATGCTTCCACCTTCGTCTCCTTCATCAGGCCGTAGGTTCCTCTACCTGGAGGGAGGAGTGCAGATGTGCATTGCTCATGTCATCATTGGACCCTTATCAAGAAGTAGTTTGGGACCAAGGCTGTCGGTGCCTTCTCCAAGAGCTCCGCCTTTCAGGTGGTGGTCTTCATTTGCATCTACGTCTCCGCCTACGCCTGGTCGTGGGGCCCCGTGGCTGGCTCCTACCCAGTGAGATCTTCCCGCTCGAGATCCGGTCAGGAGGCCAGAGTATCGTTGTGGCTGTGAACCTGCTCTTCACCTTTGTCATCGCCCAGTGCTTCCTCACTGTTCTCTGTCGCTTCATGCCGCCACCAGCCGGTGATTATTTGCACGCGCTCGCCCAAGGTGATCCACATGCAGGTCAGGGACTTCATGGCACTTGTCCAGAAGCTTACCGGCCTCTCCCACACCGACGACGAAGATCCTACCCTCGCTGCTCCACTGGCTTCTCCGTTCACCTGCCATGCTGGCCGTGCTTCATCGCTGCGCCGCTCAGGCGCCTCTTCCCAGTCCTCTTACTACTCGCCACTGCAAAGGGACGGATCCGACCATGGGATCGAAGAAGAACGAGAGTAAGGTGGGGAATCGGCCTCGCAGTGGATGAAAAAGAAAGAAGAAAGGGGCTTGGCGAAGGGAAGAAGATGATGATGTTTGGGGGCATGGAGAATGAAGAAGAGACGAGCGAAGGAAGAGAAAAAAAGAAGGAAAGCTCTGTGAAGGTGAAGAAGTTTGGGTTTTTAAATTTGGGCCGAAACGATTCAATTTCGGTTCAGATTTGGTACGATTTAGGATTTTTGACCGAGTGTCATGCGGGCGGGGCGAGCGCAGCGTGTGGGGAGCTCACGCGGCGAGCTTGCACGGGGAGCTCGCCTCGCACCGGCTTCGTGCTCGAGTCCACGTCTTTACCGGACTGGCCCCTGCGTGCTCGCTAGCCTGTCACCGCTCTCTCGCCTGCCTCGCGCCCTCGTCGGCCTGGCCCCTGCTCTCGCAAGCTAGGGCTGACCTCGCATTCGGGCCAGCGCTGTCGCCAACCCAGTTTCGACACCCTCGCCGGTCTCTATCTTATTTTTAGTTTAAGAGATTTTTTCAAAAATTTGACCATCTCATTTTTCCTTTAGGGATACATTTGAAAATTAGATTATTTTTTTTAGGTCTAACCGTTTTCTTTGGAAATATAACTATCTTACTATTGGCTTAAGAAATTTTTTTGAAAACCTGATTATCTCACTTTGATTTAAGAGATTTTTTTAAAAACTCGATCACCTTTTTCAAGTCTAAGAAATTTTTTAAAAAATTGGACCACCTCATTTTGACCAAGGGATTCCTTTGTATATCCAACCATCTATTTTTCTAGCCTAAGAAATTTTTTTGAGAGCCTGAATATCATATTTCTGGCCTAAGAAAGTCTTTCAGAAATCTAAACACCATATTTTATCAAAAATAGTTATATGTGTAAAAATATTTATTATCTGGTTGAAGTATTTATAGGTTTATAATTTACATGTATCTACTACTATATATTAGGTTAAAGATGTTGAAGATCTGAAGAAGATTATCATGAACAATCAATGTTGGTTCTCCACTGTAGGATAAAAAAATAGAGAAATTACGGTCAAACATGATAAAAAATCATTTTTGTCTTGTTAATGTAATACCATATAGTCAATTGTTCAATTGCCCAAATATCGCGAACAAGAAACATCGTCTAGATGAATTCCTTGTATCTTATAATAATATTAATATTATCTTGTGTAGTTGTAATGATGACCAAAATATGTATTTAATAATGTTTTGAGAAATATAGATTGAAGCATAGCCTAAATCAAAAAGAAGTTTAAGACCGTTCGAAAGTCTCAAATAGAGGATTGACATGAAGATGACCGTGAAGAAGATTGAGGTGTAATGATGATTAATGAACATCACTTAAAGAACATGTAGATTGCTTGAAGACCACTCAAAAAATCGGATTGACTAGGTTTTAATTTTCATCTTTTATTTTAATTGAGTCGAAATTTAATTTTGAGAGTGTTTTCTTTAGAATATTGGTCGCATTAGAAAGCTCTTAATAGAGATTTTTGCCACAACCGGATGACCGGTTTAGTAACCGGATGACTGATTGTGTGGATTTGTCAGTTCTAGCTCATTTGAAGTGATCATCAAGTTTAAAATTTTTGTGCAACTAACGACTAGTTTTCTAACTGTTGGAGCGAATCTAGCATTGAAATTTTACCCCCAACAGCTAATTTCGACCCATAAGGTATAAATAAGCATAGTTGGGTTTCTCTCAATAATTTTTACATCTTCTAACTTCTTTTAGAGAAGCTATTAAAACCTCTCCAAGCTTTCTAACTAATAGTGCTCTAAACTATTACTTGCATATTAAATCTTCAATTGTTCTTGAGCTTATCTTGAGAGATTTTGTACTGATGCTAAATTGTAACATTCTTATCCATTTTTACTTGTAAAGACTTCTAAATTGTTAGGAGTGTGAGTGTACAAAAACTGAGGTATGAAGTGGATCTTACCGGTTAAAGCAATATAGGTTGTATGGGCATGATTTCACATTAACAAAACGACATTACTAGTAAAGTAATTGAAGTCTTGAAAATCGAGACACGTGCTGTGGAGTAGAAACAGTTAGTATCCAAAACACGTTAAATCATGATGTCATTCTTTCCTTTCTCTATGTACATTATAGCACATGCGGTTTGATTAAAATTTGGATAGATTGGCCTTGAATTACTTTTGGTGGATTGACCTAGTTTTCATTTATTGAAAATCTCTACTTGTTCTATTACACGTAATTCACCCCTCTTAGGGTGCCGTTTTGGGTTTCAATTAAGTGTGACTTTAGATTTAGAGAACAATACTTCCAATTTATGGTGGAGGATATTTGTATATTACTAAGCCTTTCAATTTTGAAAAAAAAGTCGAATTAATATGAGGGGTTTGTCAAAAATTGCTTACAAAGGGCAGAAGATAAATAGATAGGATTACTCACATGCATGATTTTATGACATTAATTGCTAGTATATAGTAATTCTTTTATTTTATGGCATGACACACATGAATAATTATGTGCGAATAAAAGTCCTTATACATATTTATATATGAGTAGTAGTATTTATATATATCTAGAAGTGTTTATAAGTGAGCAAAGGTATTTATATATGACTAGATTTATTTCTACTTACACAAAAATATTTATATATAAGCAAAAATATTTATTTATAAATATTTTTTGTTTAGGTAAGCACAAAAGTGTCTATATGTGAGCAAAATATTTATATATGAGTAGAATTATTCATGTATGCACAAAAGTATTTATATGAATAGAAATATTTATATATAAGTGTTCTATATTTTTGTGTTTATTTATGCAAACACAAAAATATTTATATGCGAGCAAAAGTACTTATATATAAGTAAAATTATTTATGCATTCTCAGAAGTATTTATATGTGAGTAGAAATATTTATATATGAGTATAATTATTTACATATACACATAAATATTTATATGAGAGCAAAATTATTTATATAAGAATGTTTTTTGTTGATATAAGCACATAAATATTTATATGACAATGGGGCTTTTACATACTTTTTTTTATCTTATCAGGTCATGCGTATGACAAAACTCTAGATTTGCTTGTTATGTGACTCAATATCCACAAGTTTCTTTCACGAGGATTCATAAATGTATATATTGTGGACATATACATTCATAAATTTCGACACAAAATGGAGATCAAATGGAATAGATACACTTTTGTGTACCCATGAATGCATGCAACATTCATTGGGAACTTGCGGGAAGCCCTAAAGGCTTGTGAGATTTGTTTGACCAATACTTTTAAATCAATGCAAATAGATTACCATATATATAAGCACTTTATCACAGTATAATCATTCCAACATATAAATTAACACTTTATTTTATATATAATTATTTCAACTATTATATAAATACCTTTTCCCATAATAAATAGTTTGCTCCATATATTGCCAATTCAATCACAATATAAACACCTTATTCGATATATAACTATGTATAAATATTTAAAATAATATGCATCATTCTGCTTGCAAAAAATTGTATCTCACTAATATATGCAATATATGTTGACCTTTGAATTTTGATAATGATTAAACTAGAATTTAATAAATTTCTTAAAGTTGAGATAAACTTTAAGATTTGGAATGATTATCTAAGCTCGTGAAGGACTGAGTCTCAAAATTAAAGCTTGAAGATGATAACTCAAAGATAAAAATGATGGTAATTTAGAGATGAAGCTTAAAAATCAAGTGAGAGCTCAAAGAATATTCAAGATGTGAGATCAACTCTAAACTCGTAAGTTTAATTTTTTATTTATTTTAGTCAAGTCAAAGATTTGACGTTGAGATTTTTTTTTAGAGTATTTATCGTATTAGGAGGCTCCTAATAGAGTTCTTTTGCCAAAATCGGATAATCAGTTGAGTAACTGGAAGACTGACTGAGCGGATTTGCTAGTTCTAGTTCATCCAAAATGGTCGACTAATTGTCACAAGTGGTCAAGCTGCTTAGATTTTTTGCATGATTAATGGTTAGTTTTTTGACTATTGGAATGAAGCTAATTGCGATATTTCACTTCCAATGGGTAGTTTTGACCCATAAGGTATAAATAGGCATGGTTGGGAATCTTTAAATAAGTTTTTACAACTTCATATCTTATTTAAAAAAGAGATCAAAACCCACCAAGCCTATTAATCCAAAAGAACACTAAACTATTAATTCCATATCAAATCTTTATTGCCCTTGTTCTTAACTTGACATGATTTTGTACTGAGCTTAAATTATATCATTCTATCCTTTTTCACTTGTAAATACTCCTACGTGTTAGAAGTATATGGGATTGAAATTGACCACAGAGGATAGCAGAGACTTCGGGAGCAACCTCGAATCACAAATCAAAATTTATTTTAATGTAAAATACGCTATTAGGTATTGTGAGAATATGATTTTTAACAAGTATAAGCCCATGTTGTTAATTATCTCGACAATTATTAGGAACCTCCTAAAGTAAAGAACCTAACTAATAAAATAGAGCCACAAAAAAAAGAAGAAAGCATAATTTGATTGATTGATTGATTTAAGAAAAATAGTACATGACTTAAGTAAGGGTATACTCTCACTTTACAATAAATTTCAACACAAAAAATATATAAAAATAAAGAAAGAGAAAGAGTGGAGAAGATGCTTTAATGTGTATTGTTGCCCAAATCAGGTCCAAACCTGAATTGAAATCAAATTAGGTCTAAGCTTGAACCCAAACTAAGATTAGATCAAACCTAAATCAAGAACTAAAATCAGGTCCAAGATGGGTTAAATACAAATGAACATGGGTCAAACCTAAACCCATTCAATAATTGAATCCAAATCTAGTAAAGGTCCAACATGAGTTGAACCTAGACCCATTAAAAGATTGAATCCAAAACCAATAAGGGTTCAACATAAGTTAAACCTAAACCCACCAAGGTTTGAACCCAAAATGTGAGAAGGGTTATATTCAAGATCTACTATGGATCCAATAAGAATTCATTAAGGATTGGACTCAAGATCTATTGAGGATCCAATAAGAAACCAATGGAGGTTGGATCCAAGGATCATTAAGGATCGAATAAGAAATCAATAAGGGTTTGATCCAAGATTCATTGAGGATCCAATAAGAATCTAATAAGCATTGGATCCAAGATCCATTAAGAATCCAATAAAAACCTAACAAGGGTTGAAACTAAGATCCATTCAGAATTCAATCAGGTTCAAGATCAACATCAAATAGGGATCAAATTAAAGATCAGACTTGAACGAAAACCAAGTCTAAATATTGAATTGTATCAAATCATACTTGATCAAAATGAAGGTTGAACATCAAATTGAATCCAATAAGACTTGAACCAAAATCAAGTCTGAATATCAAATTGAATCAAACCAAAGTCAAACCAAAATAACAATTGAATTAAATCAAACTCAAATTAAAGTGGATTTAGTCAACAATACTTCAAATTTAATTAACAACAAGCTAGAAAAGATTATCGATTATCAAATCAAGAATAATTAGTATAAGCTAAGGCCGCTAGCATTCTTTCAAATTAAGACCAAACTAATGTTGGCTTGTACTCACTTAGTCAATCAACCAAATGCCATGCTCAAAGTAAGTTTACCAACACAAACATAAAGTCGTTCGTGGTGCTTCAAAACTAATTGACAACAAGCTAAACAATTATCAATTATCAAATTGAGAGCAATTAGCATAAGTTGAAGTTGCTAACTATTCTCCCAAATAAAATTGAATTAAGGCAGGCTTGAACTCGCTTTGTCTATCAGCCAAATGCCATATTCAAAAAAACTTAATCGACATAAGCATAAAGCCATTGACAACACTTCAAGTTCAACTGACACAAGCATAAAGCCATCAATAATGCTTTAAATTTAACCGACAAAAGATATAAAAAGTCATTGATTATCAAATTAAGAATGATTAACATAAGCTAAGGTTGCTAACTATTCCCTCAAATCAAATTGAATTAGGACAGGCTTGAACTCGCTCAGTTAGTCGCCAAATACTGTGTTTAAAGGAAGTTCATTGATGCAAGCATAAAGCTATTGGTGATGCTTCAAACTTAATTGACAAAAGCATAAAGCCATTAGTGATATTTTAAACCTAATCAACAACAAGCTAAAAGCTAAGAATAATTATCATAAACTAAAACTACTAACCATTCTCTAAAACCAAAGATCAAAAGAGGTTAATTGATAATAAGTAGAAAGTCATCGGTGGTACTTTAAATCATAATTGGATTAACTAACACAAGTTAGGATAGTCAATCACACCCTAAAATCAAGTAAAGTTATTAGCATCTGCCAATGGTCAAACTAGGCATCCATTTGAGTCAAATCCTAGCTAATCAATTGCATAGAAGTGGGGTAGCAATGAGCATCAAGTCTTTCCCAATCCTTTTCTTGTTTCATGTTATTTCATATTATGAATCTAAATTCCTTAAATTGTGAAATAAGGGTATACTCTTGCTTAAGGTATGTAACTCTTTTAAATTAATCAAATTATGCTTTTATTTTTCTGTGTCTTTATTTAATTAGTTAGGTTTTTTATTCGATGAGATTTTGATGATTGGCAGGGTAATTAACAATAAGGGCTTATATTTATTGAAAGTCATATTCTTACAATAACAGATCGAGTATTCAAACCCACCTAACTTTTATTTGTTATTTTGAAATTGCTTCTCAAGGTTTTTTTAAACTATTTTGAGTAATCATTCATGGCTCCACAAATTCTATCACTCCCAGTGGGATATGACTTGACCTACAAGTCTAAAAACCTAGTTAATACAATAAAATATTAATAAGATAGGATTATAATTAAAAATTAATTAATTGTGTTTTCATTTACATAAGAAAGCATCAAATGGCACTAACAAAGAGCATCCCCACCCCAACATACGTCGTCGTCTTTGGAGAAGGATCAATCATTTTGTCTATCTCAGTCAATGATAACCATAGGAGCAGTTGGAGCTTAGATCAAGTTTGGAACCATCTCTAAGGTAATCCAATTCAAGAGTGCATATGCTAACTCACCAACCAATGTGAATTTGCTTCTCACCTTTCATCAAGTGGAAAGAAACCCATTGTTATCATTTCTGAGGTAAAAGGTCAACTTGAAATGGAGGTAGAAGCTATACTTTGAGCAATAAGGACATTTATCTTTTAGAGATTAAGCACAAAATGAAACTTAATGTTTGATCACATTCACCCCACTCCCAAAGAAGAGTCTATCACAAGAAAAGGGAAAGCTACTGGAGTTTTCAGTTGACTAGAGAAGCCAGTCCCTCGAATTAAGTCAGCTATTACCATTCCCATCTCTAATTCTTTCACCCCATTGAATGGCTTAGAGAAAGGTAAAGCTAAATCAAAATGAATATAGTCTCACCTTAAAACTGTAGCTAAGGAGAGAATAACCAAACAAAACAACAAGCACCGTTATAAGGCTATAACCAAGCATGAAATTCCACAAAGGAAAATAATCCATACTGTTAGAGTCATTTTTTATCATGACTATGATAAGGACTGCATGAAATAGACTTGCAAATAAGGATGCTCAAGAAGAAGGAAGCCTTGTGAGTCAATCAATATTAGCATGCAAAAGAGAACACATAGCTACTTGTATTATGACTAGACTCCCTGAACAAAGCAACCCGATTGATGGGAGAAATTAGTCTCGATCCAAAACACAGAAAATCAAGGCCTAATTCTCGAGACACAAATCATCATATTCTAACAAATCCTTAGTTATAACTAAAAGTTCCGGTAGGAAAATGATTATAGAGGCACTTTGAGAATAGTTGAACCAATAAGAGAAAAAGAGGGATGAAGCTTAAAAAAAAGCCATGGAGTTGATAGAGATGATGATACAAATAAGACAAAATCTTGACAAGTTGGAGTGATTACAACAGTCATCTCAGGAAAGTGCAGGGGCAACAAAAAACACATCTAGTGAAGATGAGATCCATGAAAATGCAAGCCTTCACAAGTACCTCGTCCACTAGTAAGGGATACCTAATAACCAAACTCAGATATTTCTAGTAACATGGAGCTGCATACATACAACAACAAGTGCAATGAATGGTGGCAACTCAACTAAGAAGAGAAAATGACATAGATAGGATAAATGATGTAAGAAAGCTATATCCAAGTCATCACAATCAAGTACCATATCATAAGCGATATGCAGTGCCTAAACTCAAATAATTTAATGGCATTGATAACCCTAAGCAACATATAGTAGAGAGTCAAGAAACAACCCATCATTGTTACTTTGTCAGTTATTGACAAGTCTAAATGGGGTAGCATTTGACTGGTACACTAGTTTGCAATCAGAATTCATACAAACCTGGTCGCAAATAAAAGAAGCATTTCAATTAGGTTTGGACAAGTTACCAACAAGGTGACATTATAGGCCTCATCTCAATACCGAAGCACAACAATGAATCAATGTCAGATTACATCACACAATTGAGGAATCTCAGCATTAGGTATAAACAATCCATAAGCCAATTTGAGGTTGTAAATCTAGTCCTTGGTAACATAAGAAAAGATTAGATGGCACCCTATCTAAGTGCTTCTTCCATCGACACTTTCAAAGACCTTATTGTATAGGTCAACAAGTTGGAAAGGATTTGCCCACAAGTCTTAGCTAGTTTACAGAGCTTCAAATTAGAAAAAATAAAGTTAAAGCAAGGGGACCCCTCTAAAAATATAAGGACAACATTCACAACAAATTATTAAAAGAAGCCTACAAACCCCACCATGAGCGGAGATACTTCTCAAAAATCACTAGCTCTTAGGGAAGATAGAGATGTACAATCATCTAATGGTCTCCAATAGAAGCTCAAGAAAAAATATTCTTTTAAGAGAGAAAGAGTAAGCAAAATCTTCCATATGCTCTAAATTTAGGCCTTCAATTGCAAGAATGTAAAAGGCCAAATGAAGTAAATAAAAAGGATCATCCAAATTATTATCCTTATTATAGAGTCTTGCGCCACACTATCGAGGACTATTACGTATTCTAGGACTGGATTGAAAAGTAATATCAGGAGGGCAAGTTAACTCTCTCAAAATGAGCTTTATTTGATACACCCACCGAACACATTAATCATATTATTATGTTTGAGGCACATGAGCCACTTGGTGGACTCCTTTTCTGAGAGAAAATGTAAGATACAACTAAAGAAGAGCACTTGCGTGAGATCTATATCTCTAAAAGGCAAAAGAAGATGATAAAGAAGATAGCTAAAACCTTGAAAACCTTGGGGTGGTAGTAAAAGAAGAAGAAGAAGAAGAAATTGGTTTAATCAGAGAGATACATAGTCAAGGAAGAATATATCTGAGGAGAAAGAAATTAAGTGACTCTTGAGGAATTCAATCTTAACAAACTTAGAGCTTTACTTGAGGGCACTGACACTAACAATGGGGAAGAAGAAACCCCAGTAGCAATGTGTACTACCATTATTACTATTGGAAGCTCACGCCCAAGCCAATCATCAAAGTTACCCACCATTCGGTGAAGTCCAAAGCGCAAGGTGAGAAGAAGCAAATAAATGTGTCTAGCATGTCACTAATGAAATGAATATTTCCATGAGTCTTCTAGCTTACTGCCGTCAAGATGACTATGTCAAGGAGTAGTTCACCCACAAATATAACTATGGTAGGATCAAACTATAGCTAGACACGGTAAAGGACCTAGCTATAACTAATATAAAATATGTCAGGGCACAAATGCAAGAACTAAATGAACATATGCAAGCCATGACTATCTATATAGATAGCATGTCAAAGGTAACTACCATGCTTTGTGAAGAAATTGAGAAGATGAAAAGGATAGTAGAGGAGAAGGTCGAGGCACACAAAAGGCTTTGTATAAATAGCAGAATGCTAATCCTCCTAGAGATCAAGATAACCATCCACCCCATAAGTAGATTAAGGAAGAGAAACAATCTCAAGAATAATTATCTAGGTCGGTTGCCCTTTATCGCATGGTGACTCATATATACAGGTGCAATAGACACTAATGATCAACTAGCCCATTTGCCATTAAATAACTTAATGGCAAATAATCAACCCATTAGGTTTGATAAAGTCCTAGTCCAAGAGCTTGTGGATGGGTGCCTTATACCAACTTTAGAGGAGTTGTATATACAGGACACAGATGATGAAAATGATACTCTATTAGAGTCAGAATAACTCTACAATCACTTGGGAGGCCCTACACTAGTAAGCACTAAAAAAAGAAGTAAGCATTTTGGGAAAGAATCCCACAAGTTAATGTCATAGCTTATCCAACTCCTGTGTCAAGCCAATCCAAACATCCACAATAGAAATACCCTAAATACAAAATTCTAACGAAGATCATGCTAGCCAATGAAAAAGAAGGATTTATCCAAAGTATTTTCAAAGATTTCTCGACTAGAAAACCCCATATGTCTAATTCTGATGTTAAGTAAGATGATTATCAATCAGTCACATCTTTTAAAGTCATCTAAAAAATTACCAATTGGGGGCAAGGAAACACTACTTTTTACCATATGATCAACTTTGGTAGTGACTTTGAAGAAGAGCCCTATTGGTCTCAAGATCCTAGAAACCAAATGAGGAATGCAAATCAAGTACAGCTCAAGGGTGGTAAAGTGTTACCCTCCAAGCAAGTCTCAATGCTTAGAGAAAAAAAATATCTTTAAAGACAAGGAAAAAGAAAATAAATTCAAATAAATGAGGATATTGAGCATTCACATGCTGAACCTACTCCCAAGAAGGTTAAGTACAACATGGCTACTCACCTCAAGAAAATCCCTTGCATATTTAGTGTGTTTGATGCCCTAATGATGTCACAAGAATTTTGGAATATGTTGGTGCACATCTTATAAACCTTGATTAATTATCAAACATATTTGGCTGAGGAAAGCATGAAAGAGTCATTTTATGCTCATTAGACTCCTACCATTAATTTATCAAATAATGATTTGATATTAGGGATGGCAAACCATAATAGCCTACTATATATCACTAGGAACAATGATAAGATTAAAATCAATGGCATCCTCATTAACCTAGACTCCTCAATTAATTTGATGATCCTTTATATCCATCTGAAGGTTTGATTAAAATATCGAAAGACCTCTTGGAGTCATTACTATATTTCTAAAGATAGGCAAATTAACGACTAATGCTAAGTTCTATATGATCGACACTAATTTGTCATACAAAATACTATTAGGGACACCATGATTATATAAAAATAAAGTAGTGTCATCAACCCTCTATTAGTACCTCAAATACTTTGAGGATGGTGAAGAACACTAGATTGAGGGGGATGTACATCCTTTTGATGTGAAATATTTCACAAGGTACATTAGATGATGTGAAATATTATCAAATATCCCATGCAAATAAAGGGTTTGCTTCAATTAGTCAAGTAGAGGAGAAAATTGTGAGTATGATCTTTGACAATCCTCATCTAGGGATTGACACAAAGTCTTTAGATGAAAAAACCCTAGAATTCTACTTGGATGGCTATTTTTCTATGAAGGTAACAATCGAGGTCTAAAATAAAGTACCCTCCTTGTTATGAAGGTCAAAGAAGGCTTAACACCAATGTAGTGTATGAATTCTATTTCCCCATGACATAAGAGAGAAAAGGAGATATTGTTCTACAAGAAAATTCCCTATGCCCCAATTGTTCATAAAATCCTAAAAACTGAAGATCCAAAAGATGATGGTGAGTTTTAATTAGTGGTCATACCTAACTATTTTTCAAACAAGCTTCATCAAATAATCAAGAAATCCAGTTATAGACTCCAACAAAAAAAAGAAAGAAGTTGTTTCTTCAAAAATCTATGGGACCCACTCCTAGGGTGTGTCACATTCTCAAAAGCGGAAATAGGAATTCCAGTGGATAAAGTTATATTGCTCCAATATCCATATATGCCTTATGATTACCATATGGTCTTTGTCTAATAATGAGGATGATCAAACACCCTTAGTGCCTTCTAACATAAAAATTGTGTGTATTAGACCATCCATGGTCTGCCAAATACTACTACGAAGTGAAGTCCTTAGCAAAACTCTTTTAGAACCTGAAGGTAGGGGGCATGACACAGCTTAAATGCCTCCAATACAAAAGGAAGAAGGCTTGATAAGTTTTATTCAGGAGGTGATCCTTAAGCGAAAACAAACTTCACTAGAACTCGAAGATAGGGAGTAATCCACTATTGATGAATCGATGGAAGTCAACCTAGGTTTAGAAGAGGACCCAAAGCCTACTTTCAATAGCACACAACTCTCAAAGGAAAGTCAAGTCCAACTCAAAGTAGTGCTCAAAGAATACATCACTTGCTTTACATGGAGCAATAGGGATATGCCTAGATTAGACCCTAAATTCATAGTCCATAAGTTGGCTACCAATCTTGAAATCTCACCTATCAAATAAGCATCTAGGAAGACAAAACACGACCTAGAACAAAAGGTTAGAAAAAAAATAAAGAAATTGATTAATGCAGGCTTTATCAGAAAAGAGAAATAACTAGATTGGATAGAAAGCATTGTGCTAGTCAAGAAAAAGAATGGTCAAATATGCATTCATGTGAACTATAGCGACTTAAACAAATTATGTCCAAAAGATAATTTTTCATTATCAATTATAAAAATCATGATTGACAATATGATCGATTTCGAGCTATTCTCTTTTATAGATGATTTTTTAGGATACAAATAAATCAAGATAGGTCTTGATGATGAGACATGTATGGCCTTTTGAACTCCATTGGCATTTACACTACAAGGTGATGCCCTTCGAGCTTTTAAGAATGCGAATGCCACTTATGAAAGGGTCATGATTTGAATCTTCAATTCCCTCATACACCTGTTAATAGAATGCTATGTAGATGACTTAGTGGTTAAAACTAAAGTGAAAGACTAGCATATCAAAAGCTTAAGAGTGGTTTTCAATCATCTTAAAAAATATTATAAAGATAAACCATATGAAGTGTGCCTTTAGGGTACCACAGGGTAAATTCATTAGCTTCATTATTAGACATCGAAGGATTAAAATTGATCCATCTAAGGCCAAAATCATTTTGGATATACCACCACCCAACAACCTAAAATAGTTGAGCTCATTCCAAGGCCAATTTTCATACACAAGGAGATTTATTTTGAACCTCTTTGGAAAGTGTAAACTCTCTTCCAAACTAATAAAGAAGGATGCTCCATTTTCCTATGATCAAGAAAACCAATAGGGCTTCAAAGAGGTTAAACAATATCTCTTTAAGCCACCAATTTTGACAGTGCTTGTGTATGGTAGACCCTTAATCCTCTATATAGCTACAATCGAATGGTCTCTTAGGGCACTTCTTACTCAAAATAATAAGGAAGACAAAAAATGTACTCTACTATTTAAGTAGAATGTTATTAGAGCTAGAGAATAATTACTATCCATTGAAAAGTACTATTTGGCACTTATATTTATAGTCAAGAAGTTCAAACATACATGCTCTCTCACCAAGTTATTTTAATATCAAGCGCCGATCCCATAAAATACTTAATGACTAGACCCATACTTACTAAAAGACTAGCAAAATGGGCCCTAATTGTTATGGAGTATGTGACATCAAGTTCATCCCCAAAAAGTTAGTTAAAGAATAAGCCCTTGCTAATTTTCTTGCAGCTTACCTGATACTAGATAGCTCTCCTCGATAAAGAATTTCTTTTTTTTTGAGGAAGGAAAATTTTGTTGGAAGTTATACTTTGATAGGGTATCATCCATCAAATTAAGAATCAAGCCAAAACTTTTACAAATTAAAGCAAGCATTGGACTCATATTTATCATTCCAAATGGGAGTATTTTATGATATTCCTATTCTCTCTCAAAGACATGTACAAATAATGAGCTTGAATCTGAAGCCCTAATTAAAGGACTGAAAATGGCCCTTGATTTGGAAATCTCACATCTACACATTTTGGTGGTTCGTAGTTAGCTATCAGTCAAATGGAAGGCATATTCAAAATTCATCAATTTGAGCTACTTAAATATTACAAAAATGTTGGAGAACTCATGGGACAAATCCCATATGTTCAAATAGTTAAAGTTTCTTAGTCCATCAATGCAAAAGCCAATTCTTTAACCAAATTAGCTAAGATACTAGCTGATCTTGATCAAGGAGAAATTTTTAACAGTCCCAATAGATAGGTGAGAAGTTCATTTTTAACATCAAGCGTGAGAGGATTAAATCCAAACTAATAGATGAAGTAATAGATTGGGGAATTTCATTTAGCAACTACCTTAAAAATAGGAAATTTTCAGAAAATAAATTGGCATGAGTGCAATGTAGGAAGACAGTTGCATGCTTCTTACTTATCAGTGACACCCTTTTAATCAACTACTTTTATGCTGTCTTTTAGACAAGGAGGCAAAGAAAGTTCACAAAGTACACTTTAGGGTTTGTGGAGCTCATCAAATAGGTCCAGAAATAATGATGAAAATCAAGTGCATAAGTTACTATTGGCTCATGATGGTGAGAAAAATGTCACCTATGTCAAATTTATGGTGACCTCATTCATCAATATCCAAATCCTCTACATCCAATAGCATTCTCATAGCCATTTGAGGTATGGGGTATAGATATAATAATTCCAATAAGCTATCTTTTTCCAAAGATTATGGCTTTATATTGGCAGTAACCAATTACTTCTCTAGCGGGAAGAAGCAATCCCACTAAAGGATGTAAAAGATGATATTGCCATCTATTTCTTTGGGAGCATATTCTATACCATTTCGGTATTCCTTAAAGTTCTGATAATAGACCATCCTTTAAAAGCTTCAAGATGAGATAATTTGCACATCATTACAAAATAAATTGGAGATATTTACCTATCTATAATGTAAGGGAAAATGGTCTATCTAAGGCGTTCAACAAAATCCTTTTAAAAATACTAAGAAAAGTCATTTTCAAAAATAAAAGAGAGTAGCACCAAAAATTTTCTAAATCATTATGGACTTATTGTACCACATATTGAACTCCTACCCAATCAATACCATATTCACTGGTATTTGAGACTAAGGTTGTTCTGCTATAGGAGGTACAAATTTTTCTCTAACATTTACTTTATAAGAAGAAATTACAAAGAAGACAATATTTATCTTGCCTAAATAAGCTAGACTCCTTGGATAAAAGAAGACTTATAGCTCAACAAAAAATAGAAATGTATTGAGCATAAATATCTAGGGCCTTCAATAAGATGACCTGGCTCAGATCTTTTCAAAAGAGAGAGATAATGTTGGTATTAAGAAAATCGATAATCCCAAATCAAGGCAAGAAATATAAGTTTGAACCTAATTAGGAAGATTCTTTTATCATCAAAAGGATATTTGAAGGGAGATCTTACTAATTGATTAATGACAAAGGAGAAAGACTCATTTCTCTAATCAACACCCACGTTCTAAAGAGGCATTATGCATAAGTCTTTGTGGACGATAAAAAAATGTGTGTCTTTTGTTTATGATAGAACATATGGCCTTCTTAAAGAATGGCGAGTTAAGTATACACTCTACATTTTTCTAGGTAGAAGACAACTATAAAACTCTATGTAACAAATTAAGTCCACTCTTATATGGTGAATTCACTCCACTCTCATATAGCAAATAAAGTCTACTCTTACATGACAAATGAAGTCTACTTTTATGTGCAAAATCGAGTCCACTCTCATATGGTAAATCAAGTTCACTTACACATAACAAATCAAATTCACTTATACATGGTAGATCAAATTCACTCTCAGGTGACAAATACAGTCAACTATCAAAATGTTGATATAAGAGCTAGATACCTACAAATTATTCACACCCTCTCCTCTTATCAAAACTCAAGCAAAGGATGTGAGGGGGGGGGGGGGGGGGGGGGGGGGGGGGACTTAGTTTGAGTAGTTCTTACCAAAATCAAATTTGATAAGAATTTGACAAAATTTAGATATCAAATGCTACTAAATTATCGCTTAAATATAGGACTTAGTTGGACCTAAATTATGGTTAAATTTAATAAAAAATTGAGCTACATTTAGATCTAAATTATTATGAAATTTAAGTTCAAACTAAATTTAGCTCAAATGAGTTGACTGAGCCAAATATTTAGACAAATATTAGGCTCAAAATTACTTAAAAATTTGGGCCAAAATAAAATAATAAAATCTTTACAAATAGATTTCTAGATTAAATAATTTTTTATAAATATGTCCCTGATTGAATTTTTCTTATAAATAAGCACCTAGGATGAAACTTTTTATAGAAAAATCTAAAAAGCATTTCAAATTATAAATTAATCTCGCAAAATTTAGGATTGATGAATAAATCCCTCAAAAATTAATAATTATAAATTAATCTTTATAAAATTTAGGATTTACAAATAAACTTGTCAAAATTTAGATTTACCAATAAATCCCTAGAATTTTGCATTTTTCTTGTATATAAACCCTCTATGAAATGTTAAATTATAAATTGAATACTTGTAAATTTACAAATAGCCTGTCTAAGATTTTTATTTATAAATAAATTTAAAATTTATTATTTTGTAAATAAAATCTTACAACAAGGACTTTGAAAGGTTAAAACCTTATGTCCTTATAGCTAAATATACAAAAAAAGGCCTCTAACTTTGTGAGAATTACAAATTAGCTCCTGAAGATAAAAAAAAATTATAAATAATCATCTTGTAAATTCGATATTGCAAGTGGGCATGGTTTTCGATTTTTTTTCTTGTAAATTTGAATTTTGAATTGAGGATCCGACTATTCAAAATTTAAAGAAATGGGATCCAAGTTTAAAAGGATCGAAAACAAGAATAGGGATCCAGGGCAAGCTAAAACTCACATACACTTAGCTTTCTTCTTTGCCTTTCCTCTACTCTTCTAATCACCTGCCCTCTTTTGTTCTGTCTTTGAGGGATCCCTGGCACCATTCGACCATTGTTGCCATGCCCCCTTGAGCTGCCAGTAATAGTTGATTGCACACCAGTTTTGTCTGCAAGCCCACATCCATGCAAGTTGCTAGTTTTCATCCATGCTGCAAGAGAAGGTCATCCTGCACCCCTCCAGGCACCAGAGAGGGAGGCATTGCTGCTAGTGCCACTTCCAAATCATTGAAGGGAGCAGCTCCACCACCTACACCATCTCCAAATCCGCTGGATGAGAGCTTCTCTGCCCGAACCTCTGGCCATGGTTCCCCTCTGTCGGAACCCTTGGCTCTACTGCCTGTAGCCACCCCAAGAGGGGTGGCTTCTACATCACCATCCGCCCATGAAGGGGACTTATTGCTTTGGTGGCCCTCATTTCTCGCCATCAGCTGCCCACGGGGGCAACCTACTCCTTGCTTCGGACACCCTTGCCTCGTTGTCGTCGACGGGTCACCATCCGACCTCACCTCCATTGTTGAGCCACTAAACCTTCCTCACTGGGTCTATACTCCCATCACCAGATAGGATTGTAGCATCCTAGATGCGACTGGAACCTATTGGTTCCAGCTGGAACAACACGATGTCCTGGTCGACCTTGGCTAGCTGACCTGGTTGCATCTCGCCTCATTATGCAGAGCCCGAGCTTCTGCTCTGCCCCTCATAGGCCTCTGCCCTGCGCTAACACCATTGCATCACCAGGGGTTTCCTGCCGCCGCTTGCCACCAGTAGGAGCTAGATCCGGCCATGAGGCGAGGTGGAGGAAGAAGAAGAAGGTGAAGGGGGCTCAGCTGTGAACGAGGAAAGAAAGAACTACAAAAGAAGAAGACGAGGAAAAAAAGTTGTTGAAAAAAAGTTGCTGGAAGAGAAGAAAGATGCAAAATATATATATATATATTATATCTCGATTTATGTACTCTTGTCCATCAATTTAAGGTGAGACTATAGGTTGGTTCAAAAGTCAAATTAATTTATAGATTTATCTAAAAGTCAAATTATTTAGAGTCAGTTCACCTAAAAGTTAATTCAATTAAATGTCAATTTATGAATTCACTTAAAAGTCAAATCTTCTAGGGTTTGTTTGGTTGGAGCAAGCTTAGGATCATTTCGGACTGACCGGTCTATCATCTAAATACTAAAATTTTGACCAGACTAATATTATTTAATTTAATTAAATTATAAACAAGAAATGACTAAAATGTCCTCGTCTCTCTCGGCGAGCTGGCCGCTCAAGCTGCCCGCGCGAGCTCGCCCAATCAGCTCCCCACGCGAGATTGCCGCCCGAGCTGCCCACGTGAGCTCGCCGCTCGAGCTCTCTCGGTGAGCTCGGCCGACGAGCTCCTCGCCCGAGTTGCTCGACGAGCTCACCGGTGCGCCGGACCTCGTCGGAGAAGACGGAGTCGGCGGCGGCAAAGACGGCTACCCATTTAAAGGGAAAAATGAGGGCAAATTTGTCCAAAAAAAATTTAAACCACCCACTAACTAGATCAGTAATCATATAAGATTTATTTAACCGCATTATCATTTTACACTTTACCCCTTCTTTTAATCTTGACCTTGATCTTGACCTCCAACCAAATGGGCCCCTAAAGACTAACTTATGGACTCCTGCAAAAGTTAAATTGAAGCAAAGTCAATTTTTAGATTCCTTTAAAAGTCAAAGCAACTCAAGATTAGCATGCATATTTACCCAAAAGCCATTCAATCAAAAGACGGTCTAAGAGCTCTTTAATCAACTAAATAAAATCAATTAAAGTAAATTAATTAAGGTAATTGGCTTAATTAGATTAAAAAATTTAAGTTGATTTGGCTAAATTAAGAAGACTGATTAAGCTAAATCGAATTGACTTGAGCAAACTATCAAATGGACCTAAATAGATCAAACAAATTCATAAATTGAATTCAAATTAAAGTGGACCTAAATTCAAATTGGATCAACTCTAGTCGATTCAAACCTAACCCAATTGGATTTAAATTGAGTCAACCCAAACCAATTTGGTTTAGACCCAACCCCAATTGGGTTCAAATTGTGTCCATATGAATTAATCAATTTAGACCCGACCCCAATAGGGTTCAAATAGAGTCAATCCAAATTAAACTGGTTTAGATCTAATCTCAATTGGGTATAAATCTGGTTAATCCATATCAAATAGTTTTTGACCCAACCTCAATTGGATTCGAATTAGGTTAACCCAAACAAAATTAGTTTAGAGTCAACCTCAATCAGGTTCAAATTTGATAAGCCCAAATCAAATCGGTTTGGACTCAACCTTAACTGGGTTCAAATAGGGTAAACTCAACTCAAATCAAGTTAGACCCACTCTCAATTAGGTTCAAATCAAGTCAACCCCAATCAAATTGGCTTAGGTCAAATCCTAATAAGGTCAAATTGAGTTCAAACCCAATCTCAATTGAGTCAAACTGATTCTAAGCCAACCCTAAATAAGTCAAATTTAGTTTGAACAAACCCTATTTGAGTTAAACTAAATTTAAACCAAACTCTAATAAGGTTAAACTAAGATAGAACCAAAAATTGAGTTAAACTAAATTTAAACCAAGCCCTAATCAATTCAAATTATGTTTGAACCAAAGCCTAATAAGGTCAAATCAAGTTCAAATAAAAACCTAACCAAGTTAAACCAATTTTGAACTAAAACTATATCAGGGTGGGATCTAAGATCTATTAAGAATCCAATAAAAATCCAACAAGTATAGGAGCTAACATTCATTAAGAATCTAGGATTAAATTCAAGGTCCAATAGGGATCAAATTGAGTCACACTTGAATCAAAATCAATTTTGAACATGAAATTGAATCAAATCTGACTTGAACCAAAATTAACTCTTAATATCAAATTGAATTAAATCATACTAGAACTAAAACTAAGTCTGAACATTGAATTGCATCAAACTAAACTCAAACTAAAATTAAATTTGAATTGAATAAAACTTAGATTAAAGTGGAGTTAGTTGAGAACATCTTGAATTCAATTGACAACAAATTAAAAAATACTATTGATTATCAAAGAAAAATAATTAGCATAAGCTAAAGAAACTAACATTCTTTCAAATCAAGAATGAACTAAGGTAGATTTGCACTCGCTTAATCAATCAACCAAATATCATATTCGAAAAAAATTCACTGACACAAGCATAAAGCCATAGTGATGCTTCAAATTAAATTGACAATAAGCTAAAAAGCTACTAATTATCAAATTGAGAAAGATTAGCATAAACTAATGCCACTAACCATTCTTTAAAATCAAACTAAATTAATGGAGGTATGAACTTGCTTATTAAGTTTGCCAAATACCATATTGAAAGGAAGTTAATTGACATATGCATGAAGCCATCAGTAACACTTCAGGCTTAACCAATATAAGCATAAAATCATTGGCGACACTTCAAACTCAATCGACACAAGCCAGAAGAAAGTCATTGATTATCAAATCAAGGATAATTAGTATAAGCTAAGGTTACTAACCATTCTCTCAAATTATATCCAAATAAGGAAGGCTTGAACTAACTCAGTCAACCATCTAAATGCCATGTTTGAAGGAAATCAATCGACAACAAGCATAAAATCATCAGTAACACTTCAAGCTCAACTAGCACAATTATAAAAGTCATTGATGACACTTTGAACCTAATTTATAACAAGACAAAAAAAATCATCAAATATCAAATCGAGAATTATTATCATAAGCCAAAGTTGCTAATCACTCTCTAAAATTAAATCAATATAAGGTAAACTCGAGCTTGCTTAGTCAATCAACCAAACACTATATTCAAAGGAAGTTCACTGATATAAGCACAAGGCCATCAGTGATACTTAAAACTTGATTGACAAAAGCATAAGCCATATATGACGTTTCAAATCTAATCGATAATAAGCTAAAAGCCAAGGATGATTAGCATAAGTTAAGTCTGTTAACCATTCTTCCAAATGAAATATCAAAAGAGGTTAACCAATAATAAGTAAAAAGTTATTGGTGGTACTTTAAACCCTACTTAGGTTAACTGAAACAAGCCAAGATAGTTGACTATATTTTGAAATCAAGCGAGGTTTATTAGCATTTGTCAATGATCAAATCAAGCATCTATTCGAGCCAAACTTCACTTGATCAAGTGCGTGAGAGTGGGGTAGCAGTGAGCATTAAGTCTTTTCCAATCCTTTGCTCATTTCATGTTATTTCACATTATGAATTTAAGCTCTTTAAATTGTAAAGTGAGGGTATACCCTTACTTAAGCTATGTACTCTTTTTAAATGAATCAAATTATAATTTTTTTTGTGTCTCTATTTTGTTAGTTAATTTCTTATTTTAGAAGATTCTTGATAATTATTAGGGTAATTAATAATAGGGACTCTCACCTACTAGAAGTAATGTTCCCACATTATCCGATTGCACATTTAAATCCATCTAAATTTTATTTATTATTTTGAGATTGCTTCTTAGGGTCTTTAGCTATCGTAGGTAATCAATTGCAGCTCCATAGAATCCCAATATCCATTTCTATATATCAATTATCAAAATAACTCGATAATCTAATATAAAGCAACTTGGTTGTATCCCAAATAAAATGATAGGAAAATAATTATGATCGTATGCCTATGATTAATAAACTATCAAGATAAATTATTGCTTTTGGTAATAGCCTCAAAAAAATTATTGTGAACTAAAATTTTGAATTCAAAATTTAGATCCTCAATGGAAATAAGTTATTAGAATCTTCCAAATAAAATTAAACCACTATAAAAATTATCCAAGGTTTGATCACCAACTCATAAAATCAAACTTAACAATACTAAGACTTTTCTTTTGAATCACATATTAAAAACTAAGAAGTTAAAAATCTATATACTATACATTAAACACAAATTAGAATCATAGGGATTCAAGCTCGCAAGTAGTATAGAGAGATATTTCATCTAAGATTTAATGATCAACCATGATTTACCTACCTAAGATTAACACAAAAAAATCACTTAGATTATAGTAAAGAATAGAGTCAAAATGATGACCAAAGTCCATTTGGGAGTCGTTTCTAACTAAAACAAATATAAAATTTCAAACTATCATATCAAAATTCAAATCCATAGGCATATACATTTAGGCATATAATGTCAAAGTCGTAACCTAAATGACTATACAAAGTATCACAAATTTAAGGATAAAGCACTTAGTTATACTTTCATTACATATATTAAAAACATAGTAATTTCTCCAAAATTTTGATATGTTTACTTTGACACATGTGCAAAACAAGATTAGAACTCAAAATGCATATGATTATATACATTTCCAACTCCAAAATCACCAAGAAAATTTTATATTTCACAAGCTCAAGAATCTTATCCACATAAAAGTAATCTCTACATTCGAAGAACCAAAAATAATACAAAATCCAATTTTATTCATAAATTCAAATTAATTCCTAAGAACTCTTTACTTGAGATAAAATTACAACACATACTCTAACACAAGATTCTAGAATCCAATAACGTGATTTCATATAACATTTTTACATTTTCATATGATACATAAATATGATAAAAGATTTATTGCTCCTCAACTTTTTGACATATATATCAAGTCTTCAAACCTAGTCAGAATTTTCAAATTCAATACAAAACTAATTCCTACTCTCTTCGTTAATTTATATTTCTTGTAACACAGCAATCTTAATCTAAGCTAAACTTAAAGCTCTGATACAACTAAATTGTTATGCCCTGAACTCAAAATCTATATGCTTGGGCACATAACAATGCCACATAATTATGAGGTCAAAATCTCATAACCATGCAAAGCCAAATCCTTAAATTTTGTACATATAACAGTCAACAAAATCACAATTACTCAAAAGTATACATAGCATATAGTCATTGTTCATACTAATCAAAATATAACTATTAGTGGGAGTCCTTCATATGCTTACTTGGCAGTGAGTCATGACAAGCACAAGAAACTAGTTCATATTGCCCTTTGGATTTTTGTGATGATCAAACTAGAGTTTAACAATTTTTTCTAGTGGTGACAAGCTTTAAGAGTATCAATGGTTTTCCAAGCTCAAGATTGATCGAGTCTCAAAATAAAGCTCATTGGATGATGAAGACAATGGTTCAAAGATAATAGAGATGATAATTTGAAAATAAAGCTTGAAGATTAAGATGAAAGCTCAATGATATACAAAGTGAAAGATCAACTCTAATCTCATAGGTTTAGCTTTTCATTTCTATTGAGTCAAGAATTTCATTGTTATTTTATTTGTGCTTTTATTTAATACTCTAACTTAACTTGAAATGCATTCACTAGACTACTTTTTATCCAAGATAGATTTTGAGTCAATGTCAAAATGAGCTAAAGTTGCAGTTAAGCCAATACAACTTTTATGTAAGCTTTGAATGCCCAAACCTTAGGATTAGGAGGCTCAAATGTCACAAAATTTTTTTCTCTAGAACATTGGTTGTTCACTTCTCTCTTCAATTGTTTGAAGTGGAGAGTTCAGATGCCCAAACTTGTGGTCCGGAGGCTCAAACTTGTGATATCACCTCTTAATAGCTGGATTCTTCTTACCATTGGAGTAATTCAAACACCCAAACCTAAATGATTGAATAGCTGAATGCGGCAGAAAATGGCTAATCTTCTTCTAAATATTTATATATAGGCTTGGGACTATTTTGTTAAATAAATGAGTAAGCTTCTAATATTGTTAGAGTAAGATCAAAGTTCTCTAAGCTATCTAATTGTAACAAGAGCTCAAATAGGTTTTAACATTCATATCCTCATTACAACCTCGTATTTCAATCTTTGAGAGACTCATATTGTGATGCTTTTTCATTATTATTATCATTCTATATCTTTGTATATCTTCTAAGTTATTAGGAGAGAGTTGCGTGCTCTTCTAAGTGTTAGAAGTGTGTGAGAGACTTAGCTTCATTGCAGAATGACACTTGCTTAGTTGGAGTAAGAAATTGTAAGAGTGTAATTTTACCCAAATAAAATGATAACTCTAGAAAAGTTTAAGTCCTTAGGATTGAGTCAAGGGTCATGGAATAGATGTAGTTAGTCACCGAACCACGTATATCAATTTGCATTCTCTTTACTTCATTTATATTTTGCATTCTTTCATTATTGTGATTACTTGTGGTTTGAATTGGTCTTAATTTGCTAAAAAGTTAAAATTTCTTGTAAAACCTAACCCCCTCCCCCTATTTGGTTACCTATGTTGGTCTTCAATTGGTATTAGAGCCGTGTGCTCATATTTTTGATTTAATAACCTCAAGTTTTTTGTTAACTCTTATTATGGCAAACTTTGGTATTTCTCATTATTTTTAAAATGGCCAATCCAATTTTTTTCCACCTATTTAGATAAAAATAATTTTAATCAATAAAAAATTTGTATTAAGGTTTTTAAGAAATATTGATTTTGAGATTTGAAATTTAGTGAAACTTGAATACTTTCCACCTACCAAGTTAATTAATGGTGCGAAGATTTCAAAACCACCTTAAGAGTGTAATGAAAGTGAAGAGAGGTTGGATTTTACTAATTCCATTATGCTCTTAATAAAAATGATAGTAAATGGATTTTATATTTTACAACCACTCATGAAAGGGTTGAGAATGTTAGAGAGAATAGAAAGGAGAAGAAAGATGAGAACTTAAGGAAAAAGAAATATAATATAAGGAGTCACCCCCATAAGATCAAGAGAAAAAAAGAAGAAAAAGAATAAGAGAAGAAAAATGCCTACATGGGATAATAAGCATAATGATTCTAAGAAACAAGATATGCACCTTTTTCTTATGACAAAGGATTGTGAAAGTGAGAATGATGAGGTAGATTATCATAACTTCGATGTACTTGATGCATTTCATGAATTGCATGCCAAGTTTGAAAAACTAGTTTCGAAGTATGAATCTTTGAGAAAAGAGTTTTCATCAATTTTATGCAATCATGATTCGTTAAAAATAGCAAATAATAAATTAATTTTGGAGAACTCGTCTCTTGAAAGCAAATTTCATGCTTTATAAAACGAGAATAATTTTTGAAAAAGTGCATATCTAGCTTTACTTGTAATATGAAAAAGTACTTTTTGAATGCTCTTGGTGCATGTTCTTTTTCACAAAATTTAATATATCATTATTGCTCTTACAACGGTCATGTTTTTTACTTGTTGCTTAACTAAAAGAAATGTCAATTTCAAACAAGTTTGTATATCAAAGAGCATGATCCCAAAATTTGTGAAATTCAAACAAGTTTGGGTTCAAAAATCCTCCCTAACTTAGGTTAATCTAGTTAATTATAAATATCACTTGCTTTTAAATGGTTATCTTTAAGTCATCCTCGAGCTAGGTTAATTTAAGTAGGGTATTTGTACTTTTAATTTCTTTCACATTATTTATTTATTTTGGTTGATCTCACTTATAATTCCTTATGATGTTCATGCTTGATAATTCATTTAAAGGATATCCTCTATTTTTTTACTAATCTGTTATGAAAATATAGCCGTATTATATTTTGTGGAAAATAAAGAGAATATTCATTTAGATGGTATCCCAACATACTTAAAGATTACATAATTACTTGGGATAATCTTAAACTCTTCTACTTTTATTGGCTTTCTATCAATTCATTGCTCATAGTTATGAATTTTATTATCTTTGTGGAGCCTATGTATTGTTTTGGGCATAGCTAATAGCTCTTGAAGCTATTTTACTTGGATGCAATTATTATCATAAATAGGGGGAGTTTCTATTACCTCAAATATTGATTACATTGGATTTTAATAAACTATTATTATGAGGCTAGTTGATGAAAAATATCTTGCCCATTTTTCAAAGTTTTCATATCACTTGATATATGATATTTGGATGGACAAATTTTAATTGTTTCTATTGTTACTCTTTACTTCATTTTTAATGCAATGCACTCATTTAGGTAGAGTTGCCCCTTTTATAATTTAAAAGGGAGAGAATAATATGATGCATAGTTGTATGACTTGTTAGACTTAATTGAACTTTAATTTAATTTTATTAAAAGCATGACTTTGTACTTTTGTTGTCACATATTTTAGCATGTTGCCTATACATAGTTCATCATCATCAAAAAGGAGAAGATTGTTATTATTTGGATTTTGATAATGATCAAACTAGATTTTATCAAGTTTGTCTACTAATGATAAATTTTAAAATTATTAATGATCATCTAAGCTCAAGAAGGATCGAGCCTCAAAATAAATCTCATTAGATAATGAAGATGACGACTCAAAAATAAAAAAGATAGTAATTTGAAGATGAAGTTTGAAGATCAAGATAAAAAACTCAAAAATACATAAAGTGGAACATCAATGCCAAACTCATAGGTTTACCTTTTCATTTATGTTCAATCGATGTTTTGATTATTATATTACTTGAGCTATTGTTTAATACTTTAATTTAACTTGAAATGCCTTCATCGACCTACTCTTTATCCGAAATAAGTTTTGAGTTGATGTCAAAATGTGCTGAGGTAGTAGTTAAGCCATTGCAGCTTCTCTGCAAGCTTTTAATGTTTAAACCTCAGGGTTCTAATGCCCGAACATTGTAAACAATCACTGGGTATGATTGACAACTTTGGATGCCATAACCTATGATTCAAACAATCGAAGTTCTGAAGTTGCAATTTTAGATTTTGTTTCTTCGGAATATTGGTCTCCCATTCTTCTCTTTGGTTGCCTGAAGTGGAGAGTTTAGATGTCTAAACCTGTTGCCCAAACATCCAAATTTATGATATCACCTCTTAATAATTGGATTCTTTTGACAGTTGGAGTGGCTTGAACACCCAAACCTAAAAGGTCAAATGATCAAACATGGCAAAAAATGGCTAGTTTTCTCCCCAATTATATATGGGCTTGCGACTTTTTTGCTCAATTAGTGAATGATCTTTCAATATTTTTAGAGTAAAATCTAAGTTTCCTAAGATATCTAGTCTCATCAAGAGTTCAAATAGATTTTAACTTTTATATCCTCATTATCTTTGTATTTTAATATTTAATAGACTCTTATTATAAGTTTTTTTTATTTTTATCATTCTATATTCTTGTAACTCTCTTAGGTTATTAGAATAGAGAGTTGAGTGTTATTCTAGGTGTTAGAAGAGTGTGAAAGAGCTAGCTCCAGTGTAGGGCAATAATTGTTCGGTTGGAACAAGAGATTGTAAGGGAATGACTTTACCCAAATAAAGTAACAACTCTAGTAAAGAATTTAAATTCTTAGAATTGAAATAAGGACCATAAAATAGGCGCAGTTAGTCGCTGAACTACATATATTGGTTTGTATTCTCTCCACTTCTGCATTTATATTTTGTACTCTTTCATTATTCTGATTGCTTGTGGTTTGAATTGGTTTCAATTTGCTAAAAAGTGAAGATTTTTTATGAAATCCAATCCCCCCACCCCACCCCCCCCCCCTCCCACCCCAAAACCCTCTTTTTTATTAATGATATTCAAAATCATGCTTTTGAGATGATCACATTAATCATGCTAAATTCTAAATATCAAGAAAAATGCTAAAAATTTATTAATAAAATTTGGTTTAATTTTAAAAATAAAAATAGCCCTAACAAGAGCATAATAGAATAAAAAAATATCAAAATTGTATGATCAAACATGTTAGTTCACAAAAATTCTCAAGAACAAGATGAAGATTGATGCAAGAATAGAACCAAAATGGAAGTCTCAAATTAAAAAAATGAACTAAAGTTTGATTGATTTTTGCAAAAACCCCCCCAAAAATATGAATTTTATAATTAGCCCCAAAATTTTTTTTTTCTTTTGCGTTTTAAGAACAGGAAATCACAAGTACAAATGAGCATTAGTATCAACACACGCTGCCAATTTTATCAGATGTCTCCCAGAAGAAAGTATGAACACAAACAACATAACTGGTTTCACATCTACCAAATGGTCAATTTTAAGGCTCAAAAATCAATGTGGGATATGAACAAATGTTAAATCTTCAGCGTGAGACAACACAAGCCAGAGTCATTGTGCTTAGAACTTGCAACATCTGCAAAACACCTCCTACATCTCCAAAAATTCTTAGAAAACCTACAAGATAGTGAACATAAGGCTTCATGGATTCATGTTTTCTCATCTCCATGAGAATGAAGAGAAGCTGAGGGGTCTGATTTCCGAGATTCACTCATCTCAGCAGCAGAATGAGCAAGAGAAGCATGGGAACCGTTTGGATCCAGCTGCTGCATCTGGAGTTTCACTTTGAGCTGCTTTTGGTGTCTCTGCTGAAGGTTGTTGCTTGTTTGGTTGCTCAGGTTCTAGTTCTTTTACCGAGCCGCTTCTTCCTTCCTCTGTCAATCTGATATTTCACCAATTTTTAGCATATGGCAAGTTACATATGCCAAAATCTGCACACTCATGTCGAAAGAAATAAATTTGCATTAGTGAAACCTAATTTCAGTTTTGGCCTGTCGTCTCTATATTGGAAGTTTGTCATCTTTTCTTACCAAAAAAACCTTAATAAAAAATTTTAAAAAAGAGAAATGTCTATAACAAAGGGCAAAAGGAAATACCATATAAGCAGATTTGAACGAACGAAATCATTCTTCTATTGTTTTGAACTCTGCTGCAGCTAAGATGACTATTGTTTTGAAATCCTTCTGTTTCAATTGTTCCTAAGTGTTCCTTTCTATATTCATAAGGTGCATTTCTCTACCATTCCTATATATTGATCTATATGAAAGAGCGAGAGATTTCATACATTGGAAAGGCAAAAGAACGGAAGCTCTGAACGCTGCAATCGGAATTCCTAGAAAAGCTTGCTGGCCCTTCTCCAAGTGGCTTGCCTTTCGCCTCCTTCTCGACAGCTGCTGCCCGCATAACATCTTTCATTGCCTCAGCGTTCACTGCCTCCGCTGAATTCTGCTGTTGCATTGCAGTTCGAATCTCCATACCCTCTGACACAGGAGCTGGAGAAGTGGGGGCCGAGAAGCTCCCGATGTCTAAATTACTTCCACAGAAGTTTGTGAAATCGCCCGACTTAAGGAGGATAACATGGTCTCTGGAGAAGCTGTTATTGCCTAAATGAATACTGAACAATGACTCATTGGATGCCACACTCCACTCTATTGGTGTCGTGGACTTTGTCCTCGCGAAGACTGAGGACGGGATTCGGTTCGGGTCTGGGACATCGTTTCGCGACATTGTTTGGACCAGAGGGGACTGCGTTGTTCCCAGTAATAAATCTGGTTGAGGGCTAGTCCGGCCGCCTTGGGCAGCATTGCCAGTGTTGATTGGTTTGCCGAGATCTAGTTGGAAGAAGTCATCATCTTCAGATGTCAAGCTTGAAGACGAGGATGATGAGTTTATGCTTTGATTCTCAAGTTGGGGCTCATTTCCAAGTAGTAGATCGTCAACTTTATTGATAGAGACCGCCTTTTTATTTTCACCGCATGTATCATCTACTCGTGCAGAATCCATGCAATGCTATATAAAGTCTTTGATTGTTTTGTTCCTGCTGAATGTCAGTAAAACATCGCAGAAATTAATGCATTTGAAATTTCACAAATAAAATGTAACATGCTGAATATCTGCTCTCAATTTGCACCAAAAATATATCATTAAGCAAAGATAAAACATTTCATCAAGAAATACCTGAGTAATCAATAACATAATTGTTTACAATCATCACGTTGCATATCGTGCAAAGAGAAGATTGGAAGAACAATGTGATTCATATTCATATGTTCTACAGATTTCATTTCATTTTTATCGGTTAAAGGCAGATTAGTCCTCTTTCTAAAATTAATGACCAACTCCTGCTAATCAACGGCAGAAGGTATAATTCGTGATTCAAAACAGAACAAATCTAACTGCAATAATCTAATTACAACAAATTCCGCTAAAAAGAGAAATCTCAATTGCGCATTTCCATCAATCAAAGCTCCTTGGAACAAGAACCGTTAAAGATGTGATCAATTTTCCTTAATCTGATATTTTTATCGGAGATTCAAAACAATTAATTGCAAACCGAGAACGAACAATTCAACACACCGAAGAATCGATACGCCGGGATCGAAGACGAAATCCCCCCAAAAGACCTCGAAATCCGAATGGATCTGCAAATAAACGAGATTAAACAGAAAGAAGAAACAGAGCTTTTTGGATCCTTTCTCATGATGACTGAATGAAAAAAAAAATGAAAATTGAGGGATAGAGAAAGATTAATTACCGGAGTAGGGGAAAAATCGAGGTGAAAAGAAGAAAAAAAGTGAATGATACTGAGATTGTTTTTTGGGAGTGAGGAATTCGGGGGTAAATGCTAATAATGGAAAAAAGAAAAAAAATGGGAGGAAAATAGGGAAGGACGCGGGAGAGAGAAGAAAGGTCGCGCGGGAGATTCGGTTGAGCCGCTCTGTTTGTTCTCTCAGCTCTCACGTGACATGCGCATTTTTTTACGGAAGTTTTCTATAGCGGATCATTACCGGTTTTCACTTAAAAAATCGTTTTAAGGTATTATAGTTGTTCACTGAGTTTTATTCTATATCGATTTTAGTCTAAAAGCTCTCTAAAATCAGATCTATTAGATCACTCTTTCACTAATTTACATAGAAAAATTATGAAGAGAACAGATAGGAGCTCTCTAATCGCGGTCACTCCTACAATTAAGTCGGATCTTTACTTAGTAATAAGAATAGAATTAATAATTGGATATCAATTTTTACTTTTTTACTTGTCCTATTTTTTATAATGTGTCTAGAGATATGAGGTATTGGTAACTCCTGATCTTAGGTAATCACCAGGCCAACTCTTGTGATTTTGAGGTATCGTCAGTATCTTTCAACTCTAGGCTCCGTTTTATTGGCAAAAGGGCTTAAGTTTTTCCCCTCTTTTTTTTATAACCAGAAAATACCCTGACCTTGTTGATTATGGTCTTGAAATGCTTAGCAATATATTCAAGGACACCGGGTGATAGTTGCAGTATTGCTTAGAGACTTACTCCCTTTATTGCTTCGACATTTCCCGTTGCGAGCTATTAGCCACCTTGTCATTTGGGAAAGCGAGCTATCCTTTTGTCAAATCCCCTGCAATTATTAGGGTTTTGTTCATTCTCAAAGGAGTGGTTTGGGGTCACCTACTAATATATCAAGATGTCGTTTTGTGGACCTTACGAGCTTATCCCAAAGCACTATTCATGACTAGATGGTGGACATGCATCCATATGGTCTTAATTAGGGTTTTGAAGCTTTTGCCTCTTGGATTCTAATGTTCAGGACTGAGCCTTGTGAAATTAATCAAATAGTGAGGCAAGACTTATATAGAGAGTGCGGTGACCTTTACTTTTTTACTTTGGTAGATTCACAAACCTTCATTTTCTATCTTTCACATCCTCCTTCATCGTTCGAAAATTTACTCTCAAATGGCATCGGGAAAGCATCTCTGAACAGGTGGCCATTGCCCTTGAAGAAGTTGTTAACTCCTTATGTTGGCTTCATGATGCCAATCGGGGACCCAAGTTCTACATCAAGGCTGAAGGAGATGCAAGGAACTATTGCTTCTTTGGCCTTTACTCTATCTACTTCTAGGGCTGCACCATTCCCTGCTATTCTTTCTGCCTCAGGAGCCAACTCTAGACCCATGAAGGAGAGCCTTTTAGATGCTGCGAACAACCTACAGTTTGCCCTCCGGTAAGCCTCTTCACTAATTTTTCCTTGTTCTATTATTGATGATCCTAGCATAAGTATTTTGCTAGGTATTTTTGAAGTGAGGATCTGGATTTTCAAATATACCCTCCAAAAGAAAACCTTAAGCAGTTGGTTAGTACTTTTGAGTTCCCAAATGGGACCGAGTTAAACTTGTGGGGTCAGAAGAAGATAGTAAAATCCTTAGAGAGAAGTTTGTATTTGAGTTCACTGCCTACTAGAAGATGTTCAACAGCGAGCTTAGGTACCTAGTAGATACTTTTACTAGGGACATCTTGAGAGATTGAGATCTAACCCTAAGCCAAATTGTACCCAATATCATGAAGTTTATTTCTACCTTTTGAGCCTTATCTAGCTCCAAAGACTATCTGGCGACCATGAAGATGTTTAGGGATACCCTCAAGGACTAACGAGATTCTAATACCAGGAATCAGTGATACTTTATCCTAAAAACGTTGTATAAATATTTTACCTCCAATCTACCTCTATTCATTTTTGGAAGAATTATATGGTGAGGGTTTTTTATAGGGTTGATTTAAGTCTTCTTCGTGAGTAGGGCAATCCTTCTTTTCATAGGACTTACTTAGAAATTTCTCCCAAAGTATACCAACTTTTAGTATCCTAGGTCGAGGAGGTAGAGGAGATTAGGTCTGCCCCCACATGGTCTAACAAGGTCTGTTTGGAGGAGCACGACCTATCTGTTGCTCAGATGGCTAGTATAGATCCTAGCCTTCACTTCCTTGGGTTTACTCCTTCTGCAACAGACCTTTTCCTTGATTTTAAAAATATGATGTGGCATTGGATGTCTTGCCGAGCTCTCGTTCATGAACAAGTATCTGAAGGCATAAGGAGGGGCTCCTCGGGTGATGTTAGCTCTGTCAACCTAAAAGAGAATTGCTAAGCCTAAGGTTCGTACTCCTTCCCTCGTCAATAACTCAAGGCCAAGGAAAGAGGAAGCCAGAGGAGGTGAAGAGCTGTTGCACAAGCAAAGAACAGGTAAGGAAGAAGCAAGTACCAGCTTGTTCCTCCTCTCCAACTTCCTGAGCTACTGCTTCCAAGGGCGGTGTCAGTTCACCAACTTGTCTCTTGGTGAAGAAAGCTGACCATAGTGAAGGTGTTGCTCCTACCCCCACTTTTTCTCTGAATTGCCCTGAAGTGCAAGGGCATTCTCCTTCTAGACACTGAGGCACCCCATAAGAGGTTATTGCCGATAAGTACTTCCTTGATGATTTTGAGGATAGTGTCAACTTCTCCATAGCTAGACTTTCCATTGATAAGCCCTTTTTGAACAAAGCCAAATATAGTTCCGACATGAGCTTGTCTATACTTTGCATCTTGAATTTTCCTCCTTCTCCACTATCCTGCCTCCAAGCTTAGTTGCAGGTCGTGGAATTTTTCCCTTATGCATGACATCATTTTTATGAAGATTAGTGGGAGGCAGCTTCCAAAATAAGACTGACAAAGAAATGGACCTTCTCCATTCTCAGCTCACTTCTCACCAAAGTAATGTGGATGAAGAGAAGAGGAATATGGAAGAAGGAAGAATCTCCTTGTGGCCGAGCATGACTTAGCCTTGTCAAGTATGGAGGCTCTAAAGACCTAGCATAGCATTGAGCTAGAGGATGCCAAGACTTAGTTAGTCCACACATACCTCCGAAGCACTCAACACACCAATGCTTTGAAGATGATGACATTGAAAGCCCTTACAGAATACAAAGCTAGTGATGAGTACCTCTAGATACTCACCAAGCTTTCTGCCAATGGCTTCACCAAAGGCTACCTTATCTGCCACAACATGATGAAGTGAACTCACTCTCATGTTGCCTTCGAACCTAAAGACCTCTACGTTAAACTCTACAATGACTTGAGGGTTTAGCAACTCAATTGAGAGTATAAAGAGCTTCTTTGGAGAGAGGCCAAAGTGGCACAGGCGAGGGAGGCAAAGAAGGCAAGGGCCGTAAGGACCAAGTCTCTAGCCCAAGGGTCTAGCAAGGTGACACGAGCTTTAGAGCCTCTTCATATCCTTGACTAGTTGTATCTTTTCTTCATAAGTATCTTTCCTTCATGCATTGAAAAGACTTTTGCAATAGTCATACTTCCCATTTTGATAAAATTTTACCTCCTTTCTAAACTTTCGTCTTTTGAGTCTTACTTTTCAATCACCATAAATCAATTACTCTCTAATATTTCTAAAGTCAAGCCAGTTAGGCAGACTTACTTTTCTCAAAATTTTCTCAAGTGTTAACTCGGTAGGTAGGATCGAGATTTTCTACTTGAGACATACAGAGCTTTTGCGTCTCATATGAACTAAGGTCTTTTTACCTTGGGTAGACTAAGGTCTTTTGTATAGAAGGATCAAGGTTTTTTACTTTGGGTGGATCAAGGTCTTTTACCTAGGAGGACTGAGGTCTTTTTGCCTTAAGAAAACTAAGGCATTTTTGTATTAAGTAGACCAAGGTCATTTCCCATTGAGGCTTGAGGTCTTTCTACCTTTGGTAGACCAAGAATTTGTGCCTTCACAGACTGAGGTCATTTTTCCTTAGATGGACTAACGTTTTTTGTCCCGAAGAACCAAGGTCTTTTTATCTTGGGTGGACTAATGTCTTTTGCCTTAGAGGACCGAGGTCTTTTCCCTCCGAAGATTGAGGCCTTTTTAATTTAAATGAACTAAGGTCTTTTATCTTAGAAGATTGAGGTCTTTCTACCTTGGGTAGACCAAGAATTTGTGCTTTCACAGATTGAGGTCATTTTTCCTTAGGTGGACTAAGGTTTTTTGTCCCGAAGAACCAAGATCTTTTTGCCTTGGGTGGACTAATATCTTTTGCCTTGGAGGACCGAGGTCTTTTCCCTCTGAAAACTGAGGCCTTTTTAATTTGGATGAACTAAGGTCTTTTGTCTTAGAAGATTGAGGTCTTGTTGCTTTGGGCAGACTAAGGTCTTTTGCCTTGGGTAAAATAAAGTCTTTTACCTTGGAGAATCAATGTCTTTTTATCTTGGACGGACCAAGGTCTTTTTGCCTTAGGTAGACCAAGGTCTTCTACCTTGGAGAACTAAGGTTTTTTTATGTTGGGCATACCTAGGTCTTTTACCTTGGAGGACTGAGGTCTTTTTGCTTTGAAGGACCGAGGTCTTTTATCTCGGAGGATCAAAGTCTTAAAATAAAAATCAATAGCAAAATAAGTAAATTTAAATATAGTAGTGTGATTTTAATTTTTATTCACAATTGGATGTTACATCTCAAGCAATTCCAAAAACAAAACCTTTTATTTACAATTATACCCTTTCATATTAGCAAGAATAACAATTATTTTCTAGGATAGTAATAATTACTCTCATAATTTCGAAGAAATAATTTTCATATTCAAGATTAAATTTTTAGGAAAAATTATCAAAAAATCTTTGAAAATTTTGAAATCCATAATCAATCCATCCTATTTTGATAATTGCCAATTAGTTCCTCCATCATAATCTATTAGGACATTTGTCTCTTGAGAAAATTTTTCACATATAAACGGTACGCAGAGACAATGGAATTACCTCTCTATCGCGGTACGCAGGGACAATGGAATTACCTCACTATCGCTATGCACATTAATAACATCATTATAATGAAATGTTTTGGACATTTGAAAGGTGTGCATAGATAGAGGTTTTAGCTAGATGCATGGATGATTTTGGTACCATTTATAATATATTTACTGGGAAGGTTTTGGTGTCAATAATGGCACTCATTACTTTAAGATTTCTCTCTCACCGCTGCTTATTTTTCTATAAGTTGGAGATTGCTAACACACCGTTTGGAGAATGGAGAGCCTATTTGCTATTGTGTGCCTTGGATAGGATATTCTCATGTTTTGATTTTGTCAACATTATCATCTTGGGGATTAGTTGTTGACAAAATTTGTACCAAATAGAGCTTGAACAATTTGATGGTGGTTGCAAAACACACCATCACATGCGAGCAGAAGATACTTATAGTGATTTATAGTGACATCGACTTTCACTGCATGTGCAACATCTATCATATTTTGGAAAAAATTTTCATTGAGATGTTCATTGAAGTTGTAAACCCCAACAAAAGAGGGCAGCACACACAACTCAAAATCTATTGATACTCAAAGAATGTGATGGATAAAATAAAGTTTTTATGTACTTTGTTACTATTTTATCATGTGCTAGTTTATCTTGGAAAGTTTGTTATATTTTTATTTCCATGTGTGGCTTCTGTAAGATTTTTTAAAAGCTTTATTGTGTGTTTTTGTCAGATTTTTTATTCATGATAGGATATTTTGAGTTATTTTTCAAACAAATGTATTTATACTTTAATTTTCATTGTCATTTTCGCATAAGATGTGTGTATGGAGTATACGGCCTTTCATTATTTTGGAATATATTGTATATGTTAGTTAGATATAATTTTTTGCATACAGAGTGATGCGTATTATTTCAAATATTTGCACATATTTATATATATTGGATGATATATATATATATTATAGCTGAAATAATGATATATGGGATGAATTGTTTACTCTGAGGTAAACCATTTATGTATCAGTTGGAATACTTACATATGGAGTAAAATATTTATATCTATGTTAAAATAATTATGTCTGGGTAAAGTATTTGTATATACATTGAAATGATTATATAGGGATAAAATATTTATATATAGATTAAAATGATTATATATAAAGTAAAGCATATAGGGTCAAGTACTTATATAGGTTGAAATGATCATATATGCGGTGTAGTTTTTATATTTAGGGTGACTTATTTATATTGATTTAAAAGTGTTTATTTCTATTGTAAATGACATTGTCCAAAGAAGACAAAAGTGATTTTTGTCTTGTTCGGCCTCAATTTCTCCATCTTTGATCCTAAGGTGAAGAAACAACATTAATAATTGATGGGATTCTTCTTTAGAGTGAAATTTTCGGCCTAATATGTGAAAGTAAATACAAATAAAAAGCATATAAACACTTAAACTAAATAATAAATATTTGCACACTTCTGTAATTACTTTGGTAGATGTAAAGGTAATGAGAGATCAAAATTGCCTATGCATAAATTATTCGAAAATAAACCTTAATACTACTTCAAGGATTTAGGTTTGTAACAGATATTAACCATACAATCTGATGGATTTCCTTAGTAGATGATGAGTTAAAATTTGGAAACATATGTCTGTTGCCTTACTTTCATGCAAACTAATGCTATACTATAACTTTGTCATATTTCTTCATTTCTCAATAGATAATGGGTTAAAATCAACAAACACATTCATTATGCTTTAATTCCATAGAATTAAGGATTGTTGCTAGGCTTTTACTATGTTGTATTTTGCTATTTGAGGTATTTGTCCTAGACATGAGTTAGGTCAGGCAAAGACTAGCTAAAGTGGAGGGTATGATTGAATGTCATCATAAACTTGATCACAACAAATTAAATTACAACTAGTAAAATTATTGTATAAAATGTCTTCATGCAATACAAAATGGAAATAGAACAAAATACCCATCTAATTGAAAAAATTGCAAGTACTTAATTAACTAAAATCATTCCTCTTGAAAGATAATATGAGCATTATGATTTTTTTTTAGAATATCATTATCAACATGGTCCTTGTAATAAGCCAAAATTTAGCAAATAAAGAAAATCAATTCTAATAAATTCGAAAATAACAAGAATAGAGAAAAAACCTTGGAGCATGAATCATTAGTTTCAAACTGAACATTACAAAATTAAGGTTGAGTAGTCTATCAACTCACAAATCTAATTCTATCATAATTCACAAATCTTAACTAATTAAAAAAATTAAATAATCCAAAAATTAGATTTCAAGATCTCCTTTCAAACCCTATTATCACTGAAAAAAAATAAAGATGAAATCGGAGCGAAATCAAGGAGGGATCAAAATAATAGTGGTGGTGAGGTCATGAGGGTTAGGTGCAGGTGCAACAGTGGGGTCATGGCATAAGGCACAAGTGCAATGGTGGTGTCCCAATGACCTCGGGATGTGCATACTTCTAGGGTTGTGAGGGACATGATGAAGATCATACAAAAAAATGACAAGTCTTAAAGGATGCATCAAAAATAAAAAGTGCAGCTGTTGCAAATCATTGGTGAGAGGGATAGATAAGGGAGAAAATAGGGTAAGTTATTAAGATTAAAATAATAAAATTATGTCTCAGTTAACTCCATTAATTAAATTAGGGGTTTAAAAAATGAGAGGTTGTTTATTAATTTTAGAAAATTTGAGGGATTTTTAAGTAATTGTTTCTAATTTTAATAGAATTTTCACATTGTTTGAAATTAGTAATAATGTAGATTGAATAAGGAAAAATGCAAATATAAATAATCAAACTTGGTAATTGAGATAAGTAGTAGGTTAGAGGTGGATATTAGGTCGACTAAACTAAATAGAATACAAATCCACATGAAGCGTTTGATTTGTAATGATCTCAATTTTTAATGGAACTAATTAGTCACGATCTAAATTAAAATTGAATTAAAAATATATTTGAAAATAATATTATTTTAATTTTTTTTAATTCCAAATTAAACATGAAAATAAGGTTTCGCTAGTCTAGGGCTAATGCAAACTTGACACTAAATGTGGTTGTGCTTGGGGTACAATCCAACATGAAGGCCTATTCCCCATGGGTCGTATTGCCCCATGGCCATTGCATGTGGAACCATATTGACCTTTGCTCATACTATTAAATTATACATACCTAATATGATACTTATGTTAAATAATGGTGAGTTATGAGCTCAACTCTTATTTCAACCTATTTAGTTTCTGAGACTTTTTTCCATTTACGACCCTGTTAGATTTGGGACTAAAAATGAAATAATTTCATTTTAAAATAATATTTTTAATTTAAGTTTAGTTCATATCAAAATTAATCATGTCAATTAAAAAACAAGATCATCCCCAATTAAACTTACTCAATAGAATGTGCATTAGTCATGCTTTGCTAGTAAATGTGCCCATGCTAGCACATAACACAAAGTAGGACATGCTGGTATCGTCTTGAGGGCTGTGGACCTAGGCTCAATGTATGGTTCAAGTTGTGTTGGCAAAAGCGGGACCTCCATACTAGATGGTCTAGCCATGGACAGACTATGCTGGAGCAAGAATGCCTCGTTAGATCATGTAGTGATAAATCTAATAACCTTTACCTTATTGACCCAAGTGACAAGAAAATGATGTACTTGGGAGAGATTTATGAGTCATTTCAATGGCCAGATGAGTTACCTAGGTATTAAGAAGGTTGTGGTCAACTTGAGTGAAAATTCTAATGGGATGATCCTTCCAAGAATGAAGAGAAGAAGGGTTAGAGGCAAATAACCTATAGCTTCATTTGAGGATAAATTACCACCGATCTCATAATATTAAGGCCTTGGCAACCTTCGATGAAGTTCTTAAACATCTCTATAGTAGGAGAAAAAGTTTTGGATTTAGAGAAGACTCGAAAGGAGGTTATGAACCTCATGACATTGGAGACTATTTGGTTCAAAGGTAAGTCTTAGTCACCTAGGATTTTCCTAATAAAATTGTCTATAAGTTATCTAAACTCACTCTCAAATATCTCCCAATACGTAGTAAACTTAAAAAATGAACTCTTCCCTAAGTTTTTTGCTATTTTACTCTAAACCCAACAGGTGTAATTTAATTTCATCCAAAAAATCAAAAACTTTAACCAAATAGTTGATGTGCTTTTCCTTGAGGGTTGGTTTGGGAACCCATACCCTTACTTTAGGGAGGGCATCTTCTAGTTTGAAACACCTCTCAAAAGTAATAGACTCGGTTAATTATTTGCTCGAGGAAGGGTTACCTTAAGAATCAAGTCGCTGAACCAAATCTAAAAGTCTACCAAACTATTATTAAGTTGTTAAAGTTACCCTGTCCACCTACCAATTTATAATCGAGGTGAACCAATAGTTCTTCTAAGGTTGTTACATTTTTCTACCCTAAGTTTTGTATGGCAGATTGTCAAATTGAAACAAAAGCCTATATGCCAAAATGAACCATAACTCTTTATGGAATTGAAAGAATACATATACATATTAGGAGATGGAGTGACAATAGCAAATAGAGTCAAATACTGGATCCTTGTGTGGCAGTTGGGGTGGCAATTGAGGTTGAACCCATGGTGCTCTGAGCACCAAGCGCGATAATCACCAAAGCAGGAGTAGCAGTAGAAGTAGCAACACTCTTTGATTTTGAGATAGCCCCACCAATAGTGAAGGAACAAGTCGAAGAAGCCATTAACAAGAGAAATCGAGTGCTAAGGGAAGGAAATCATCAAAGAAGGAGACCAAGAAAATTAGAAGGGCAAAAAGTGAGAGATGAAAATGAAAGAGGCTTTATATACATCCCTTCAAGCCTCTGAATGTTCTCCAAGTGGCTCAACCTGAGCCACAAAAATCCCAAGAGGTGGGGGGCTTTGAATTTGATGCCCAAATCATGAGGAATAGGTGTCAAGAATGGTTGGCCACCAAAACACAGTTGAGGGTGACAGTCGCAAAAGACATGCATTCACTTTACACAATAATCAAATCATGAGAGATTGGTGCTAAGAATCCAAGGTTGATCACCAAAAACAGTTCAAGATGCCAATCACGAAAGATATGTTATTACTCTACACAATATCTTATTTCAAGATTCAAAGAGAGGTCTAGTCGAACCAAAAGCACCACCAATTTGGACATCTAGGAATCAAGGTGGTATGAACAAATTCTCTAAAATTATGATGAAGAACACAAGATACAAAAGGATTCGTGGAGTGTAATTCGGCTTTAATATTAGCCAAAATCGAAGAACCAAAACAGTCACAAACCAATGTCAATAGAAGAGAGATACACAAACATGAGAACTAATATCCAATTCTTTTCTCTTTCCATTTTAATTTGACGATGACTAACTTGAGGGCCAGAGTGATTATTGTCAGAGAGCTTCTAATGGTTTTGATCTTCTTCAAGGTTTTTGCCTCTTACAAATCAATGAATGGATTGGCCTAGTAAATAGAAATTTTAAGAAGCTTCTTGAACAAAATCAGTGGTAAAATAAGCTCCCTTAAATTAATAATAATTACTCTCATAATTTTCAAGGAATAATTTTAATGTTCATGATTAAATTTTAATAGAAGTTTCACATTTCATAAAATTAAAATAATAATATACATTGAATAAACAATAGGTTAGAGGTGGATATTAGGTGGGTTGGACTAGGTACAATACAAACCCAGAAGTGGATAATGGGTGGGTTGTACTGGGTACAATAGAAATCCACAGAAAGCATTTGATTTGTAAATTTTATTTTTTAAATCAGATTAATTACAATTTGAATTAAAATTAAGCTACATATATATTTAAAAAGAAAATTATTTTGCTTTTTAGTCTCAAATCAAATAGAAAAAAAAGGGGGTCATGCTAACCCGACACTAAATTTGATTGTGCTTGGGGTACAGTCCAAACATGAAGGCACGTTTCTCATGGGTCGTATTGCTCCCATGGCCATTGCATGTCGAACCATATTGACCTTTATTCAGACTATTACATTTTACACATCTAATATGATAGTGATAGTTATGTTAAATAATGGTGAGTTATGAGTTCAACTCTTATGTCACCCAATTTAGTTTATGAAACTTTCTTTCATCTAAGCGCAGTTAGATTTAAAATAAAAAAAAAAAGATAATTTCATTTTAAAATAATATCCCTAATTTAATTTTAATTAAAATTAAAATTACTTAATTTAATTAGAAATTAAAACCACCCCAAACCAGCCGCTCTCAAGAGAACCCTAGGTAAAACATGCATTAGTTATGCTTTGCTGGTAAATCTGCCCATGCCAGCACACAACCCGAGCACTGCTGGTGTCATCTTGATGGCTGGGAACCCTAGGCCCAACATATGGTTCAGGTGGTTGTGCTCACATCTACTTTAGGTGTATTTAAAAGTATAGTAACCGTATAGTTGTATACAAGCAACTTACTAAGACTTTCCTTGACTCTTTTTTTGGTTCATTTCATGAATTCTGAATAAAATTATTTTCGAGATAACTGCTCCCCCTACAAACCTTTGTCTATGATGAAAATATGGAGACTAATTTTGGCTTGTAAAGCTTTTAATTGGAGTGTTACTCATAAATGTCTTCCTATACTCCGATTCTTACGATCTGGGCATCTCACTAGGTATACCAATTGCTATTTGTGGTTATTATATAGAAAATACTTTTCACGTAATTTCTTGGATGGTGCAGATTGGATCCACACAAATGACAAGGTGTGCATTCTGTTTATTTGGGCTTGGAAGCAAAAGAAGCAGAGATCTGAGCTATTTAAATATCATGACAGAAGCCTCCGAGTTGCCTTCATGTAGAAGGCATTATCGGGGTCTCAAATCAGGCCATGGGAGCCCATTGCAACTCAAATGCCACCGATGTCAATGGTATTTTTGTGAGGAATTTTGCGATTAACTACAATGTTGATTTGGCCCATTTCGTTGTTATTCAAAAGCCTGGAGAAATTTCATTAGGAGCTGATTGGCTTGCCAAATGTATAGCTTGTGATGGAACTCATTAACCCTCATTAACCACCTCTAATCCTGGAGTTACCAACCCTACACCAAATGCTGCCTCCCTGTCTCCAATTATGATTTTTGCTTGAAACATACACAGAATAATTCAGAAACAAACAAGAGTTAAGAGGTTTGACATCAAGATAGTTTTCACAAGCAGACCTTTATTACCTGATAATTGCTTCTACTGTGACAACAGATAGCAAGCATAGATACAGGGATTACAACATCCATTGAATAGTGGTGTACATTCTGCAATCCTAACATAAAATATTAGCGCTGATAACTATACAACACTATCTGGCAGTAACCGGTGCACATGGAAAATGAAAAAAGAAAAAAGATCTGGAAATGCAAAGCAGCAGGTCAGAAGCAGGTACTTGTATGGTTTGGATTTAGAACCAGCGGAAATGAGACCAATGTTTAACAAGTCCCCATCAGTAATATCTACAGTATACTGGCATTCAAAAAAATGGAAGCTTGTGTAAAAGTTGGCCTGCAAAAAAGATGTAGAGGGCAAGAAAGATCAGAAATTTTGATTACTAAAATAAAAGAAAGGGACACATACTCTGTTTAGCAAAATGCAGGTAACTGTATATACAACAAGATCTCGTCAAACAACAACAATCCTCCGGGAAGACAGACTTGACTTCTATCTGTTCTAAAGCCAATCTGAATTTGAAGAAAAGTTGAACCAATTAGGTTGCTCTCTCAAGACAAGAAATTAGACAAAAAGAAAGTCTGAGCAAACATAACGACCATAATCTATGCATCCGTCCACTAGTGCATGTCAGTGTGCAACTGACAGCCGTGTTGAACTTCCGCTAGAAAAAAAAGATCAAATCAAATTGAAACATACCACTTCAGGTGATTGGTGATCACAGTTTTCTTAAGACCACTTGTGCGTAGGAAGATAGTTAAACACAATCTATTGCCTCTCTCCTTGTTATTGATGAACTAAAATCAGAAAAATCACCAATTTCACTTGCATAAAAATCACAACTCCTTTTTTGCATTCAAATCATAATTCTGAACCAAATCTGCCTTCCAATGTGAGGTAACTGATGAGAAATTCCATCAATTTTCTAAAATCCTACCTCACTGAAATCTCCCAATATATCCTTCTCTGAAGTAATTTCTACAATCAGTCTGAGAGAAGACACTGATCGATAAATTCAGTACCCTTCTCTTTCATACTTGAGAGAAAGCAAAAGAAAAAAAGACCATTTTTTTCATATTTAAAAAATCGAGACACAGAACTCTCATCTATCAAAACTAAGCTTTGATCACAAATTGCCTTGCATACCTAATTTTGAGACTAATAGTAGACATAATAGTTTTGCTGGATTCAATGCAATGTATTAACTATTAGAAAAATATTGGAGATCAAAAGATATCACAATTCATCTATCAAGAGATTAATAAACAAGTTATCTTGTTATGCTCTCCATGCTTGAGTTCATGCACGATCTAAGTTATGTTCGAGACAAATACCCTCTCACTTAAGTTTTCCTAATTGTCTAAAATTTCACATGACAAAGTGTTGCAAGCTCTAACTTCTCAAAATTTCTTTGTCAAATAATGTTTTGCATCTCCTTAAATCTGATGAGAACATAACCCAATAAAGGCCGTGCCCCTTGGTTTCTACTGGACTCTGCAATTCAGCAAAAGAACGAATTATCCTGGTCAGAAACTAAATATTTTCAATTAGAAAATCTGAACTAGCAAACAGAACTCTCTTCTTCTTCAGACAAAAGTCAATGGAAACAAAAAAAATCCAAGCATTCGAAAGGAGATGGAACTGATCACCGAATGTCCGAAAGATTCTTCGGTAGCGGGGTCACAGCTAAAAATAATGGCAAAAGCCGCATGATTTGAATAAATTTCAATCTTTTAAGCATTAAAGACATCAAAGTTGAGACCTTCACTCTGATTTGTTTTCCCCTATATACAAACATAAAAACAAAATAAAAGAAAACATCTATTTCCAGCAAATCCATAAGAAAAACAATAACTTGATGCATAAAATCCATGAAATCGCTAATTTCTAATCTATATAGCATAGAGAAAGATACAATACTAGAGATCCAGAACAACTAACGCTGCATCTCTTTTCCGGAGATCCCATGAATCTCCACTGCGCCATTGCAGACCGTTCCTCCTCCAATCCCGGATAAACTCGACACGATCGCAACCACGCAGAACACTAGCACAAACCCGAGAAGCCAGGGCATGAGGAAGAACCCAATTACGAAGGTCAGGGACCCGCAAAGCATGAGAGCCATCGAGGCCCCAAGGAGAAGCGAGACGAACCTCGCCACCGAGAACTGCCGGCGACCAGCATCGCGGTGGCGCCGCGGCCGAGGAGGGGGCGGGCCGGAGGGCGGCGGGGAGCGGAGGACGGTGAGAAGGAGGTCGCAGAGCTCGTACAGGAGGCGGGATTGCTGGTCGTCGCCGGGCATCGTCGCGAAACCCGAACCCTAATTTGAGGGAATTGGGAGCGGTGTAGACAGACGAGAGGTTCGGCGGTGGAGAGGGCGATCGGATTTCTTTTTTCTGGATTGTTTGGAGTCTTTGGACTGCAATTTCTTTTTATCGCATTCAGTCCATTTAAAACTTTCATTTTCTTTTCAGTCCAAGGCCTGAAACGTTCTTAATTTTTGTAACCTTCCAAATGACGAGCCGGTGTCCCAAAAGGATCGGACTGGTAAGCCCTAATCAAGCATGAAAATTTACATAAACTAATAAAATGAAGACTTTCAACTGAAGAATGAGTACTTCTTATTAAAAATTAAATATTTTAAATTTAAAAATAATACTTTTTTATTTAAAGTAAATACTTTAAAATTAGAAAATAAGTACCAAAAACAATTAGATAAATTCTTCTCATTTACATGAGAAAAGTATGTTCTATAATGATATCAAATATAAATATAATCCATCTTATAATTAACCATATTATACATCTATAAATGATTATATTTAAAATTTAAAAAGTGAAAAATTAGTAGTTCCCAACTTCTCTAACTTTTACATATAAATTATAAATAATTATTATGAAATAAGAAAATAAGAAAATAATGTCAATCACGGTATCTCTTTTTATTATTAGTCAATAGCGTTTGTTTACAATATAATTCTAATATAATTCATGCAGAAATCACAATACAACAATTATATAAATAAGCCTTACATAAATACTTCAATTTAGAGTAGACATTTGAAAAGCATAATGAATAGCTTCACACATAAAAGTGAAGATTCAAAAGTAAAAACAAATCATACACTCACACAACTAAGTACATTCTTTTAAATAAAAAAATGAAAGACCATCCCTTATTCTTTAAATATTACATTAAACATAAATTTAATTTAACATATATTAGTTATGTTACATACCATTATGTAATAGGCACATTACACTATTTGAAAATAAAATGTAGACAAAAGTTAGGAACCTTTTCTAATTATTTAATTATTTACATATATGTACAATATAGCTAGCATATGATAGATTGAGTTTATATTTGTTTTTTTAAATAATAAAATATAACTCTTTATGTTTTATTGATAGAGTCCAGTTCACCACTAATTTTCATACAAAAGGCTTCTTGAGATTTAATGTACTAGACCATCCCTTCGTCTACCTACATGATAAGACACCTGTGAAAAAGACTATGGGGAGCTCTCTGGTGGTGGTCGCTCCAACTCTCAAGTTAGTCAAACTTTCAATAATAGAATGTTATAGGGTTTTAGGTATTAGTTCTTATCTCTTCGATTGTTCTGCTATTTATAGTGTATTCCAAGATTTAGCATATTAAGATCTTGTAATTTTGGGTAACCACTTCGGCAAGTATCTCATAATGACAAATGCTAATCCCATATCTTTTGGGATTGGCTTTCTAAAATAGGTGAGGACCTGGTCCCAGAATCATTTGGTGTTGGTTATGATTCAACTAGAATATCTAGGGTTGATGATGATTTAGCACGACTCTCTTATAGTGCTGCAAACCTGTAGCACTAAATATCGATATCCATTACAATTCACGATATAGAAGAAGAATAAAAAAGAAGAAAAGATAACACACAAGAGATTTATGTGGCGAAAACAATCCAGAGGATATTGTATTGATAAGAAAAGTAAGAGAAGATTACAACGATAGAGACGAAACTCCAATATCACCAACTCTCACAAAAGACTAAGTAACCTACCCGTCACAAGACATTTTGAGAGTATTGATATATGTCTCTCTCTCTCACTCTATATAAAAATCCTTACATGAATAGAGTATTTATAGATGTGGCCTAACTGTATTTGAGTCAAAATAGAAGACTGAATCAAATAACACTTCTACTAATTTAAGTCTTCTAGTAGAACATAAATTTAGATAAGGATTATGCCCACTAAATTAATTTCTAATATAATTAAGACTCTCCAAAAAATCCAGATTCGAGATACGATTAAGTTAACAATCTCCACTTTAGCTTGAATCCTCTTATTCTCTGAATCTTCAATAGAAGTTTTTGTCATTATCTCATGGGGCAAGATCAATGACATTGAATATTAATCAAGTACAAACAAAGCTTGAACTTGTCAATCGGAATCACTTTCGTCAACATATCTGCAGGATTTCTTGAAGTATAAATCTTTTGTAAAGAAATCTCGCCATCTTTAATAATGTCCTAAATAAAGTAAAATCTAACATCTATATGCTTTGATCTGGCATGGTATATTTGGTTTTTCGTAAGGTGTATGATGCTCTGACTATCGCAAAAGATAGAAAGAATATTTTGAGAAAAACCAACTTCAGTTGTCAATTCTTTTAGCCATAGAGCTTTTTTGACAGCTTCTGTAGCTGTCATATACTCAAACTCTATTGAGATAATATCATAGTTGACTGTAAGATACACTTCCAACTAATAGGTCCTCCACAAAGAGTGAAGAGATAACTAGTAAGGGATCATCATCAGTCAAGATCTCCAACATGGTTTGAATCGACGTAACCAATAATTTTGGCCTCTTGAACTATGTTCCTATCGAAACATAAGCCAATATTAAGAGTACCTTTGATATATCTTAATAACCATTTCACAGTCTATCAATACTTTTTTCCTATATTTGCCATGTAACGACTAACAACGCTAACTGCTTGTATAATATTAGATCTTGTGCATATCATAGCATATATTAGACTTTCAACAGCACTTGAAAATGGGATATTTTCTATTTATGCATACTTCTCATCTGTAGAAGGACATAGTTGACCTGAAAGCTTGAACTGAGATGCTAAAGGTGTACTGACAGGTTTGAATTCTGCATGTGAAAACGAGAAATAATCTTCTCGAAATACTTGCTCTGTTTGAGCCATAATTTGTCGTGTTTTCGATCTCGATCAATCTATATACCAAGAATATTCCTTACATTACCTAAATCTTTTATCTCAAATTCCTTTTTCATTTTAAACTTTAGATCATTAAGTACAGATATGTCTTGAGTAGCGATAAGCATATCATCAATATAAAGAAGTAATATAATAAATGAGTTATTGGCATGCATCTTAAAATAGACACAACAATCATATTTGCAATGGATGAAATCTTATCCCAGCATAAAATTGTCAAACCTTTTATACTATTGCCTTAGAGACTATTTCAAACCATAAAGCGATTTGTTCAACTTGCAGATAAAATTTTTCTTGCCTTCTTGGATGAACCCTTTAGGCTGTTGCATAAAAATCTATTCTTCTAATTCTCCATACAGAAAGGTAGTTTTGACATCAAGTTGTTCTAATTCAAGATTATGAAAAGCAACTAAAGCAAATAGAAAATAAGTAGATGTGTGTCTAACCACATGAGAGAAAATTTCATTAAATTCAACACCCTCCTTTTGTGAATACCCTTTTGCAACTAAACGGACCTTGAATTTAACACCATCTATCTTAGAGCAATCCTCTTTCTTTCAAAATACCCACTTGCAACCAATTGCTCTTTTACCTTCTAGTAATTTCACCAGATCCCAAGTATGGTTCTTTTGAAGGGAACCCATCTCTTCATTCATAGCAGCTTGCCACTGAGAAGAATGCTTATCATGCACTACTTCTTTATAGGAAGAAGAATCACCATTGTCAGTAACTAAAGCAAAAGCTACCATATTTTCAAAATCATACCTTTCAGGTGGCTTTATGTTTCTTTGAGATCTTTGAAGTGGAATCTCCTCAGAAATTTGATTCTTAGAATTTTCTTGAGAGTTGGGCATACCCTGAATATCTTCTTCTGATGGAACTATATGCTCCACCTCCACTTGCATTATATCACTGTGACCTTTTTAAAGAGATTTTAAGATAACACTTTCATCAAGTACTACATCTCTCTCAATAATTACATTTGAAATAGTAGGATCCCACAAACGATAGCCCTTAACACCTTTGGCATAACGCAGGAAAATATACTTTTTGGAACGTGCATCTGACTTATCCTTGACAACATGCACATAAACAGGGCAACCAAAAATTTTTAAAGAAGAATAATTTACAGGTTGACTAGTCCATGCCTCTTTAGGAGTCTTGTAATTAATGGCTGTCTAAGGAGAATGATTCACAATGAAACATGCTGTATTGACTGCTTCTATCCAAAAATCTTTATCAAGATTAGCTGTACTAAGTATACTACGTGTTTTCTCCAATAAGGTTCTGTTCATCCTTTCAGCCACACCATTTATTGAGGTTTTCCTGGGATGATAAAGTGGTATTTGATGCCTTCATCTTCACAGAATTTGAGAAATTATGTTGATTTGTACTCTCCACCATTATCACTTTTGAGATATTTGATTTTTCTTTCAGTCCTTTTTTTAACTAAAGTTTTCCATCATTTGAAAACAGAAAACACTTCGATTTTATGATGAAAAAAAATAAATCCACACTTTTATGGAAAAATCATCAATAAAACTAACAAAATAACGAGCATCAGATTTTGATGGAATAGGAGAGCACTACACATCAGAATGAATATAATCAATTAAGCCTTTAGTACAATGAGTACTGGTGTTAAAGTTTACCTTGGACTGCTTACCATGGAGAGAATGCTCGCAGAAATCCAATTTGCATCTTTCAATAATTTTCTTTTGTTGAGCTCACTTAAACCTTACTCACTCATATTATCGAGACGCATATGCCATAAGTAGGTTATATCAGAAGAAGAAGCCTGAGAAATTGTTGCTCCACCTTCAACAGGTTTTTCTACTAACTCATATAAATTTTCATGCTTTAGGCCCTTCATCACTATCAATGAACCTTTAGCAATCTTAAGAACTCCACCTTTAGCAGAATACTTATAACCAGCAAAATCCAAAGCACCCAAAGAGATCAAATTTTTTTCAAATCAGGAATATGTCTAACGTCAATAAGAGTTCTAATAATATTATCAAACATCTTAATTTTGATTGTTCCAATTCTAACAGTTTTGCATGGATTGTTATTACACATCAAAACTAAACCACCATCATAAGACTTGTAGTCTTTAAACCAATTCTTATTAGGATACACATGGTAAGAACAACCAAAATCAAGAATCCAAGTATCATAGTAATGATCAAAATTAGAACTAATAGAGATAATATTACCAAAATCATCATCAGAACTCTCTTCAATAACAGACACTTGTTCTGGGCTTGCTCTTTAGATTGAGATTCTCTTTCTTTCTTTACTTTGAGCTTCCAACACTCTTTAATTACATATCCCATCTTCTTACAATACTTGTAGTTTATTTCTTTAGATTTGGATCTAGAACGATCTATCTTTGATCTTTCTTTGGTACGACCTTTGACAATCAATGCTTTTAAGTGTGACACATCCCCTTTAGTTTTTTTTAAATATTCGTTAGATAGAAGGATAACAAAAATATCGTCAAATTTTAAATCCTTACCATATATAAGAGTAGTCTTCATATTCTCAAGAGAAGGAGGTAAAGATGATAATAAAATAATTACCTTGTCTTCATCTTTAATTTTAACATCAATACTTAATAATTGAGAAACTAGTTTATTGCAAGCATTAAGATGATCAACTATATTCGTACCTTCTCTCATTCGAAAATTGAAGAGCTTCTGCTTTAAGTAAACTTGATTTGAGATAGACTTACTCATATATTATTTCTCCAATTTTTTTCATAGCTCTGAAGGTGATGTTTCATTAAGAAATGGATAGAGTATATCATCGGTAAGATTGAGGATGATTTTGCTATGTGCACTAGCTTTCTAATTTTTTCAGACACTTTTGGTGATATCTTCAGGTTTGATGTCCTCCAATGTGTTTCTTAACCCTTGTTGAGTAAGAATTGCACAAACTCCTGCTTGCCAAATAGGAAATCCTTGATTTTCATTGAATTTCTCTATATCGAACTTCGTAGTAGACATGTTAAACCAAACTCTAATACCATTTGTAGTGTTAAATATCGATATCTACCACAATTCACGATATAGAAGAAGAACAAAAAAGAAGAAAAGATAACACACAAGAGATTTATGTGGCGAAAATGATCCAGAGGATATTGTATTGATGAGAAAAGGAAGAGAAGATTACAACGATGGAGGTGAAACTCTAATATTACCAACTCTCATAAAAGACTAAGTAGCTTAGCCGTCACAAGACGTTTTGAGAGTATTGATCTATGTCTCTCTCTCTCACTCTATATAGAAACCCTTACATAAATAGAGTATTTATAGATATGGCCTAATTATGTTTGAGTCAAAGTAGAAGATTGACTCAAATAATAATTTTACTAATGTTAAGTCTTCTAGTAAAAGATAAATTTAGATAAGGATTAGACCCATTAAATTACTTTCTAATATAATTAAGGCTCTCCAGAAAATTCAGATTTGAGATACGATTAAGCCAACACAAACCTAGGTGTGGGTTTGTTATTAACCAAGGATGTTGAGCTCTTCTAGGTTCGACATTGAGGCATGTATTTCTTACTTCGGATGCATTGATCCATAACTTGATCTTTGAGTTTGATCATTATTAACTTTGGACTCGGAGGGTTTATCTTGGCTAGTAGGCCCAAGGGTCGGCCTTCAATAATCTTGGTAGATAGGTTTATTCTCAAGCTACATCTAGCTGGGCTTACCAAACCAGTCCTTATGGTCTAGTGTATTATCAATGCCCCCAACTCTAGGTCCCGTCTTGTGGGCTAGGGGACTTGAGTTCACTTGCCTTTTATTGATGATTGTTAAGTTGTTCAACCTTTGATCATTATAACTAGGATATAGGCCACCGTTTAATGTCCTCCAATGCAAAGCACTGGCTGCCATAACATCTGGGATATAGGCCACCGTTTCATCAAATCTTGTGGGTTTTGTATCTTCTCGATGTGGCGGACTAGAGCTGTCCACTTACTTATCAAAATGATGCCTTGCATGCCTCGCAATGTCTCCTCTTGAGGCAATTCATAGTCAAATGAAGGGCACATATCACCGAGTTCATAGTCAAATGAAGAACACATGTCACCAAGACCCTAGTTGGAGTTTCAATGATCCTATATTGTGGATTTTATCTGCCCAAATTGAGCAACATGGAGGTAATTAGATGGTGGGGCAAGCCTTATATAAAAGGTGGTGTGTTCTTTTCCTTTTACTTTAGCAATTTTGTGAATCTTCGCTTTCTTCCTTCTGTGTCTCCATTCTCCATCAGCACTCATACTCCATAATGGCATCTTCTCCACTTTGTCTCGCTCTGGAAAGGATCCTCCACTATGAAGAAGGATAGCCCCACAGGTCTAGGGGCCGGTGTCTCGAAGAACTCTTCGACTCTTTGTGCTGTCTTTGTGCCATCCGTTGGGGACCCAAGCTCTACATCCATGCCCAAGGAGGTGCATGAGGGCATTATTTGCCCAACCACCACTCCATTTGCCTCAAAACCCACACATCTCCTACCACACCTTCCACCATGGGAGCTAGTTCCAGGTTTGCGAGGGTGCGCTCCTTAGAAGCTGTGACCATCTTGCCCTCTCCTTCAAGTAAGTTCCCACATCTAATTTTTCTATTCTATTCTTGATGATCCTAGAGCAAGTATTTTGCTAGATATTTCTAAATGAAAAATACTCTCCTTGTTACTAAAATTCCAAAAGACTTAAACCGTTAGATGAGTTAAGTATTAATGTCATGGAACAATTAATGACTTTCTATATTCCTCCATGGTGAAAAGGAGAAAAGAAAATACTATTTTACAAGGCAATCCCTTGTGCCCTAAGAATACATGAAATCCTAGGGACTGAAGATCTGGAGAATGATAGTGACCATCAACCATTAGTCATACCTAAATATTTCTCAGATCAGCTGCATCAAATAATCAACAAATCTAGTTATGGATGTCCATAAACAAAAAGAAAGAGTCATTTCTTCAAGAATCTATGGGATCCACTCTAGGGACTTGCTTACATTCCTAGAAGAGGAAACAAGAATACCAAAGAACTAGACTATATTACCTCAAATGCCTACACATGTCTTATGGTCACCATTGAACCTCTCTCCGATATTCAGGATGACCAAATGATATTATACCTCTTGACAAGTGTGCCCAGACAGCCATGACTTTGCAGACATCACAAGAAGGTGATATCTTCACTGGGATTTTATTAGAACCAAAAGAAAGGCAACATGATGCAGCCAAAGTGCCTTTAGATGAACTTTCACTAAACCTCACTCAACATGATAAATCACTTGGTGAATAAATAATTCTCAAATTGAGAGAAGCTCCACTAGAACTTGAGGATAGGGGGCAAGCCGCAGTCAATAAATTGATGAAGATCAACCTAGGCTTCGATGAAGACCCCAAGCCAACTTTTTTTAGCACTCAACTTTTAGAAGAAAGCCAAACTCAGGTGAAAGTAGTGCTCCAAGAGTACATTGATTGGTTCATATGGAGCTACAAAGAGATGCTTGGACTAGATTCTGAAGTTGTGGTCCACAAGTTGGCTATCAATCCTAAGCTTCTGCCTATCAAACAAGCACCTAGGAAGATGAAACTTGACCTAGAATAGAAAGTGATAGAAGAAACAAAGAAATTGATTGCAATAGGCTTCATCAAAGAGGAAAATTACCCAAATTGGGTAGCAAGCATCATGCCAGTCAAAAAGAAGAATGGCTAAATCCACATTTGTATAGACTACAAGGACTTGAATAAAGTATGTCTAAAAGATTATTATCTATTGCCAATAATGAAAATCATGATTGACAACACTGCTGACTTCAAAATATTTTCCTTTATGGATAGTTTCTTAGGATACAATCAAATCAAGATGCATCCTGATGATGAGAAATATATGGCCTTCAGGACATCAACTGGCATTTATTGCTACAAGGTGATGCCTTTCGGGCTCAAGAATATTGGCGCTACTTATCAAAGGGCCATGACTCAAATATTTGATGACCTCATACACTAGTTAGTGGAATTCTATGTGGACAACTTAGTAGTCAAAACTAAGTCCAAAGATAGGCATGTCCAAGACTTGAGAGTAGTATTCAACTGCCATAGAAAAAATAACTTAAAGATGAATCCTATGAAGTGTGCTCTTGGGGTATCATTACAAAAATTCCTTGGCTTTTTCATCAGACATCAAGAGATTGAATTGATCCATCTAAGATCAAAACTATCTTGAATATGCCATCACCCAGCAATTTAAAGCAATTGAGGTCATTCCAAGACAAACTCACATACATAAGAAGATTTATTTCAAACCTTTCTGGAAAATGCAAGTTTTTTTTCCAAATTGATAAAGAAGAATACTCCATTTATTTGGGATCAAGACTGCCAATAGGCCATTGAAGAAATCAAGAAGTATCTCCTAAAGCCACCAGTCTTGGTAGCACCCATACTTGATAAGTCCTTAATCTTTTACACGACAATAATGGAAGGATCCCTAGTGCACTTCTTGCCCAGAATAATGGAGATGGTAAAGAAAATACACTCTACTATCTATGTAGAATGCTAGTGGGGGTAGAAAGCAACTACTCCCCCCATCGAAAAGCATTATTTGGCACTCATATTCGTGGTAAAAAAACTGAGGCATTATTTGCTCACTCATCAAGTTATTTTGATATCAAGGATTGATCCTATAAAGTACCTGATGACTAGGCTTGTACTCACTAGGAGAATAGCAAAGTAGGCTTTAATCCTTATGGAATACAATATCAAATTCAATCCTCAAAAGGTAGTTAAGGGGCAAGTCTTCACTGATTTTCTCATAGCTCATCCAGTTCTGATGATTCCCCTTTGAGTTGCAAGCTCTCTGATGAATAAATTCTTTTGGTCAAAGAAAGGGAACCTTACTGAAAGCTATCCTTTGATGGAGTATCATCCATTAGGCCATGGATCAAACCAAATCTTTTGCAAATCAAGGCAGGGATTGGACTCTTTTATGTCACTTCAAATGGGGGCATTTTACAATACTCCTACTCCCTCTCAAAACCATGCACGAATAATGAAGCTGAATATGAGGCCCTAATTGCAAGATTGGAAATAGCCCTTAATATGAAAATATCACACCTACATATTTTTAGTGATTCGCAATTGGTTATCAACCAAGTCCAAGGCAAATATAAAGTCCATAAATCTAAGCTCTTGAAATACCATGAAAAGGTTCAAGAGCTCAAAATCCCACATGTTCAAATAACTAAGATTTCCCAGTCTATTAATATGGAAGCTAACACTTTAGCCAAACTAGCTAAGACACTAGCTAACCCTGATCATGGAGAAATTATAATCACAATCCGTAGTAGACAGGAGATGATCTCAATCTTCAGCATTAAGCACGAGAGGACTGAGTCTAAACTAATAGAAGAGCCTACATATTGGAGAACACCATTCACCAATTACTTCAAAGTGGAGAACTAATAAAAGATAAGTCTACACGAACTCAATTTAGAAAGAGGGCCGCATGCTTTCTACTCATCAATGAACTCTTTATAGGAGGTCCTTTGATCAACTACTTCTATGCTATCTCTCAGACAAAGAGGCCAAAGAAGTTATATAAGAAGTGCATTCTAGAGTCTATGGGGCTCACCAATTGGGCCTAAAAATAATGATAAAGATTAAGTGTATAGGCTACTACTAGCCCATTGATGGTGGGATATTGCATCAAATATGCAAAAAGATATCACCTATGCTACCCAAATCCTCTATATCCAACAGTGTTCTCATGGTCATTCAAGGTATGGGGTAGAAATATCATTGGCCCAATCGAACCATATTCTTCTAGAGACCACAATTTTATACTAGCAGCAATCGATTATTTTTCTTAGTAGGATAAACTGATTCCATTAAAATAAGTAAAAGTAGATACATCATCCATTTCTTTCAAGAAAATATCTTGTACCAATTCAGTGTCCCTCAAAGGATCATTTCTAATAATACATTGTCTTTCAGAAGTTTGAAGGCAGGGCTATTTACACATCATCACAAGATAGATTGGAGATACTCATCCATCTATAATATGAGAGCTAATGTGCTCACTGAGGCATTAAACAAGACCCTTTCCAAGATCTTGAAAAAAGTTATTGCTAAAAATAAGAAAGATTGGCACCAAAAACTTGTTAAGGCACTATGGGCCTATCGTACCACATATTGAACTCTAACCTAATCAACACCATATGCATTAGTATTCAGGACTGAAGTAGTCTTGCCACTAGAAGTGCAAATTTCCTCTTTGAGAGTTGCCTTGCAAGAAGAAATCACAAGAGAAGATAATGTTCATCTTCACCTAGATGAGTTAGACTCCTTGGATGAGACAAGACTCGAGGCCAAGCAAAACCTAGAAATGTACTAAGCATAAATGTCTAGAGCTTATAATAAGATGGCTTGGCTTAGGCCCTTCCAAAAGGGAGAAATGGTCTTAGTCTTAAGAAGACCCATAATCCCAAATCAAAATAAGAAATGCAAGTTTGAGCCTAATTGGGAAGGCCCTTATATCATCAAAAAGATATTTGAAGGAGGATCCTACTGATGATATGGGAGAGAGGCCTTTGCCACCAATTAATGGCCAGTTCCTCAAATGGTATTATGCTTAAGCCCTAAGGGCAACAACATTCACAACCAAAAGTTTTTATGTTTGTCTATGATGGAGCATCTGACTTCCTCAAAAAGGAATGCTCGATCAAACACGCACTTCATGTTTCTTGAGGTAAAATATATAGACAAAAAATCCCTTCCAATTTATATGATGGTTAAATCCACAACCTCGTAAAAGCCCACTTGTTGTGGCAACACAAGTCCACTTTCATGTGGCAGCTTAAGTCCACTTCTATGTGGTAACCTAAGCCTACTTCTATGTGACAAACCAAATTTACTTCCATGTAATAAACCAAAGCCACTTTCACGTGGCAACCTAAGTCTACTTCAATGTGGTAGCTTAAGTCCACTTCCATGTGGCAGTCAAAAATCCATGTTATATGGCAATTAAGCTTGTATCCACATGGTAAATCAAGTCCACTTCTCATGGTGAGTTAAGTCCACTTCCGCGTGTAAATCTAAGTCCACTTTTACGTGGCAAACCAAGTCCATTTTCTATGACAAACTAAGTTCTTTCCACATGGCAAAGTAAGTCCACTCATTGTGGCAATCCAAATTCACTCTGTGACAAGTCAAATCCACTCATGGTCGCAACTTAAGCCCACTTAACATAGTAAACTAAGTCTGCTTTCACATGCGATTCATGGCTACTCTGCACGGTGGCTCAAACTCACAAGATTAACTCTTAGGGCATTGGTGCAAAGGGCAAGCACTTAGGGAATTTATTCACATCAACTCCCCTCACTGAGAAAACTTGCGAAGTGGATGCAAAGAGAGCATTTGTTTGAGTCAATTTTGATCAAAAATTAAATTTAATCAAAATTTAGTCAAAACATAGAATTGAATGCCACTAGATTATGATCCAAATGTGGGCCTCAATTGGACTAAAATCATAATCAAATTTGACCAAAAATTGGGCTTAATTTGAATTTGAATTGTTGAAAAAATTAGGCTTAAATTAAAGAGAATTGAATAGGCCAAATTTTGGACCAAAATCGGGTCCAAAATTCATCAAATATCTGGGTCAAAATAAACATTATAAAATCTTTACAAATAGGTCATTGACAAGACTTTTCTTACAAATAAGTCCCTGAGATGAAGATTTTTGTCAAAAAGTCCTTGAAAGTTTTGAAATTTCAAATTGATCCTCGTAAAATCTAGGGCTTGCAAATGAACCCCTCAAAATTTTATATTCACAAAAAAATTCAAATTTTATTCAAAAAGAACCCTAAAAATTTCATAATATGTCACTTTTACAAAAGAACCCCTAAAATTTATGAAATTACAGTTTGGTCCAATTTTTCAAAAAATTTACAAATAACCCCCTGAAAATTCAGTATCCAAAAATAATATAAAACTTGAATATTTTCGTTGAGGAAACAAATCCCAACTAATAGATTACTTGCCACTCACATAGATGGAAATACAATCCAATACAAACCATAATATTTCAAAACAAACCAATCACAAGATTTTGGAAATACAATCAAATATAATTTCGTTACAAATCAGGATTCAATATGATTCCAAATCAAGCCACTCAGGGATTTGATTTTGATCTTATTTGGAGCCTATAAAAAGGTAGGAAAACTTGTAAAACAAACAACAAAGAAAGAGATCAGGAGCAACGATAGAGAGAGAAGAGGAGAGATCAGGTTCGAGGAGGTTGAAAGCCAATCGAACATGGATAAGAAAAAGAAAAAGTGGTAAAATTCTTATCTTCTTCTCGATTCTTTTTCTTTCTCCTCCCAGGCTTTGCCAAAGGTTGTCTGCACTTGTTGTCCCTCACTACTTTGAGCCACTCAACTCCTCCCAACCGCCACTCGAGTAAGCTCAACCAAACCTTTGCCTCTACGAGCTCACCCTTGCCCTTTTGCCTTGTAGGCTCGTCCCTTTGCCCTATTGGCCTATTGCTCCCATAGCCATAGCCTCCTCTAGAATTATCTTTGGCCCCTCTCCTTGTCTCCCCACACTCTAGCCTTCTCTCCTAGCACCATCTCCATCTCTTCTTCAACTCATTAAAGAAGCCAGATAGTAGAGAAAAATCCCACTACCACCATCATCTCATCTTTCATTTAGTTCATTCAATGGAGGTGAATGATAAAGAAGAAAAAAAGGACCACTAACACCATCACAGGTGGCCATGAAACCCTAGTTTTGGTTGTCACTCTTCACCCATGTTGCAACATACCCCCGCACCACTCTTCTTATAACTTGTGGCTACCACCGACATCATGTGACGAATTCCTCGCCACCATAGCAACTCCAATACTATGCTCTCACCCGTGCTACTACTACTCTACCTGCAACCCACAACCACCACTAGTAGCTCCTCACCCGTTGCTTCGCCAGCCATCACTCGTGCTTGCTGCCACCCACCCCCTATGCTGCCCTCCTCTTCATGCCAGCATCCTTGCCCTGCCATAGATGAAGATGGCCAAATCTAACCAAGAGGCAGCCAGATCTGGCCAAAAGAAGCAATGGCAAGGCATCCCCCACCCCACTACATATGAAGTCGACCAAATCCAATTGGGAGGCAACCAGATCCAACCAAAAATAGGTGCGACAGAGTGTCTCTCACCTCGCCGCAATCACGGCTCGCCATATCCAATCATCTTCTGCTAGATCTGGCCAAAGAAGATAGCTGACCTAGGAGGACCAGCCATGAAAGACCCAAGGAGAGGGACGTTGTTTAGGGAAGAAAGGAAGAAGTATAAGAAAAAAAAGTTGAAGAAAATAAAAAAAGATTACATCTTGCCTTAATTCTTGGCATCTTAACGAATTTCATCAACATCGTAGCCACCTACAGACCCTTGAAGATAATAATCTCCATGACCTCACTACACCCATCCACAATCCTCTCAAAGATGGCAGTGAAGATAATAGACTTTGTGACCCTACTGTGGCAACCTGCGGCCTCCTCAAAGATAGTGGTGAAGACAGTGAAATTTGTGACCATGTTGTGGCCACCCATGACCCCCTCAAAAATGGCTGTGAATATAGCAAAATTCGTGACCCTACTATAGCCACTTGCAGCCCCTCGAAGATGGCATTAAAGATGATGAATTCTCATCACATCCAAGCTAGCCTTCAAGCTTGCACCAAGCCACCTTCAGGCTTGCACTAATCCAGCCTTTAGGCTTGCATCTAAGCCAGCTTTTGAGTTCGCATTCAAGCCAACCATTTGGTTCATATCCAAGCTAACCTTTAGGCTCACATCCAAGACAGCCTTTGGGCTCGCACTTAGCTAGCCTTCAAGTTCACACTTAGTCAGTCTTTGAGCTCACACCAAGCCAACCTTCAAGATTACACTTAGCTAGCCTTTAGTCTCACATCTTAACCATCCTTTAGGCTCACATTTAGCGAGCCTTCAGGCTCACATCTAGCTAGCCATCGTACCTACACTCAACCAACTATTAGGCTCGCACTTAGCTAGCTAGCCTTCAAGCACGCACCAAGCCAGCCTTTAGGCTCACATCCAAGCTATCCTTCAAGCTCACATTAAGCTAGCCTTTGGGCTTGCATCTAAGCCAATATTTGGGATTGCACTTAGCCAACCTTCGAGCTTTCATTTAAGCCAGCATTTAGACTCACATTTAGGCCATCCTCAGGCTCATACTTAGCCAGCCTTCAAACTCACATCCAAGCTAGCCTTTGGGCTCACATTTAAGCTAGCCTTCGGACTTGCACTTAGATGGTTGCCAAGCTCACATCTAGGCCAACCTTTGGACTTGCATTCAAGCTAGCCTTTGGGCTCACATTTAGGCTAGCCTTCAGGCTTACATCCTAGCCAACCTTCAAGCTCGCACTTAGCCTATTATTTTTGGATGTCTCAAACTCAAATTAGTATTTGAGTTAGAGTTGGAATCCAAAGTTGAATTCATACTTATGATTGATTTTAAATACTTATTATATAATATTAGAAATTGTAATTAGAGTAAAACTCAGACTCAATAAGGGCTTATAAATATTCTTATAATACATAGGATTTAGGTGTGTGATAGTGTTGAGTTTGAATTAGAGAGAAATAGAGAGAGAGGAAAAGAGAGAATAGAGAAAAGAGAAAGAAAGAGAGTGTCAGCTCTCGTGTATGTGTCTTTCTAGTGCTTCTTGATGGTCTCTCATGATGGTTCCTCATGGTGTTCTCTTGGAGATTATCTCTGAAGGTGGAGGCATTGCTGATGCTTGATAAAAGAGTTTAGTTGAGTAAGAAAGAGTACAACCTTTCTTATAAACTCTTGTAAAACATTTTTATAGTGAATCTCTTACTTCTCCTGTAGATATAACCGATTTTGGGTGAACCATCTATATCGTTGTGTCTTTTCTTATTATTTTCTTTTATCTTGCATTACTTCTCATTTCTTGTGTTGCTTGAGAATAAGGTGATTCGTGAACCTTTCACTGCGAATCCTAATAATTGGTATTAGAGCTTAGGAGCAAACAACCAAGATGACAAAGTCTTTATTTGAGGCGAAGGAGTTTGACAACAAGATAAGTTTTGCCTTATGGTAGAAGAAGATGAAGGAAGTTTTTATTTATCAAGATCTATAAAAGATGTTAGAGGGTAAAGAAAAGAGGCCAGCCAAGATAAGCAATGAAGACTAGGAGGAGATAGATCAGAAGATATTGAATTTAATTATTCTAAGTCTGATTGATGAGGTTTTGTACAATGTCATTGATGAAGAGATGATGGTGGACATCTGGACAAAACTTGAGAAGTTATATATGTCAAAAAACCTCACAAATATGTTCTACCTGAAACAATAATTGTATGGACTATGTATGAGTGAAGGTACAACTATATTACATCACTTGAATACCTTCAATAAGATTATCAATGATTTGCTAAAAGTTGATGTAAAGTTTAAAGAGGATGATAAGGTGCTGATTCTCCTAATATCTCTTCTTGCTTCATATAATCATGACCACAATTCTTTATGGTAAAGAAACTCTCAAGATGAAAGAGGTGACAGCTAGTTTTCCTTTTAATGAAAAAAAAGGAGAAACTCTAATATTGATATGGAGTTTGGTGAAGGATTTGTGGGTCACAAAATAGGAAGATTAAGAGAATGTGGAGAAGGCAAGGGATGATCCAAATCAAAATTGAAGGGAAAAGTACAATATTATTCATGTAAGAAGTATGACCACATTAGATGACATTGTCCTGAACATGAGAAGGTAAAGTCTTCCAATATGATGATAGCAATAGCGGATGATACTTCTGATAATAGTGTGGATGGAGATGTTCTTGTAATATCCATAGAAATTGACACTTCTAGTGAGATGAATTTTAGATTCTAGTAGTTCTTACCATATTTACTCTAGGAAGGATTGGTTTACTTCTTATGAGGAGAATAAGAAGAAAGGTACTATTTGATTAGGCAATAATTCAACCTGTGAGATCACCGATGTGGGAATAGTTCAACTCCAGATGTTTGATGGAGCAATTCACACTCTTACTGGGGTGAGGCATGTCCTCAAGAAATGGAAAAATTTAATTTCACTTGGTGTACTGGACTCAAAAGGCTGTAATTACTTAGCAAGAAATGGAGTCTTAAAGATGACACACGGTATTAGAATCCTGATGAAAGTTGAGAAGTGTGGTAATATTTATCAATTAGTAGAGAACACTATTGTAGGTGGAGTTTCGATGGCTACAGTGGTGAAGAGGAAGCATGATACTCGAAGTGATTTGATGGAAGATAAACATTCTTTTCGAGATACCTTTACTATAGCAGCAGACACAGGTCATCCGAAAGGCTTCCAAAATTATAAGACTATAGGCATGAAGATCGAATTTGAGGTTGGCTCGAGCTCGCATCTTATGATTAGCTAAATAAGCTAGTAGCCTATGGGGAGGGGTTGGATGAGAAATGATGGTTGAAGCTTCATAATGGTGGCACGGCTGAGTTCAATTCAAGGTGGAGATTGTTGAGTTTTGGATGTCTTGAACTCAAATTAGAGATTGAGTTAGAGTAGGAATCCAAATTTGGATTCAAACTTATGATTGATTTTGAATACTTATTCAATAATATTAGGAGTTATAATTAGAGTAAAACTCAGACTCAATAAGGTCCTATAAATATTCTTATAATACATAGTGTTTCGGTATGGTGTAGTGTTAAGGTTAAATTAGAGAGAAATAGAGAGAGAGGAATAGAGAGAATAGAGAGAAGAGAAAGAGAGAGAGTGTCAGCTCTCATGTGTGGGTCTTTCTAGTGCTTCTCGATGGTCTCTTGTAATAGTTTCTTGTGGTATTCTCTTGGAGATTCTCTCTAAAGGTGGAGGCATTGACAATGCTTGATGAAAGAGTTTAGTTGAGTAAAAAAGAGTACAGTCTTTCTTATAAACTTTTGTAAAGTCTTTTGATAGTGAATCTCTCACTCCCCTTGTGGACGTAACCTGATTTTGGGTGAACCACGTATATCATTATATCTTTTCTTATTATTTTTTTTATCTTGCATTACTTCTCGTTTCTTGTGTTATTTGAAAATAAGATAATTTGTAAATCTTCCACTATAAATCCTAATATTAGCCAACCTTCAGCTTCACATCTAGGCCAATCTTCATATTTGCACCTAGTTAGCCTTTTAGCTTATGCTTCTAAGCTAGTTTTTGAGGTCACTAACTAAGTCAACCCTCAGTTTCACACATTTAAGGCCAAGCTATCGGTCCGTCTAAAATCATCATAAATCAAACTATTTAATATAAAGTGACTCAATCATGTTGAAATTAAACACAATCACAGCAAATGGACAAAGGCCAAGTTGGCTCAAATGGACTTAAATTAGTCTGAAAGATGGACTAAAACCCAATATGAGCTTAACTTCAAAAAAAAAATCCAAATTGAGTTAACCTAAACTAAGTAAACTCAAATTCAACCCTAATCAAACTAAAGATGAGTTAATCTAGAAATCAAATTAAGTTCAAATCAAATCCAATATGGATTAAACTAAGTTCAAATCAAACCTTGACTGGGTTAAATCAAGTCTGAATTAAAAGAACAAACTCAAAGTTAAACCAAAACCAAGCTAGGCTAAGCTTGAATTGAAACTAAGTTGAACTAATTTGACTTGAACTTAAACTAAAGTCCAGCAAATCTAGACTTGATAGAGGTCCAACATAAGGTCAAATTTGACTCAAGCTAAATAAAATCAAACTCAGACCCAAATTGTACTCGTTCTAATAAAACTAAATAGGGTTAAACCAAGTCCCACCAGGAGTGTTCAACATTTTGTAATACTCCAAAGCTATGAACAAAGGCTGATGTCACTCCCTGACCTAAACCCAAATTAGTTCAAATAGAGTTAAATAAAATCAAACTAAGTCTCACTGGGTGTACTACCAAAGCCTTCAGCAATACTTCAAAGCTATATCCAACTTCATAAGCTGTTGATGAGCTATCAAACTAAAGAAGTTAATTGCCAATACACTCAAAGTCATTAGTCACATTTCAAAGCTAGTCAACCCAAAAAGCCATTGACGATGCATCTACCAAGCTAAACCAACCCAAAAGCATTGTCAACACTTAAAATCAAACTGAACTAAGATAGGCATGAACTAAGATAGCCATAATGCCTTATTCAAGTAAAGTCAACCGCCAACATGCTCCAAACTGTTGGCCACACTTTGAAGCTATATCCTAACTCATAAGCCATTGGTGATGCTATCAAACCAAGGAAGTTACTTGCCAACACATTCAAAGTCGTTGGCCATATTTCCAAACAAGTCAACCCTGGAAGCTATTGATGACACATCTTCTAAGCTATATCCCACTCCATAAGCTGTTGGTGACACTATCAATAATCACCAATATGCTCAAAGTCATTAGCCACATTTCAGAGATATACCTGGCCCCCTAAGCCATTAGTGATGCTACCAAATCAATGAAGTCAACCAATAATATGCTTAAAGCTATTGGTCATACTTCAAAGCTATACCCAACCCCATAAGCAATTGGTGATTCATTCTCCTGATAGTACACTTTAAATTAAAATAAATCTTGATTTGTGATTTGAGGTCACTCCTCGATATCTCCATTATCCTGGGCTGCCAAAATAGATACCACATTTCTAATATCTTTAAGCATGGCAATAACTTCATGATTTGAAGTCCTTCTTTTAGCTACTAAGTCATCAGTCATAGCTTCATTTGAGTTTTGAAGTATTTTCATAGTCGATAAGGTGTAGGCAGTAACATCTTTGGTTTTTGAAGTATTTTCATAGCTAATAAGATGTACCTGATAACTTCTTTGACTTTGAAGTGTTTCCATAACTGATAATGCATAAGCAATAACTTCTTTGATTTTAGAAGTGTTTCGATAGCCGACAAGGCATAGGTGATAACTTCATGATTTTGGTAATGTCACCAATAGCTAAGAATCACATCACCAACTACTTTTGAGGTTGATTAGTTTGATGGCATGTCACCAACTACTTCTGGGCTTGGCTAGCTTGAAAGAGACACATCATCAACTGCTTTTGGGATTGAATAGTTTAAAGAATGCATCATCAACTACTTCTAGAGTCAACTAGCTAGAAGAGTGTGTCACCAACTACTTCTGGGGTTGGCTAGCTTGAAAGGTACATTGTCAATTACTTCTAGGGTTAACTAGCTTGAAAGGGTATGTCGTCAACTACTTTTGTGGTTGACTAAGTTGAAGAATGTGTCATCAATTGCTTCTAGGGTTAACTAGCTTGAAGGGTGTGTCGTCAACTACTTGTGAGGTTGACTAGCTTAAAAGGTACATTGTTAACTCCTTGTGGGGTTGACTAGCTTGAAGATGCATCATCAACTACTTTTGAGGTTGACTAGCTTAATGATGCATCATCAATTGCTTGTGAGGTTGACTAGTTTGAAGTCTGACCAACGGCTTTGAGCATATTGTTGGTTGACTTTATTGACTTGATAGCATCATTAATGGCTTTAGGGTTGGGGTTGACTAGCCAAATGAGTTCAAGCCTACCTTAGTTTAGTTTGATTTGACGTATTGCTAATGTTTTTTATCTTGGAAGAAGCATCGTCAACATCTTATGGGGTTAACTAGCTTCAAAGTATGACCAACAACTTTAAGTGTATTAGCAATTAACTTCTTTGGTTTGATAGCATCACCAATAGCTTATGGAGTTAGATATAGCTTTGAAGTGTTACTGAAGGCTTTTGGAGCATACCCAGTGAGACTCAATTTGACCTTATTTAGTTTCATTTGAACTAATTTTGCTTCAAGTTAGGGTGGCGATATCACCCTTTGTTCATAGTCTTGGAGTATTACCAAAGGTTCAGCATACCCAGTAGGACTCGATTTGACCCTAATTAGTTCCATCAAGACTAATATAATTTAGGTCTAAATTTGATTTTATTTAACTTGAGTCGAGTTTGACCTTGTGTTGCATCTTTATCGAGCCCAGGTATGCTAAACTTTGGTTCATGTTTAAGTCAATTTAACTTAACTTAGTTTAGGCTCTGCCTAGCATGGTTCTAGTTTGACTTTGAGTTTGTCCTTCTAATTTGGACTTAGTTTAACTCAATTAGGGTTTGATTTGAGCTTTGTTCAATCCAAATTCGAGTTGAATTTAAGTTTGGATTTTTGGAGTTCAATTCGATTTGAGCTTTTAATCCATTTATTTTAATTAATTTAGGTTTATTTGAGTCAACTTGACCTTTGCTCATTTATTTTTGTTGAGTTCAATTTCAATGTGACTTTTAAGTTAAGCAGTTGATTTAAAGGTTCTTGACTATTTATGATAATTTTAGGTAGATGTGTTTTTGGTCCTAAATATACGAGCCAAAGGGCAAGCTAAGTGTGAATTTGAAGGATGGCTTAGAAGTGTAAGCCTGAAGGCTGACTAGGTACAAGTCCAAAGACTAACCTAGATGTGAACTTGAAGGCTAGCTGAGTGTAAGCTCAAAGGTTGACAGAGTGTGAGCCTAAAGGTTAGCTAAGTGCAAGCCTGAAGGTTGATTGAGATGTGAGCTCGAAGGCTGACTGAGATGCTAGCCTAAAGGATGGTGAGGTGTGAGCTAGAGGGTTGGCTAAGTGTGAGCACAAAGGATAGCTGTGGTGTGAGCCCAAAGGCTGGCCAAGTGCGAGCCCAAAGGCTATCTTAGATGCATGCTCGAAGGCTAGTTTAGTGCAAGCCCAAAGATTAGCTGAGTGTAAGCCTGAAGGCTAGCTAAATGCGAGCCAAAAGTCTATCTTGGATGTGAGCCCAAAGATTAGCTTGGATGAGAGTCTAAAGGCTAGTTTGGACGCACGATCGAAGGCTAGCTAGGTGCGAGTCCAAAGGTTGGCTTGAATGTGAGCTTGAAGGCTAGCTAAGTGCAAGCATGAAGACTGGCTTGGATGTGAGCCTAGAGGTTAACTAAGTGCTAGCTTGAAGGCTGGCTTGGATGTGAGCCAAGTATTGGCTAAGAGTGAGCCTAAAGGATAAGTTAGATGTGAGCCCCAAGGCTAGCTTGGCTACGAGCCTGAAGATTAGCTCAGTGCAAGATCAAAGGCTGGCTTTGATGTGAGACAAAAGGTTGGCTAAGGGCAAGCCCAAAGGTTGGTTTGGATACAACCTCAAAGGCTAGCTAAGTGCGAGCTTGAAGGCTGGCTAAGTGTGATACGAGCTTGAAGGTAGGCTGAGTGTGAGCCCGAAGGATAGTTTGGATGTGGGCCTGAAGGCTAACTAAGAGTGAGCCCAAAGGCTAGCTTAGATACGAGCTCGGAGGCTAGCTTAGATGTGAGTCCAAAAGCTGACTGAGTGTGAGGTTGAAGGCTAGCTTGGTGGGACAAGGATCCACCATCTTTGAGGGGTGGCCATGATGAGGTCATGGGTCCATCATCTTCATCATTATCTTTGAGGGTCCAAGATGCTAATGAAGTTCATCAAGATACCATGGATCGTGGGTAGCCGTAGTAATGGTAGCACAAAAATCGAGGCAAGAGCTACTAGCCAAATCCTCCTTTTTTTTCTTTTAGGGATACTACAGCAACTTTTGGTTGGCATCTTCACTTCCTACATGCCTTTCCCACGTGGACCTCTTTCTTCTCTTTTTTTACAACAACATTTTCTATTATTTTTTCTTTTTATTTCTCATTTTTTCCCCACCAAACCTGTGCCCTACCTCCATCCTCTTCTCTTCTTTTTTTTTTTGTCTTTGCATAACTAGGCTGGGAGTGGCCCGGTCTCTCCTCCAGCCATATTGCCAACTTCTTGGTCACATGATGGAGGGGCAGCTCTGCCCACCCCCCTATTTCATACTCAGATCCAGCCAGATCTTGGCTGAATTTGGCCCTAGAGCCAGTGAACATCAAGGACAGTGATGAGGTACAAACAATGGGCTTCTCATGGTGGCCTCAGGTGGCTTGAAAGCATGCTGACTAGAGTAGCATGGCAGGTAGGGAGGCAGCCAAGCTTGAGTCAAAAGACAAGGATCGTGATAGCAAAGGAGTTGAGGTCATGGGAGAATCATCTGGTGAGCTCAAGGCTGGGAGCCAAGCAGTGGGCCAGAGCTTGAGCATGAGCCATGCTAGAGTGGTGGTTGTGCTCAGAGGTAGGTAGTATGAGATGCTAGCGTGATTGGGGCTAGATAGGAGTGATGGTGGTTGAGCTTGAGGCAGTGGTATGTGGTGAAGATGGCCTCATCGACATGAGGAGACTACCTGGGACTACACAAGGTGATGAAGAGGTGGCTAGCAATGCAAGAGTGGGGAGTGAAGGGAGTGTGGCTGTATGGGTAGGAATAGGAAGCAAGGGAGAAAAAGTAGAAGGGTAGAAGAGAACAAAATGACAATCAGATAAGAGTTCACCTTATTGTATTTTCCTCTTTCTTCTTCGTGACTAATTGTAATTGATCTTCCTCTATTTTCTCTCTTTCTCCAGCTGTTGATCCCTCTTGTTCTTGTTATTTTTTTCCAAGTTTCTAATCCTTTTTATTGGCTTCGAAGAAGATTTCAAAACCAAATTGAGGAGATTTGATGAGCATGATTAGATCTTGATCTTTTTGATTGATTTCATTTTGAAAACAAATAATATTTGATTGTCGATGAATTTTGTATGCCAAAATTTTGTCATTCGCATGTAATTGATTGAGATTTATTTTCCTGATGAGAAAATTTAAATTTTGTATTATTTTCGGATGATAAATTTTTAGGGGGACTATTTATAAATTTTTTTGAAAAATTAGACCAAAGTATAATTTTATAAATTCCAAGGGCTTCTTTACAAAAGGGACATGTCTGTAAAAATTCTAAAATTTTTAGGATACCTTTTGAATAAAATTGGACTTATTTGTAAATAAAAAATTTTGAGGGGGGTTTATGTGCAAATTTTTTAAAGAGATTGGATCAAAATATAATTTTATAAATTTCAGGGGTCTTTTTACAAAAAAATACATTTGTAAAAATTCTAAAATTTTCAGGATTTTTTTGAATAAAATTTAGACTTATTTATGATTAAAAATTTTTGAAGGATTTATCTGTAAATTCTAATTTAGTCCAAACCTTACTTTAGCCTTTGATACTAATTTGGGCCTAGATCCAATGTCTAAATTTGGTTTATCAAGAATCTAATTCAAATTCAGAGTAGGATTTCAAATCTGCTTAAATATGCTTCAAAGTTATACCCAATGCCATAAGTTATTAGTGATGCTACTAAATTCAAAAAAGTTTAACACCAATATGCTCAAAGCTATTAACCACACTTCAAAGCTAGTCAACCTCAGAAGTAGTTGATGATGTGTCCCTTGAGCTAGCCAACCTCAGAAGTAATTGATAACTCACCCCTCGAGCTAGTTAACCCTAAAAGTAGTTGATGATGTGCCTTTCAAGCTAGTCAACCCCAAAAGCCATTGATGACGCACTTTTTGAGGTAGTCAACACCCGAAGCCGTTGATGATGTACTCTCAAACTAGTCAATCTTAGAAACCATTAATGATGCACCTTCTAAGATAAGCCAACACATGCTCAAATTTGATCCACAACATATGCTCAGCCTCACCTATTAGTATGTAATCAATATCCAATGAAGACCAAGTCAAGACCCATCCGAGTATGATGTCACATGGTCTAGGACACAGAAGCGGGGGAAGGGTGCACATCAAAGCCCATTTCTCGCTCCTTATATTTTCTTTTCTTTCTTTATTCTCATATTTTTCGTAATTTGATGTTGAAATTTTTTGTAAAGTGAGGATATATCCTTACTTAAGCCATGTACCATTTTCTTAAAATTAATTGAATGCTCTCTTCTTTTCTATTGTGTTTCTATCTTATTAGTTAGGTTTCTTAATTTAGGAAGTTCCTGACAAATGTTAGGGTAATTAAAAAAAAGGGGCTTATGCCTGTTGAAAGTCAATGTTTCCATAATACTTAATAACACACTTTAAACTAAAACAAACTCTGATTTGTGCATCGAGGTTGCTCCCCGAGATCTCTGCTACTCCAAGCTACAAAAATTAATCTCATAAAGGTGTTTCTATTAGCCTAAGTGTTGGTGATAACTTCTTTGAGTTGGAGTATTTGCATTAGTCAAGAAGGTATTAACGATAACTCCTGTGGGTTTAAAGAATTCTTGTTAGCTAATAAGGCATTGGAGGTAATTTCATTGGATTAGAGTATTTTCAATAGTCGAGAAGGCATTCACAATAACTCCTATGAGTTTGAAGTGTTTTTGTTAGCCAATAAGGCATTGGGAATAATTTCATTGAGTTGGAGTATTTTTGTTAACCAATAAGGCATTGGTGCTAACTCCATGAATTTAAAATATTTATGTTAGCCGATAACGCATTGGAGATAACTTTGTTTGGGTTGGAGTGTTTCCATTAGCCAATAAAGCATTAGGGATAACTCCATGAAGTGCATGCTTTTGTTTGGCAATAAGGCATTAAATATAACTTCACTTAGGCTAGAATATTTTCATTAACCAATAAGGTATTGGTGATAACTCCATGAATTTGAAGTATTTTCATTAGCTAATAAGGCATTGGAGATAACTTCATTTGGATTGGAGTGTTTTTGTTAGCCAATAAGACATTAGTAATAACTCTATGATTTTGAAGTATTTCCATAGTCAATTAGGCGTAAGTGATAACTTAGTTGATTTTAGAGTATTTTCATAGCCAATGATCCATAGGCGATAACTTCATTAATTTTGAAGTATTTCCATAGCCAATGAGTTATTGGTAATAACTTCATGCTTTTGTTTGAAGTGTTTTTGTTAGCCAATAAGGCATTAGCAATAACTTCATTTGGTTTGAAGTGTTTTTATTAGCAAATGAGGCATTGAAAACAACTTTGTTTGGTTTAAAGGGAGCAATACTCACTACTTATGGAGTTAGGCATAGCCTTGGTGTGATGCCAAAGGCTTTTGTAGAAAATCTAGCGAGACTTAGTTGTTTAGTTCTATTTGAATTAGTTCTAATTCAGGTCATGATGGTAGCATCATCCACTACTCGTAAGGTGGATGTAGCCTTGGAGTGTCACCAGAGATTGAGCACACATAGTGGGACTTAGTTTAGTTTAATTTAATTCAATTTGAACCTATTTTGGTCAGGTTTGATTTTTACTCTGGTTTTGGATTTGACTTCACACAGCTAGAGTTTAGTTTGAATTTGATTTAGCCTAACTTGGCTTGATCCAATTAGGTTTGACTTAGATTTTCTTTAATGGGTATGGTTCAAACTCGTCTTGATCTGATTGCATTTGGTTCAAGCTTAGCTTGAATGGCTTTTGATTCAACTAGCCTTCAATTCAAACTTGTTGTAGCTTGACTTAATTAGCATTTCATTTGAGTCTATTTGATCTAGTTCAAATATCATTTGACTCAATTGGAATTTAACTTGAACTTTGTTTCCATTATGGGTTGTCTTGGTTAAACCTAAACTACCCTATGTTTTGATTGATTAAGACTTGATGCAATTTGGGTTGATTCTGAACCCATGTTGTCAGTCTTTTAATTGAAGCAAACAACCTATTGGGTTATCAGTCATCCACTAGGGGCTTTTTTGTCTATCTAGACCAATTTTAGTTCACTGTCTTTTATCCATTTAGGATCAATTTGATTTTGTTCTTTTGTCTTAGCCAAATAGGGTCAAACCATGTGATAGAGTCATCAACAATTGATTCTATACTTATCAATTTTGATTTGAGAGCCTTTAAGCTGCCATGATGATATTATGGTGGGCCTAAAGGCTGGCCTATGGTCCATGTGGTTGTGAGCTCGAGGGTTGGCTTATAGATATTCCATGAGTCCAAGGATTGGCCTATAATCCAATTCATCATGAGCTCAAAGGTTGGCTAATAGATATATGGTGAGCACAAAGGCTGGCATGATTTGGTGAGCTCAAGGACTGGCATGATTTGGCGAGCTCGAGGGTTGGTATGATTTCATGAGCCCGAGGGTTGGCATGATTTCATGAGCTTGAGGGTTCACATGATTTAGTGAGCCCAAGAGCTGACTTGGTTTTGCAAGCCCAAAGGCTAGATTGATTCTATGAGCTTGAAGACTGGCTTGATCCTGTGACTCCAAAGACTAGCTTAGTCTTATAAGCTTGAAGGCTAGCTTAATTCTATGACTCTAAAGGCTAGCCTAGATCGACAAGCTAAAAGACTAGCTTAATTTGGTGAGCTCAAAGGCTAGCTTAATTCTATGAGCCCAAAGGTTGGCTTAGTTCTATGAGTCTGAAGGCTACCTCATTCTATGAGCTCAAAGGTTGAGCCTGAAGACTGGCTTAATTCAGCATGCTTGAAGGGTGATTTAATTCTACTGGCCCGATGGCTAGGTTAATTTTGTGAGTCTGGAGGTTGGCTTAGCTCTATGAGCCCAAAGGCTAGCTTCATTATGTGAGACTGAAGGCTGATTTAATTCAAAGAGCTTGAAGGATGGTTTAATTTTGTGAGCCTAAAGGATAGCTTAATTCGACAAGCCCAAAGACTAGCTTAATTTCGCGAGCCCAAAGGCTGACTTAATTCTATGAGACCGAAGGCTGGCTTGGTTCAGCAAGCCTAAAGGCTGGCTTAATTGTGCAAGCTTAAAGGCTGACTTAATTCTACGAGCCTGAAGACTAGTCTAATTTTCCAAGCCCAAAGGCCAGCTTGTAATTTAAAAGATTGTAAATTTTAGCTGTTTTAATTCTACTCATTCTTGTTCAAGTTTAAGTGAGCCTTCATCAATATTTTTCATCATCTTCAAGGATCTTTCTGACTACTTCAAAACTTAATCTTGATGACATTATGATAGAGGTGGGGGCCATGGGTGATTGTAGTAGTAGCGATGTTTTGCCTACGCACAAGACCACGAATGGCAATGGCATTGATCGGGTGAAAGAGGTCTCTACTATAAGCTTCAAGTGTCTAGTCCTTATATGTTCAGCCATTCAAACATGAGGAACTAAATGGCCCATAAAGCGAGGCTGTGATGTTGATAGGTGTCCATGGCGTGGTTTGGGCATCTAGTCCATCAAGGTTCAATCACTCAAACATGGACGGCTGCGTAGTTTGTAGATGAACGGATGGCAGCTTTGGAGGAGAACAAGGTTGTGGGTGGCTGCAAGCTTGGAAGAGGAGAGGAAGGGGGACAGCAGCAGAAGCATGGGGATGCTAAGACCTTGCAAGAGACAGAGGAGGAACAAGAGAAGCAAAGAAACAAAAAAATGGAGATGAGATGAGAACTTACGTCTTTCTTGACTCCTTGATGATGCTATGTCAGTCTCCACCTTGATGACGAGATCTCCTTCTTTAATCCATGTAGAACTTCACCCAAGGATTGACTATTGACCTCTCTTCAATTTGTGTGCTCTAGCCCTCTTTTTATAGGGTAGAGAGAATCTTCAATTTAGATCTTTGATCGATTTGATTTGGAGATTTGATGGATATATTTTTACCATAAACCTCATATTTGAATCCCTAATTAATATATTCCAAAATTACACTTTCCTTGTTTGAAAATTTTGTCAAACTTTGATGGATTTAGAGAAATTTTATTTTCATTTTTATAGATCACATTTGAATCGAATGACTGATTGGGGAATTGATCGTTGAACTAGGCACAAATGTGCCCATTCTATGAGGTTCAGGTCCCTGAACCATTGTGGTTTGATCACTCAAATATTGGCCAAGCTAGGCTTGATTTTTCAGCCTTTTTCACTTCAAATTGGCCCCTACTTACCCCAAATTGGGCTTAAAGTCCAATCCTATTTCTTTTCAAATTCGAAGTTGGGGTTTGGGTTATCAAAAATTACTAAAATAAAGTGCCATCTTAACATCCGCTTTATGAGTTTTCTTGGCAAGAGGAGTGGATGCAAAAATTAGTGAGGATTTGATTTATCTTTGTTAACTTTGCAAGTGTCTGACGGGTGAGGCCCTTTATTCTTATGTCTTGTAATAGCTTCTCTTTCTCTTTTTCTCTTAGTTTTCTTGTCCTTCTCTTCTTTTGAAGGTATTATGGAGCCTTTTGTGTTTGAGAGAAGTCAAAATGGGAAAGAAGATAGTTTGGTTTTATGATGCTTTCTTCCTATCTTGGGTATTGATGCTGAAGAAGTCATTGCATACTAATCTCAGGAGCATTGAAGATGAGTGTGGTTTGACAATTACCGCTCCTTTTCACACTTTTCCAAAGAAGGGGTGCCATGTGCTAATGGGACAGATGAGTCCTTCAGGCTGAAACTAGCTGGATACTTTAGGCAATGAGAGTCTTTAGAAACCCTCAGTTTCATATATGCTCACTTACTTAGGGATGATCCTTCCCACTTTCTGGAGTAGTACAATTTTGCCGAATTACATAGAGTGGGCTGATGATGTGGTATCTCAATTTTCAGCCCAACTTGCCGGTCTTGACATATTAGGAGGAGTCATAGCATCTAAGGGATAGTATGCAAGAGCCTTGGGGATTATGTGTAGTGTGATCAATATATAGAACCATGCCACAAACATCTTCCACACTTCATATGGTGAGGTTAGTATCTCTTTATGGGATATAAGGCAGTTAGTTGAAATTCCTATCCTTGGGAGTTTCTATGATGAATATATCCCTTCAGACTATTATATAAGCCTTGATTTCAGTTATACCTTGCATGATCTCCTCAAAGCTTATGATTGGATGGTGGTACATTTACCGAATAATCAGAAGCTGGTGTATTTCAATAGTTGGATCGAGCTTTTTCAGAGAGAAATATGACAAGTGAGCTAACTAGATTTGATCAAATCATGCATGATACAGAAGACATCCTTTTGGAATTTGGCCCTCAAACCTATCTTGCTGCCTTCATTAGTATGTGGCTTTGTCATTTTGTTATACTGCACAGCGGGTAATGCATTCACCTAGAGACATTCATGATGGCTTGTAGGATGGCACATAAATAAAGAGTTGCTCTGGCTCCTACAATGCTATGCTCGATATATGCTGATCTAAGAGCAATGGTGGATAACACTACAGGGCTAGGTTATTCTTTAATTTGGTTTGCCATTCATTTTATTTACTCTTGGATTTATGATCACTTTAAGAGGGCATACATTGAGTTGGAGCTAAGTGATGAAATTAAGAGGTTAACCAATCATGCTCGATTCCTATTTCTAAGATAATTCAGATCATGAACAGGATTGCTTCCCCTTATTCTCCTAGATAGGCTAGGATGCATGTATGGGATCCCTGAAATTTCAAGTGGTGAGCTTACCCTTTTACACTTTTTGATTCTAACATGCTAGCAGATGTGGCTTATTTTTCTTTATCTACAAAAGTATATGAGTATATTATCTCCTTCCAACATAGGGTTGTTCCACTTTTCTCATGGGAATACTTGTTTGTAGAATCTTATAATCCGTATTTGTTTTATCAACAATTTGGGTATGATCAATGCTTTTATGAGAATATTCCATCCCTTCACTGCCATCATGTCTGGGCTAGCTAGCAGGCTATTGGTTGCATCTCACTTGTCTCCAAGATGATTCAGAGTATTACATTCTTGACATCAAGCGAGAGACCAAGGTTCTTTATTTATATGCCATAGCATGGTTTAATAATATTAGAGGATATTTCCACATTGATCCAAAATCTCTATTCAGGAGCAAGCCTAGCTTGCGCAACAAGGAAAAGTAGGTAGTGAACAATAGAGGGTTGAAGTGGCATATGACTCAAGAGGGATGAAAGGCTCAGACTCATAAATTTGCTTGTCCTAAACAAAACAAATAGAAACCTATTCCTCCTTGCAAAATTGATGATGGCCATTTTTGAGGCAATGTAAGCCCCAAATTGAATTCGAAGCAAGAAGCACTTTGACCTATACTTAACTCCCACCCCACCACCCAACCATGTCTAATGCTCCAAGTTGTTCAGCGACATATGTGGGGTCCATCTATAGTTGGAAGCATGAGATCAAGATTGATGTCTCTGCATACACTATCTCAAGATCCAATTCCTATATTACCCATAGTTGACATGAATGCAGGACTAGAGGTGATCCTTCCTTCACCTACACTAGTGCGTCAATTTTCTGATATGGACTCAAGTAATGTGGTCCAACTAGCTTTTTTGTCACCTACATCAGCTAGCCATTCTTCAGATGTGAGTACCCATAAAAATTGGCAATTTTGTCATCCTAAGTTGTTCCCTTTCCTTTCCTCCCTTTCTTAGTTGAGAATTTATTTCTTTTTAGGTGGATGAGGATTTGGGAGTCCCTCCAGATAATATTTTACATACAAATATAGACATTCTTTGTTGTTGTTGCCCCTTGAGGCTTAAGCACAAGACCTCTTTAGGAATCAGAAATTAATCAGTGCCATGGATCCTTCCCCTGAACCAAGGTTAATTATTATTAGTTTATCGATTGTGGATTGTCCCTCATCTTCGAGTTCTAATGAAACTTCTTTTAGTTTGAGAATCATGTCTTTACCAAGTAGAGTAGGTTATAGTCGGTCAAAAATTAGTATTTTGCCTATTTATCAAGTCTCTAGAAGATCGATATCCTAGCTTGCACCAATGAAGCTTCTATTTCATCATCAACGTTTGTCATAATAAAATTTGGCCTTTTTCCCCCCTCAATGGACTCAGCCTTTGCCCCCTATATGGGAGGTCCTTGACTCTTGAATGGGAGATAAGTTGCTACATGCGTATGGGACTCCGATTACCCCCACGGTGATTCTTGTTTAACAAAGGGTGCTACAAATCTTTCACCAAGGATGATGGTGTAGATTGGGCAAGAGGATCACCTAATGATGCTATTTCCCTTTTTTGTAATGGAAAATCAATCATTAGCGTTCAACTTCCTTTCTTTTGAGATGTGTCTATATCAACTAGGTTTCTCTACTTGGAGAAGAAGTCAAGTCTTACTGGATATGTCAGAATTTGTGGGATCAAAATTAGTGGCTCAGGATGGTGGAGACATTTGGGAGTGACCTTGATGCACAAATCAAAGTGTATTAATTGAAGTACACAATCAGGTGTTGTGGAGATATTGACTTCCAATAGGCACAAACCACTGTTGTTAGTTATCCCTATAATTATTGAAAACCTCCTAAAACAAAAAAATTAATTAATAAAATAAAGACACAAAAAGAAAAGAAGAAAGCATGATTCAATTGATTTTGAGAAAGGGGCATAAGGCTTAAGAAGAGTATGTCCTCACTTTATAATGAATTTCAGCATGGAATTATAGAAAACATGATAATAATAATAAGATGAAGGAGTGAGAAAAAAGCTTTGATATATGCTGCTGCCCTACTCCCATATGCTAGGCTATGTAACATCTAACTCAAATGGGTCTTGATTTGATCCTAAGTAAATGTTAATGGCGTAGTCTAGTGGGACATGGAAGGAGATCAAAGAAGTTTGAATGTTTTCAATAGCTTTGAGTATTGGCAATAACTTCATTGGGTCAAGCTGTTTCTGTTAGCTTGAGTGCTGGTGATAACTTCTTTGAGTTAGAGTATTTTTATTAGCTAAGAAGGTGTTGGCTATAACTCTTATAGGCTTAAAGGATTTTCATTAGCTAATAAGGCATTGGAGGTAACTTCATTAGGTTAGAGTATTTTCGTTAGTCAAGAAGACGTTGGTAATCACTCCTATAAGTTTAAGTATTTCTATTAGCCAATAAGACATTAAAGATAATTTCATTGGGTTGAAGTATTTTCGTTAACCAATAAGGCATTAGTGATAACTCTATCAATTTGAAGTATTTTCATTAGCCAATAAGGAGATGGAGATAACTTTATTTGGATTAGAGTATTTTTGTTAGCCAACAAGAGATTGAGAATAACTCCATAAATTTGAAGCGTGTGTTTCTATTAGCCAATAAAGCATTAGGGATAACTTTGTTTGGGTTGGAGTATTTTTGTTAGCTATTAAGGCATTGGTGATAACTCCATGAATTTGAAGTATTTTTATTAGCCAATAAGTCGTTGGAGACAACTTCATTTGGATTGGAGTGTTTTCATTAGTCAATAAGGCACTGGCCATAACTCCATGAATTTGAAGTGTTTCTGTTAGTCAACAAGACATTAGAGATCATTTTGTTGATTATTAAGTATTTTCATAGCCAATAAGGCATAGATGATAACTTTATCGATTTTAAAGTGCTTCCATACCCAATGAGGTATAAGCGATAACTTCATTGATTTTAAAGTGTTTTCATAACCAATGAGGTATAGGCAATAACTTTATTGATTTTGAAGTATTTTCTTAGTCAATAAGGCATTGGCAACAACTTTATGCTTTGGTTTGAAATATTTTCATTAGCCAATAAGGCATTGTTAATAACTTCATTTCATTTGAAATATTTTTGTTAGCCAATGAGGTATTGGAGACAACTTTATTTGGTTTAGATGTAGCATTACCCACTATTTGTGGAGTTGGGCATGGTCTTGGTGTGTTACCAAAGGCTTTTATAGTACACCAAGCAGGACTCAGTTTAACCCAGTTTAATTCTATTCAAATTAGTTCTAGTTTGAGTTAAGATGGAAGCATCATCTACTACTCGTGAGGTGGATGTAACCTTAGAGTGTTGTTAGAGGTTTAGCATACCTAGTGGGGCTCAATTTAGTTCGATTTGATTCTATTCAAACTTGCCCAAGTCAGTTTGAGTATAGTCTAGTTCTAGGTTCAACTTCACTTGGCTCAAGTTTGGTTTGAACTTGATTTAGCCTAATTTGTCTTGATCTGATTGAGTTTGGCTTGGACTTGCATTAACTTGGTTTGGTTCAAACTCATCTTGATCCAATTGGGTTTGGTTCAAGATTGGTTCGAACAACTTTTGACTCAACTAACTTTCAATTCAAACTTATTATAGCTTCACTTAATTAGTGTTTGATTTGAGTCTATTTTGATCTAGTTTGAATGTTGTATGACTCAATTGGAATTTAACTTGAACTTTGTTTTCATCCTGGATTGTCTTGGTTGAACCTAAACTGATCCAACTTTAGATTGATCAAGACTTGATTCAATTTGGATTGATTCCAAACACAAGTTGTCAATTTTTTGACTAAAATGGGCAATCAATTAGGCTATTAGTCATCTGACTGGGGGCTTTTCTACTTGTCTGGATTGGTTTTAGTTTACTTGCTTTCATCCATTTGGGATCAATTTGACTTTGTTCTTTTGTCTTAGCCAAATAAGGTTGAACCATGTGATAGAGTCATTGACAATCAATTCTATGCTTATCAATTTTGATTCAAGAGCCTTCAAGTTGTCATGATGATATTATGGGTGGCCTATGGTCCAAGTGGTCATGAGTCGGAGGGTTGGCTTATAGATATTTGGCAAAACCAAGGGCTAACCTATAGTCCAACTAATTATGAACCTGAATGTTGGCTAATAAATATTCGGCAAGACTAAAGGCTAACTTGATTTTGCAAGCCCAAAGGCTTGTTTAATTCTGTGAACCCAAAGGCTAGCTTGGTCCTGCAAGCATAACAATTGCCTTAATTCTGTGAGCTCAAATGCTAGGTTGGTTCGGTGAGCCCAAAAGCTTACTTAATTTGGTGAGCTCAAAGGCTGGCTTAATTTTGTGAGCTTAAAGGCTAGCTTGGTTCTATGAGCCCAAAGACTAGCTTAATTCATCGAGCTTGAAGGTCAACTTAGTTCTGTGAGCCTGAAGACTGACTTGGTTCTGTAAGTATGAAGGCTAACTTAATTTTGTGAGCTCAAAAGCCTACTTAATTTTGCAAGCTCGAAGGTCAGCTTACGTCTATGAGCCTGAAGGCTGGCTTACTTCAGCTAGCTTGATTTAGCTAGCTCAAAGGTTGACTTAATTCAATGAGCCCGAAGGCTGGTTTAATTCAATGTGCCCGAAGACTACCTTAGTTCTACAAGCCCGAAGGATAGTTTAGTTCTGCGAGCTTGACGACTAGCTTGTAGTTCAAAAGATTGTGAGTTTTAGTTGTTTTAGTTCTCTTCATTCTTAGTTAAGTTCAAGTGAGCTTTTGACAATGTTTTTTTGTCATCTTCATGGATCTTCATGACTATTTCAATGCTTAATCTTGATGACAACATGACAAAGGTAGGGACTGTGGGTGACCATAATAGTGGTGATGTTTCACATATGTGCATGACAGTAGACAGCCACAACATTGATAGGGCTGAAGAGATGTTTGTTGTAAGGTTCAAGCATCTAGTTCTTCTATGTTTGGTTGTCCAAACATGGGAGACCAAATGGCCCATGAAGTGAGAAGTGGCCACGGTGTTGATGGACATTCGTGGTGTGATTCGGGTGTCCAATCTATCTAGGCTCAGTTGTTTGAACACAGACAACTATATAGTTTGCAGATGAATAGACGAAGGTGATCCATAGCAATCAGCGATGTCCCGTTCATAGCGTAAGCTTTTTTAGTTTAGCTTGGGTGTAGCTTTGAAGTATGGCCAACAACTTGGAGCGTGTTGGTGATTAATTTTTTTGATTTGACTTGAAGCATTGCCAATACTTTTGGGTTGGCTTAGCTTTGAAGTATAGTCAATAGCTTGGAGCATATTGGTGATTAACTTTTTTAATTTGGTAACATCACCAACGACTTATGGAGTTGGGTATAGCTTCTAAGTATGGTTGATAACTTTGAACATGTTGGATATTGCTCTGAAGTATTGCTAAAAGGCTTTTGTTGTACACCTAGTGAGACCTAGTTTGACCTTATTTAGTTATATTCAAACTAATTTTGGTTCAAGTTAGGGTGGTAACAACACCTGTTGTTCATGGATATGGAGTATTGCTAAGGGTTCAATATACCCAGCTTGGTCATAGACTTTGGCTTAAGTTCAAGTCAATTTAGTTTGACTTGGTTTTAGTTCAAGCTTAACCTAGCTTAGTTCTAGTTTGACTTTGGATTTGTCCTTTTAGTATGGACTTGATTTAACGCAATTAAAGATTTGATTTGAGCTTACCTCAATCCTGTTTTAACTTGATTTTGAATTGACCCAACTTGGATCTAATCAGGGTTGGGTCTAAGTTTATTTGGTCTAGATTAACTCAATTTTATTTTTTGGAGTCTAACTCAATTTGGATTTTAATCCATTTGTTTAAACAATTTAAGTCAATTTGAGCCAATTTGGCTTTTGTCTATTTATTGTAATTGAGTTTAATTCATATTAATCAATTTGATTTGAGGGTCCTTGACTATTTATGATGATTTTAGATGAACCCTTAGTTTGGCTTTAAATGTGGGAACCTGAAGATTGGCTTTGTTTGTTAGCTCAAAAGTTTATTTAGTGCGAGCTCGAGAGCTAACTGGGTGCAAGTCCAAAGACTGACTTAAATGCGAGGTTGAAAGTTGGCTAAGTGCAAGCTCAAAGACTAGCTAAGTGTGAGCCTAATGGCTGACTGAGTGAGAGCCCAAAGACTAATTAAGTGCGAGCTCGAAGGTTGGCTTAGAGGAGAGCCCAAAGGGTGGCTAAATGTGAATTCAAAGGTTGGGTGAGTGCAAGCCCAAAGGTTGGCCAAATGTGAGCCCAAATGTTGGCTAAGGGTGAGCCCGAAGGTTGATTCAGTGAGAACCTGAAGGCTGGCTTGGATGCAAGCTGGAAAGATGGTTGAGTGCAAGCTCAAAGGTTGGCTGAGTGCAAGCCTGAAGGCTAGCTGAATGTGAGTCTGAAGGCTAGCTTGGTTGCAAGCCCAAAGGCTGGCTAAGTGTGAGCCCGAAGGCTAGCTCGGATGTGAGCCCGAAGGCTAGTTAAGTGCGAGCCTAGAGGCTAGCTGGTGGTGATGGGGATCCGCCATCATCAAGGGGCATGGGTGCCTGTAGTAGGATCATGGGTTAATCATCTTCCTCGCCATCTTTGAGGGGTTGCAGGTGGCTGCGGGTAGTGTCGAGGGTCCGCCATCTTTGTCACCATATTTGAGGGACCACAGGTGGCTATGGTGGGGTCACAGATTGCCACAATATTCAAAGCCTTTTTTTACTAATTTTTCCTAATTTTTCTTTTTTTACAACAACCTTTTTTATATATTTATATTCTCCTTTTCTTCTTCTCCCTCAAATCCAAAACTTTTCTCCTTTATTTTAGCTAGATCTTTTTCCTCTTTTTTTTCCTTTGTAGGAAACTTTCACTTTTTTATTTTTTATTTTCTTTTTCTTATGTCCTCTTCCCCTCCTTCTTTCCCATGCCTATGCCTTCTTCTTGTTTAGTTTTTCCCATGACCAGGCTAGGAGTGGCTCAATCACTTCTCTAGCTAGATCTAGCCGAAGAGGACCGGATATGGATCCGATCGGCCTTGGCCTAGGTGGGGTGGGAGGTGCCCCAACCTTTCTTCCTCCAGCTAGATTCAACTGTCTCCTAGTCGGATCTGGTCGACTTTTGTTATAGTGGAGCAGGAGGCATCCCGCCCTTCCCTTCTATAGTTGGATCTAGCTAGCCTTTATCTCGGCGATGCCAGAGGCAGCTAGGGCTGGAGACATGGGCATAGGCAACAAAGGTGTTGGAAATGGCGGGTTGGAGAAGACACGTCAGTGGGGCACGAGCTAGGCTCACAGGAAGCTGGAGCAGGACTCAGCAAGAGAAGGAGGTGGTGATGTAGTGGAGGTTCTATGGACCTCAAAGTCATGGTTCTGAGGGAGGAGGCCAGATAGGACTCATCGAAGGTGGAGGCTAGATGGGATGCAGTAGGGAGGCTCCCGCAGGAGTGTGGACAAAGGCAGCCACTGGTGAGTTGACAGAGGTAGAAGCATAGCTGCTCCTTCAGAGGAGAATAAGGTGAAACAAGAAGAATATTAGGAGCAAATGAAGGTAGAGAATTACCTTGTTTTGGTTGCTTCATGTTTCCAATTCTGACTTCCTGATCTCCCATGTTTTTGATCTCTGACTCTGTGTTCTCTCCCTATTATTATTCCTCTTTGTGTTCTCTAATTTGTAGGTTCTATGGTTTTTATAGGTTCATGAAGAGATAGAGTTGGGTTAGAAATGAATCTTTTTTTGTTTGAATTTTTAGTGATGGATGTGGATGTAGATAGATATGGATAGGGCTTATCTAGAGTTTGGATGAGCTTGTGAAGATATGATATATATATATATATATATTATTTTTTATAGATGATGATATCTTGAAAGTTGTACTCATCCTGAACATTAAAATTATGAGGGATTATATAGAATTTTTTTTAAAAAATGAACTAAATTATAATTTTATAGATTTTAAGAGGCTTTTTTCTATAAAAAAAAGATTTATTTATAAATTTTTAAAAATTTTCAGGTTCTTTTTGAATAAAATTTGGACTTATCTATAAATAAAAAATATTGAGAGACTTATTTGAAAAAACTCAAAATTCTAAGGACTTATTTGTAAATAAAAAATTTTGGAGTGGTTTATTTAAAACTCTTGGATTTCATCGGAACCAAATCATAATTATTGATCCCTTGAGGGTTTATTTGCAAATCCTAAATTTTGCGAGACTAATTTATAATTTTAGGACTTTATTAGACTTTTCTACTAAAGTCTTATTCTAGGGACTTATTTGTCAAAAAATCTGGCCAAGGATCCATTTATAAAGATTTATTCAATGCATTAACCTATTTCCAAAATTCTTGTATGTTAGCATTTTGGCCAAAATTTCAGATGAATTTTAGGCCCAATTTTGGTCCAAAAATCTAGCCCAAGTAGCTTATTTTGATTAGGCCTAGCTTGAGCCCAATTTTTTCAATGATTCAAGTCTAAATTAAGCTCAATTTTTGGCCAAACTCAGATATGATTTAAGCCTGACTAAGACCAACATTTGGGCCATAATTTAGTGGCATACAAGTCCCAATTGTAATCATATTTTAATCAAATTTGATTGTGGCAAAAATCACCTTAAACAAATTGCCCCCTTCGCAGCCTCTTCCTGAGTTCTAGTGAGAGGAGATGGTGCGAACAATTTTTAAGTACTTGCTCTTGCATCAACATTTCAAGAGTTGACCATATGGGTTTGGATTGCCACATGAGAGTGCACTTAAATTGTCACATATAAGTGGACTTAATTTGCCACATAGAAGTGAACTCAATTTACCACATATAAGTAAACTTAAATTGCCACATAGAAGTATACTTGGTTTATCATGTAGAAGTAGACTTGATTTACCACAGCGGACATAAATTATCACATGAAATTAGACTTGATTTACCACATAGAAGTGGACTTAATTTACTATAAAAAGGGGACCTAGCTTACCAAACAAAGTAGACTTAAATTGTCACATAAAAGTGGACTTAAGTTGTCATATGAAAGTGAAATTATTTTACCACATGAAAGTGGATTTAATTTACCATAAAAAGTGAACTTGGTTTGCCACATAGAAGTGGACTTGAATTGCCATGTGGAAGTGGACTTAAGTTGTGATGTGAAAGTGGACTTAGGTTTACCACATGAAAGTGGACTTGGTTTGTCAAGTGAAAATGGACTTGGTTTACCACATGAAAGTGGACCTAAGTTGCCACATGAAAGTAGACTTAATACGTCTTGTAAATGCAGGCTTAGTAGTTACGCAAGATGGATGGAGTTTTATATCCATATTTTACCTTGAGAAATATGGAGTGCATGTTTGACCGAGTGATCCTTTTTAAGGATGCTGAAAGTTCCATCATAGATAAAATATAGACAATTTTTATTATTATGTTATCACCTTCAAGGCTTAGACATAGTACCTTTTGAGGAATCGACCATTGATTGGTGGTATAAGCCTTTTCCCCTAATCGTCGATCACTTGGTAGGATCCCTCTTGAAATATTCTTTCAATGATATAAGGGTCTTCCCAATTAGACTTGAACTTTCCTTTCTTATTTCGATTTGGGATTATGAGTTTTCTTAGGTCTAAGACCATTTTTCCCTTTTGGACTGACCTAAGCTGAGTCATCTTGTTATAGGCCCTAGTCATTTATGCTCAATATATGTTCAGGTTGTATTGTGCTGCAAGCCTTGTCTCATCTATAGAGCTTGTCAATGTAGATTATCTTCTCTTATGATTTCTTCTTACAAGACAATTCTTAAAGAAGGGATTTGCACCTCCAGTAGCAAGACTGCCTCAATCTCAAACACTAATGCATGGCATTAATTGGGTAGGAGTTTGATATGTGATGTGATAAGTCTATAGTGCCTCAGCAAGTTTTAGTGCTAGTCTTTCTTACTTCTGGCAACACCCTTTTCAAGATCTTGGAAAGGGTCTTGTTAAATGCCTCAGTGAGCCCATTGACTCTCGCATTATAGATGGATGAATATCTCAAATCTATCTCATGATGATGCATGAATCATCCTACCTTGAAGCTTCTAAAGGACAATCCATAATCAGAGATAATCCTTCGAGGAAGACCAAACTGATACAAAATATTTTCTTAAAAGAAGTGAATAACAACATCCGCTTTTACCTCTTTCAATGGAATAGCTTCAGCCCACCAAGAAAAATAATCGGTTTTTGCCAGTATGAGGTGATGGCCTCTAGAAGAAGATGGTTCAATTAGGGTGATGACATTTGTACCCCATACATTGAATGGCCATGAGGACATTGTTGGATATAGAAGATTTGGGTGTTAATGGATGAAGTCACTATGAATTTAGCATAGGTGACATCTTCTCGCATATTCAATACAATCTCCTATCATTGTGGGCCAATAGTAGTCCATATGCTTAATCTTCATCTTCATTTTTGGACTCAATTGATAAGCCCCCACAGACTCTATAATATACTTTATATATAACACTTTTCGCCTCTTTGTCTGAGGGACAACGCAAAAGTAGTTGATCGAAAGACCTTCTATAAAGAGTATAGTTAATAAGTAGAAAGCACATAGCTCTATTTTTGAGTTGCATCTGTGTAGATTTATCTTTTGAGAATTCTCCACTTTTGAGGTTGTTAGTGATTGGTGTTCTCTAATCTGTGGCATCTTCTACTAGTTTAGATTTAGTCCTCTCATGCTTATTGTTGAAAATTGAGCTCATTACTTATCTACTACGGACTATGATTAGAATTTCTCCCTGATCAGGGTTAGCCAGTGCCTTGGCTAGTTTGGTGAAGGAATTAGTTTTTGCATTGGTGGACCTAGAAACCTTAGTTATTTGAATATGTGGAATTTTCCTCTTGAGCCTTTTCATGGTATTTCAGGAGCTCAAATCTATGGATTTTATATTTACCTTAGACTTGGCTGATAACTAGTTGTGAATCACCGAAAATAAATAGGCATGATATTCCATATTGAGGGCCATTTTTAGTGCTGCAATTAGGATTTTATATTCAGCTTCATTATTTATGCATGGTTTTGAGAGGGAATAGAAATATTATAAATGCCCCCATTTGGAGTGACATAAACAAGTCTAATGCCTGCTTTGATTTGCGTGGTCTAATCCCTAACCTGATGGATAATGCTCCATCAAAGTATAGCTTCTAGTAGAGTTCTCCTTCTTCTACCAAAAGGATCACTTCATCAGGGAGCTCGTGACTCTGATGAGAATTGTCCAGTACCAAATGAGTTGCAAGAAAAATAGCAAGGGCTTGCCCCTTAATTGCCTCTTAGATTGTGAACTGGATATCTTATTCCATGATGATTAAAGCCCACTTTTCTAGCCTCCTAGTGATCATAGGCATAGTTATCAGATACTTTATGGGATCAATCCTTGATATTAAAATGACTTGATGTGAAAGAAAATAATGCCTTAACTTCTTGATCACAAATATGAGTGCCAGACAATGCTTTTTGATGGGGGAGATTTTCTGCCTCCATTAGTATTCTACTTAGATAGTAGAGTGTATTTTTTTTTACCCTCTTGGTTATTCTGGATAAGAAGTGCCCCAAAGGATTCTTCCATTGCTGTTGTATAGAGGATAAGGGGCTTATTGAATAGAAGCACTGCCAGGACTGGTGGGTTTAGGAGATATTGCTTAATCTCTTTAAAGGCTTGTTGGCAGTTTTGATTCTAGATGAATGGAGTGTCCTTCTTTATTAACTTGAAATAAGGCTTGTATTTTCCAAAGAGGTTTGAAATAAATCTTCTTATGTATGAAAGTCAGCCCTGTAATGATCTCAATTGCTTTAAGTTGTTGGGTGGTAGTATATCCAAGATAGTTTTGATCCTAGATGGATTGATTTCAATTCCTCGATGTCTAACAACAAAGCCAAGGAAGTTTCTTGATGATACCTAAAAAGCACACTTTAGAGGAATCATCTTTAAGTTATATTTTCTAAGGCGATTGAATACCACTCTTAGGTCTTGGATGTGCCTAGTTTTGGACTTAGTTTTGATCACCAAGTCATCCACATAATATTCCACTAATTGGTGTATGAGGTCATCAAAGATTTGAGTCATGGCCCTTTGATAAGTGGCACCTACATTTTTGAGCCCACTGGGCATTACCTTGTAGCAATAAAAACCAATTGGTGTCCTACAGGCGATATATTTCTCATCATCAAAATGCATCTTAATTTGGTTATATCCCGAAAAACCATTCATGGTTAATCATGATTTCCATTATTGGTAATGAAAAATTATCTTTTGGACATGCTTTATTCAAGTCCCTATAGTCTACACAAGTGGAAATTTTGCAATTCTTTTTCTTGACTGGCATGATGTTTGCTACCCAATCTGGGTATTTTTCATCTCTAATAAAGACTGTCTCAATCAGTTTCTTCATTTCTTATATTGCATTTTATTCTAGGTTGAGTTTCATCTTTCTAGGTGCTTGTTTGATAGGCAGAAGCTCAAGATTGATGGCCAGTTTGTGGACTATAACTTTAGGATGTAATCCAGGCATCTCCTTATAGCACCATGCAAAGTAGTTAATGTACTCTTAGAGCACTGCTTTGAGCTGGATTTGATTTTCCACTTTGAAAGTTGAGTACTAATAAAAGTCAGCTTAGGGTCTTCCTCTGAGCCTAAGTTAATCTCCATCAGTTCATCTACTATGGTTGCCCCCCGTTCTCAAGTTCTAGTGGAGCTTCTTTTGGTTTGAGGATTATTTCTTCACCAAGTGATTCATCATGTCGAGTGAGGTTTGGCGAAGATTCATCTGAAGGTATTTCAACTACATCATCCCCCCTTTCCTTTGCTTTCGATGAAATCGCATCGAGTCACCTTCTTGTGATATTTGAAAAGTTGTGGCCACTTTGGTGCACATGACGAGGGTATTGATGCCATTTGGTTATACCAAATATCAAAGAGAGGTTCAACGGTGACCATGAACCATGTGTGGACATTTGGAATAATATAGCCTAGTTCTTTGGTGTTCTTATTTCCTCTTCCAAGAATGTAGGCACGTCCTTCAAGTAGATTTCATATATTCCTAAAGAAATGACTCTCTCTCTTCATTTACACTATGGAGGAATGTAGAAAGTCATTAATTCTTCCGAGATATTGATGCTCAGCTCACCTAATGGCTTAAGTAAGCCTTTCAGAACTTTAGTAATAAGGAGAGTATTTTCTGTTTGACATCTGTTATGATCTTTGTCAAAAGTATAACCACCCAGGAAGACTTGCGAGGCTTTTTCATTTGAAGAGACTAGGTCAAAATTGCTTCTTAGGTGAGGAGGAGCAAAGATCAAGCTTGCAATCTTTTGCTTTACTTGATTGATGGAAGCAAACCCCCTATTAGAGTTAGATCTCTGATAGTATTTTGCATCATCATAATGTGCCTAATGAAAATCAAAAGGGTGTATATCTCTAACAATTCAGTATTCTTTACCATTTTCGAAGTATTTGAGGCATTGATATAGGGTTGATGGCACTACTTTGTTTTCATATAGCCACAACCTCCCTAGTAGCACTTTGTATGACGCATCAGTATCAATCACATAAAGCTTGGCATCTGCAATCATCTCACTTACTTCCAAAGGGATAGTTATGGCTCCCAGAGCTCTTTGGCTATTCTGATTAAACCCTTGTATGGTTATAATATTGGATGATAGGTGACACATCCAAAGTTAGAGCTCTTAGAGTTTGGAAAGTCATCAAATTGACTGAGGAACTTGGGATAATCAAAATGTGATTGATCTTGATCCCATTGTTGTTCCCTATGACATATAATAGTTTGTTATGGTTTGTTTCTCCAAGTAGCAAGTCATCATTTGTGAAGATGATGGCAGGAGTTTAGTGTGCACACAAAGACTCCTTCATTTTCTCCTCAGTAAAGTATGCTTGGTAGTTGGCTGGATTCCATAAGATGTGTACTAGCATATCCTTGAGTTCTTGTGACATTATCAAGGCGTCAAAAACACTTAGCATGGCAGGGATCTTTTTGAGGTGAGCTTCTATGTTGTATTCCACTTTTTGGGTACTGGTTCAGCTAGCAAGGGCTCAATGCCCTCAATAATTTGAATTTCATTTTCGTTGTCCTTGGGGATGTTCTTGTCCCTAGGCATTAGAGTTTTTGTTAGAGGTAGCACCTTTCCACCTTGGAGTTACACTTGGTTTGCTATGTTTAGTTGAAATTTGGCATCATGACACCAATAAGGTTCATCTTCGGAATCACTTTCGAGGCTAATCATGCGAAAAGAAGTAGAGGACTCTTCCCCTAGTCAGTAATTCTTTGAAAGTCCTTGGAGGTTGTGACTTGCTGAAAATCATTTCATTCAATATCAGAATCAAGCACGTGGGGTTTCCTCATTGATAGGTCTTCAGAAAACCTCTAGATGAACCCTTCTATTTTTCCTTTTGGTATAACCTTCTTCAAGACTTTTTATTTAGGATGTCTCTTCTGTGGATGTCTAAACTGGCTCGACTATGGAAATTCAGATTGATTTGACATGGGAATGGAATGAGCTTTAACATTGGCTCATTTGATCCTCTCCCAAAATGCTTTCTTCTTCCTTTGGCACTTGTTGGTGTAGGGTCTTCTGAAGTGTTATAAGATTGCTCTAAATCAGATGTAGAGTTATATTCATCATTCGTGCCTTGTATGGATATACCCTTCCATAGGCTCTAGGATTGGGACTTTACCAAACCTAATGGGTTGAGCATTTGTTGCTAGATTGCTTAATGGAGGCTGGGATAGTAGCTTATCAGTATTCACCTCGGACGTTTGAGTTAACATGTGATAAGAAGTCATAGACTTAGCTAACTCTCTTTAATAGTGTCTAGCTCTCTTGACCCATCTTTGAAGTAAGTGGCATAAATGGTCACCCTAATCTCGAGGAGAGTCGGTAAGTGGTTTCTCACCACCTTTATGAGGTCTTTTGTATGGATTTATCTTCTCTTCTAGCACCTTTTCCATCCTTTCGACTTCCTCACAGAGCCTGGTGGTTGTATTTGTCATACTTTTTCCATGTAGGTAATCATAGCCTACTTGTGTTTGTGCAACTTTTGCATTTGTCCCTTGACAAACCTCATATTAGTTATAGCAAGCTCTTTCATAGAATCTAGCTATAGTGTAAGTATACCATAGTTGTGCTCACAGGTGAACCATTCTCTACAATAGTCATCTCAAGAGCAGCTATCAGGGAGACCTATAGGATCTCTCATTTCATTAGTATCATCCCTTACGAATCTATTCGCCTCTTCTTGCCTTGCATCCTAAATTTCCTCATATTGAAGTGATGGGGTGGGGATCGGCTTGGTTGTAAACCTCTAACAACAAATATGGCTGAGTATGTTTCCACTGGGGGTTCACTTTCTTCATTTCCTACATCAAGGTCTTCTAGTAAAACATTGAGCATGTTGGGAAAGAATTATTTAAGAGTTACTTGGCTTCTTTCTCCCTGAATATATTCATCCAGAGTATCGATGTATTCTTGAATGGTTGATTTCTTGACATCATATTCATCTGGCTGAACCAACTTCTTCTTCTTGCTTCAGTTTTTTCTCTTCTTGAAGCTTCGAGTAGGTAAGACAGTTTATTCTGATGAGGCTTTATTCATCACCATCTTAGGATCTCAAGGATGTTTTTTTATCTCCTTCATCAACTTCTTAAGCCTTTTTGAAATGTAGACATTCCATAAGTTCCTTTATTTAGGAGTACATTGTATTTCTTCCCCAAAAAGTATTTCAATAAGTAGTTCATGATCCTCAAACATAGTAATATGATTGATGTGTTTGGTGGGCATTTCAAGTAGGGTTGTCTTCAAGAGAGTTAGCTTCTGTTCTTGGTATTGCTCGACCCAATCCTTGAACACATAGTAGTCTTCAATGGTATAACCCAAAATTCTATGGTAAATATAATAGTTCAGGTGACCTATTTTGTTGGCCTCACCTGGCCTCTTGGATTCTGGCAATTGGAGACCTAACTTCAGGGCATCTTGAAAGATTTTGCCTACTCTTTTCTCTTTTAAAAGAATTTTTTTTTTGAGTCTTTGTTGGAGATCATCGAATCATTCCACTTTTATGTTTTCTCCAAGTGTTGGTGGCTTCGAAGGATTACCCTTGTTCATGGTGGGGTTTAGAGGTTTTTTTTTTGCACAATTGTTGTGAGTGCAACCCTCACATTTTTGGAGGGCTCTCCATGTTTTACCTTATCTTTTTTTGGTTTGAAACTTTGTGAACTAGATAAGGTTGGTGGACCAATCCTTTCTATCTTATTGACTTGCATGATAAGGTCTTGGAAGGTATGGATAGAAAAGGCACTCAGATAAGGCGCATCCATTCTCCCCTTATGTTGCCAAGTATGAATTTCACTACCTCAAATTGGTTCATGGGTTGTTCACACTTAATACTGAGATTTCTCCATCATATAATATAATCCAGAATTGACTCATTATTGCATGTCGGTATTGAGACAAGTTCTGCAATAGTCACTTTATCATTGACTCCTCCAAATCTGATCTAGAACACTTCTTTCATTGGTGTCCAAGTCTATATGGATTTTGGTTGCAAACTAGCATACCACTAGAATACTACTCCTATCAAGCTTGTTAAAAATTAGTAGAGTAACAATGAGGGATTATTACTTGAATCCCCACACAAAGCCACAAAGTGAGCTATGTGTTGTTTAAGATTACTCATGGCATTAAACTATTTGAAATTAGGCACTATATAGCCTCTAGAATATGACACTCAATTGTGATGGCTAAGGTATGGTTTGTCGGCATCATTTACATTACCTGTCTCACTTTCTTGTTTCAATTGTATAGGTACCATTTGTTATACCTATTGTTATATATATGCTAGGTGTTCCATATTGTCAAGGATCCCTAAAATTGGAGATTGGGTATTCTTTACTCGAGGAGATGCTTGAGAAGGGCCTATATTTTTGTGGATCTCATCTATGGGAGATTCATCTTCTACTACTTGAGATGGCAATTAAGATCATTCTAATATCGAGCTTTTGTCTCATTTATAGCATCATCTCCATCAATAACTTTCTTTTGAGCTTCATCTTTCTCTTTACTTTGTTATCTCAGTTGTTCTTATAGTGCTTCTATAGTCACTTCTTGATTAGAAGTTTCAATTATGACCAAGGCTTCTATTAGAACATGATGGCCCATATTTTGAGAATTAGATTTAGATTTTGGGTTGAGGCTAATTTCTCCCATTAGTCCAGTCATCTCTTTCAAGAGTCTACTCATAAAGCGGGTTGCCATATCCTCTCTTTGGCGAGGTAACAAGAAATGGTCCACAAGGACCCTCTTCTCTTGGATTTCTTCATTTGTAAGCCTCATATGGGCAGCCTTCTTTTGGCATTTTTCCGGCTAGGGTGCAAGCTCGTGGTCTCTTCCAAAGTCATAATGAGAAATGACTATGATAGTGTGGGTGATATCCTTTTATGAGTCCTTGTACTAGGTTATAGCTTTACAGTGACTCTTGTACTTTTATTTGGAGATTCACCCTTTTGCCACATTTTTAAGGCAAGATTGTGGCCTCTGTGACTTGCTTTTACCCTAATAGAACAAAGAAGTTGGAGGTATGGATAGTAATAACTAATTCCATTTGAGAAGCAGGTTTCCCAAGTTAGCTAAAAATTTAAGCAGCTTTTTCTTCACTTTTGATAGCTAGGATAAGATCTTCTTCCCTGATGTTATGTCCAGATTTGCTTTTGATTGCCCCTAGTGAAGAGCTGGGTGAAGGTAACTGAAGACTGAGCTTCATTTTGGTCCTAGCCTCTGAAAGACTAACATCCTTGTTGGTTAAGACAGAATTCGACCTTGCTAACGCCGGCGATGCTCGCCGAAATGTTCAAGGCCTCGGAAGCGTTTCGAAAGTAGCAACAAGAAATAAGGAGAAGATATGGAGAAAACTCTCATATTCTTATTGCTATTTCTCAAGTTTCTCTCTACATGCTTTTCTACGATGGAGGCGTGCCCTTTATATAGAGGGCACGGTGATGTAAGCGCTCACATCAGCTGGTGGTATGAGCTAAGCGCTTACATCAGCATAATAGTAGCCTATACTAGAGTAGGCCTATAGCCTTTACATAAGACTCCAAGGAAAGTCTTGTCCTAGGCGTAGCCCTCTTATCCTAAGGCGTAGCCTTTACAAAAGACTCCAAAAGACGTCGCTGTCATAGGCATGTAGCTCGTCCTTTGGCTAGGCTCGTCCTCTTGCTAGGCTTTGACTTCTTATTTCGTAGCTCTAGCTACTACTGTACTATACAACAGGGTTCTACTTTCCTGTATTAGCTACTATACTCCCACCACGCTCCGCCTGCTACGGGACAGTGGTAGGGATTGCCTGCTTCTGCTTGACTCGCGCTCTCTTGTTTATGAACCAGTTGTGGATGTTGGCTTCAGAGATTGGTCCATGTAGTCTTAGCGCCCAAGTCAGGTCCTGTGTTTGCTTCTTCCTAGGGGGCCTGTCACTTTGACGGAAGAGGCTGTTGAGCATCCGCAGCTGCGTTGGTGTTGGTGCCCACCGTCGTCCGGCTGTGGGTTCTGTGTGGCATGCCTTTGGCCACCTGAATTGCATGGAGCCTGTCAGGTGCTCCCTTATTTTCTTGATAAGCAGCTTTATCTCAGATCGCTGCTCTTTGTCATAGTTTGCACATGCTATGTCCTTGAGAATTCTGTTGGTGTGGTCATAGAGTTCTTGTATGATGAATCCCGGGTACTCTGTACGCCTTGGTACTTGCTCACCCTGCGGGATGTAGTGAACCACACAGTTGTGCATGACGCTTTCTACAGGGACTACCTTAGTATGGAAACTATAGAAAAGTTTCCTTGTATCCCTGGATTCTCTTGGATTCCCATCTTCTGTAAGTGCTTCTTTTGGGCGGTAAAGCCATTGTCCTATGAGGGACATCTGTCCTCCTTTGTCTTGGAAAATCCCCTTGATAATAATTACATAGGGATTTTCATATATCGATTCGGGCGCCAGTAGTATCTCGTCATGAAGATGGTAGGTTTCTCCATCTAGCCTGAATGCGAGGTAGTGTAGTTTCTCCTCTGGGCCCCTTCCGAAGGTTAGAACCGCCTTTCCTACGGGCTTTGCTGGGTACTCCTCTTGTGCCAGGGGAGAAGTACTTGTTGTTGGGGTAATGGAGCTTTGCCCGTTGTTATGCCTAGTGCACCCTTCCTTTTGCGGTTGGCATCCTTCTTCGAGTTCCTGCAGAACATATATGACTTCATTTTGTATGAGTGGGCGGAGGGAGTTGTGGAGGTTCTGAGGATCCTCCCCTTCTGAGATGCTGTATATTGTATCACTCTGGTCCTCTCCTTCCTGCACAAATATTAAGTCATAATTATCTGGAACATTTAGTTGTTCGAAGATGGCAACCCTCTTTACGTTCTTTCTGTCATTGGGGCATTCTCTGGCGAAATGCCCCATGTCTCCGCAGAGGTAACACTTGCAGCGCCTGTTGCGCACAAGGTGCTTCCTTCTCTCAATGCGCACGTGGGTGTCGTGCGGCTTTCCTTTGTATGTCTTCGCCTTTCTGACCCCGTACTTCTTTTCTGTGGTGTAGTAGGCTGGGATCGGGATCTTGCTACAGAAGGAAAGATCCTTGAGGGATCTTTTGAATGCGGCATCTTTGCATTCCTCCTCCAGGTATTTGTAGGTGAATAGTATCCTGGGTATCACCCTGATGTTTACTCCAGGATACCTCTAATTGAAGGCCGCCTTCATTCTTCGGCCAATGTCTCCCGGCATTTTTAACCAGAACTTCTCAGATAGCTCCGTGCCTATAAACAACCTTTCGGTTTTGGTAGCTAACCTGAGGTAGTCATTCATGTATAAAAGGATATCTTTCATGTTTGTACATGAAAGTCTTTCCAAGTCCCGATATGCTGTGTCTTGAGCCAAGGTCAAACCTTGGGCCGGATCGTCCAATGAGAAGACCCTTCTCATCTGGGAAAGGATGTTTTGAGTGCCATCCCTTCCTCCTCCGGTTTCAATAATGGCTTGGTATTCTGCGCCATATAACATACGCCATTGTACCATGCAAGCCTGGCTGTTTCCCTTAGGAGGTTTTCCATGTATTCAATCTTGTCTCGCGCATCAGTGAATCCCTACGCGGCAACGTGGTTCCTCGTGATGGTTTCCCATCTTGCAAATGTTTCCTCAAATAGCCCGAGCTGTTCGGGTATTATCAAGAGGGCTCCTTCGTTCTGCTGTGCGGACGGTAGGGTCCACATTTCATTGCTGAAGCCTCTTCGGAAACTTCCTTGGTTCCGCTGCCCAGACTCCGTTGTTGTTCTGGATATTGCTGGAGTCGTGTTGGCCGCTGGTGGGTAACCTGGGGGTCCTGGTTCCATTAAAGCATCTGTGTGGGGCATGTACGGCCCGCTCGGAGATGTTGCCGAGGTTAGTGTACTTGTGTACAACCTCTCAGATAGCCTTTCGGCTAGTTTTCGGAGGGCAGGGTACTCCATCTCCGGTACTTCCTCTTCGATGCCTGCTGCAATAACATTAGCACTATGAGGGGGACAGGTGTTACCTTCTTCCTCATGCTTTTCAGAAGGTATGCTGGCTGGTTCCTCCTCATCAGGCTCTTTCTCGTCATCTTCGTCTCCCCATCCAGTTGGTTCGGGGGGGCCATAGTAGAACGACTACAGGGAGAGTGTATTTGACATAGTAGTCGTACTTCCCACTAGGCTCCCCTAGTGTGTCCCAGACTTCATCTGGTTGTTGGGAAAGGACGTCCCTTCTGCCTTCAAGAGGATCTTCGTCCTCGTCGGGATATACATCCCACTTTGGGGCTCTGATTGGGTATTCCATCTCCCCTTCTCCTTCAGGGAACCCCTCTTTGCAGAGCTGATGAAAGTAACTTTCGTCGTCACTTTCTTCTTCAGCTTCTTCCTCTTCCTCCAGCAGGATGGCAATTATATGAGGAGTTCTGAGCTCCTCTTCGTCATTGAATGCCTTCTCATCTCTTGGGAGGTAGCAGGATCTTCTTGGCATTACTGTCGGCTTGTAGCTTCCGAACCGCAGAGAGATGCTTCCATCAAGGAGGCTCCTGCTCATGACCTCCTCAGGTTGAGTTGGTGCGGAGAGCTTCGTTGGCCGGACAGTCCAGCTGCGCCCTTGCAGCGCCTCTGCTGAGTACCTATGTTCTGGGAGGGCGTGTACTCCGTGGCTTGCTAGGTAGTCCACGACTCCTTGAATTTCATAGGCAAAGCCTACGTTTGGGGTATTCGAGAGCTTTCCTACCATGCCTCTAGTGATTAATAAATTGGACTCACCACTTTGCCAGTTCTCGTATCCCTTAGTTAGGATAGAGACTTGTACGTGCTTGTAGAAGTCCTTGACAGTCATCATGACGTCTGGTATAACGTATACCAGTTGACTGCCTTTTGCTAGGTCCACCTCCATCGTGGCCAGTAGTGCTTTGTTTCCTTCCCACCGGTTGTCACGGAAGACGACCAGAGCCATGGTACCAACCTCCTGTCGGTGTAGGATCTGGAGTCGAAGTTGCAGCACACCGAGGTGTATGTACTGCATCCCGCTTTGCCGTAGTTGATGGTAGCTTTCCTCCTGTATGAATGGGAGGTCTACTTGGTCACTGTCGACACAGAGGATTGCCTCCTCTGATCTGTGTGTGTACACCCGATGGTGCACGTCGTCCTTCCAGGAGTGGTACAGAACCTCCGCTGGGACTATGGCAGCTCTCTCCTGCATGGATAGTTTTAATTGTACCTGAGGATCGATCTGCTGCTCTAGTGTGTCTTGCGGGGTGTTTCTTCCCATCAGGAGTCTACCCATTCTCCTGGTTGTTTGTTGAGCCGTATGAAGGTGCCTGTGGCTCCTCCGATATCCCCGAATCTGATCTTCGCACATCGGAGATGGTGCTGGGATAGGTAGCTCTTTGTAAACCAACTGGGTGTTGGTTCCTGGGGCCATCGCCTCGAGTACTAGTTCTCGGGCCTCCTGTTTTGAAAGGGGCCTGCTGTCTAGGACTGCAGTTGTTAAAGTTCTTAGAGAAATCTCGAGCCTCGAGATCTCTTGTGTGCAAGCTTGATGCAGTTCGAAGAGTTGTTTTAAGTTCTTTAAGTTAACTCTTGATGCAATACAGGTTTTGTCGTAAATAACAGACAAGTTGTGAGCTAGTTGGTTGGTGGAAATTTTTGTTACTAAAGCAAGGTCAAGATACTCAAGGCTAGAGGTTCGGGAACGTTCATACCCCTCCTAAATGGATTTTTCCCATGCTTCAGACATATGGGCTAGAAGATCACAGTTACCATAATTTCCCAAGGATAAGTTCCAGTATTAGGTTAAACATGGCAATTCCCTACTAGATTAAAGCAATGCTCAGGATCATACAGGTGTGCCCTTGGGCTTACTCACGGCCACTCGCCTTCACTGCCAAGTTAGGACCTGTCCTTTTTCCTTATGCAAAGTTCTTCACCCAGTCCGTATAAAACCATGCTTAATTCTAATCCGCATAATACCACAAAGGAAAAAGATAGCACTTATGAATTCTTAACACAAAATCTGAACACAGTAGTGAAAATCAGGATTTGGGTAATTACGACCCTTACCTCGCACTCTTGGCACCTTGACCTCTTGGGGATTCTACTCCGCCATATCTTTAGCTAGCTCTGATATCATGAATTCGACCTTGCTAACGCCGGCGATGCTCGCCGAAATATTCAAGGCCTCGGAAGCGTTTCGAAAGTAGCAATAAGAAATAAGGAGAAGATATGGAGAAAACTCTCATATTCTTATTGCTATTTCTCAAGTTTCTCTCTACATGCTTTTCTACGATGGAGGCGTGCCCTTTATATAGAGGGCACGGTGATGTAAGCGCTCACATCAGCTGGTGGTATGAGCTAAGTGCTTACATCAGCATAATAGTAGCCTATACTAGAGTAGGCCTATAGCCTTTACATAAGACTCCAAGGGAAGTCTTGTCCTAGGCGTAGCCCTCTTATCCTAAGGCGTAGCCTTTACAAAAGACTCCAAAAGACGTCGCTGTCATAGGCATGTAGCTCGTCCTTTGGCTAGGCTCATCCTCTTGCTAGGCTTTGACTTCTTATTTCGTAGCTCTAGCTGCTACTGTACTGTACAACAGGGTTCTACTTTCCTGTATTAGCTACTATACACCAAGGTCGAATTCATGGTATCAGAGCTAGCTAAAGATATGGCGGAGTAGAACCCCCAAGAGGTCAAGGTGCCAAGAGTGCGAGGTAAGGGTCATAATTACCCAAATCCTGATTTTCACTACTATGTTCAGATTTTGTGTTAAGAATTCATAAGTGCTATTTTTTTCTTTTGTGATATTATGCGGATTAGAATTAAGCATGGTTTTATACGGACTGGGTGAAGAGCTTTGCATAAGGAAAAAGGACAGGTCCTAACTTGGCAGTCAAGGCGAGTGGCCGTGAGTAAGCCCAAGGGCACACCTGTATGATCCTGAGCATTGCTTTAATCTAGTAGGGAATTGCCATGTTTAACCTAATACTGGAACTTATCCTTGGAAAATTATGGTAACTGTGAACTTCTAGCCCATATGTCTGAAGCATGGGAAAAATCCATTCAGGAGGGGTATGAACATTCCCGAACCTCTAGCCTTGAGTATCTTGACCTTGCTTTAGTAACAAAAGTTTCCACCAACCAACTAGCTCACAACTTGTCTGTTATTTACGACAAAACCTGTATTGCATCAAGAGTTAACTTAAAGAACTTATAACAACTCTTCGAACTGCATCAAGCTTGCACACAAGAGATCTCGAGGCTCGAGATTTCTCTGAGAACTTTAACAACTGCAGTCCTAGACAGCAGGCCCCTTTCAAAACAGGAGGCCCGAGAACTAGTACTGGAGGCGTTCAGGCAACAACTCCAGCAAAGAGAACCAGGCGACAACCTTGAACGGCTGGACGAGCTTCTCCAACAGCACGAGAGACGCATGCGAAGGCCTCAGGAGGCACGAGGCAAACTAAGGGTCTTTCGGGATCCTTATCAGATACTAGCTGAGGAAGTGCAAAAGCTTGAAGGCTGATGGCTTACTACCTGCCTATCCCATGGGAAGACTACTACAATTGGTGTTATCAGGCCCAGCAAAGCTACCGACAATCTTACAGCAATTATTATGGGTACAAGGCTCCGGAGGAGGAGTACTTCACCAGAGGAGACAATTACCCTCTAACATATTTTTATTACAGGCCTTCTTACAACACCAACTATGTGCAATTCACAGAGAGCCCTTTTTATGCGCAATATCTACAAGAACTTCAAGAAGCACAACGCAAAGAGACCGTCAAACCCCCTGACGAAATCGTCAGCAACTGTCAGGAAGCCATCCTTGACGATGGCTGCGGCTCTACATCCTCTGACGAGTACGACGCCGCCGCTGACTCCAACCCGTCGGATTCATCAGCTGACCCAGTGACGGATGAGGACCGTCACTCCTCTTCAACCAAGGACCAGAGTGATGCTACCCATGACATCTCAAAGGAAGAAGAAGCCCAAAGTCTGCACAGCTCCCTCGACCCACCTGAGCAGGAGGAAGCAGTTTATGTTCTGGGAAAACTAGAAGGAGGGTATCGCCCTCAGGTAACACTGCCTGACTTCCAAGAAAACTGTTCTCATTCTTGGCAGCATAACGACTTCGTGCAGCCATAAGAAGAAAGGTGCGTGTGCTGTAAGAGCCAAACAATACAGCGGGCAAGGATTCATTGCCCCAAATGCAAGGTTACTGCCTGTAACCTATGTGGACCCTATTACTTTAAAACAGCGGTTCCAGTTACACCAGCTCCACCATAACCATTCCCTAACCAGAGGCTGATGCAAGAACAGCTGCACTACATTGTAAGGTGTGAAGGGGAAATTGAACGGCTGAAGAAGGAGGTGGAATATTACAAAGAAAGAGTCAAGGAATTAAAGCTAGGCGCAAGCCTGCAAAAAGACTCTAAGAAGCTTAAAGAAAAGGAAGCAGAAGCAAGCGAGGAACTGGAATACACCAGTATCCTACTACAGGAAAGTGTCTACAAGACAATAGCTGAAGGAGAGGCTCAACCAAAGCCCGGACCAAAAATAGTAAAGAATATGCTCTATAATATGAATATTGAACTTGAGATACCTAACATTCCCAGGTTCCACGTCAGAGCCATACTAGACACAGGAGCAACAACTTGCTGTATTGATGAAGCCTCAGTACCACCGGAAGCACTGGAGAAGAATAGCTTCGTGGTACAATTCAGCGGAATAAACTCAAAGCAATCGGCGGACAAAAAGCCAAAGGGTGGAAGGATGCACATTGGGGATAACAGCTTCAAGATCCCCTACACTTACAGCTTCAAAATGGAGCTAGGTGATGGCATCCAGATGATAATTGGATGCAACTTTATTAAAGCCATGCAAGGAGGAGTTCGGATAGAAGGTAACATTGTAATTTTCTATAAAAATTTAACTGTTATTAGTACTACTCCTACAGCATCGGTGGCCGCCGCCGTAGAAGAGTTAGAGCTGGAGGAAGAAGAGTATATTGATATCCAGCAATCAGTATACTACAATACAGGGCTCAGTAGGGAGTCCTTCCTCCAGAAATTTCAACCAGTAATAACAAGGCTGAAGGAAGCAGGGTTTATTGGCGAAAACCTGTTAAAGCACTGGGCAAAGAACAAAGTAGTGTGCCATCTGGATATCAAAAATCCAGACTTTGTTATAGAAGACCGTCCTATGAAACATGTCACCCCACAACTGCAGGACACCTTCAAAAGGCACGTAGAAGCCCTACTGACCATGAAAGTCATCCGGCCAAGTAAAAGTCGGTGCAGAACAACGGCCTTCATCGTAAGGTCAGGAACAATCGTCGACCCAACTACAGGCAAAGAGGAAAAAGGAAAAGAGAGAATGGTCTTCAACTACAAGCGTCTTAATGACCTTACAAACAAAGACCAATACAGCCTCCCAGGGATCAATACTATCCTAAGGAGGGTAAGCCACAGCAAGGTCTACTCCAAGTTTGACCTGAAAAGTGGTTTCCATCAGGTGGCCATGCACCCAGATTCTATTGAATGGATCGCGTTCTGGGTCCCCTCTGGCCTATACGAATGGTTGGTCATGCCGTTCGGCCTGAAGAACGCCCCAGCCGTATTTCAGCGAAAGATGGACCATTGCTTCAAAGGTACAGAAAGCTTTATTGCCATCTACATTGACGATATCCTTATTTTCTCACAAACAGAAGCAGAGCATGCCAAGCACCTGGACATCATGCTCGATATTTGCGAGGAGCATGGGCTCGTCCTGAGCCCTACAAAAATGAAGGTAGCGGTGACAGAAGTGGAATTCCTAGGTGCCATCATCGGGAACCAAAGGATCCGGCTGCAGCCTCACGTGATTAATAAAATCACTGAGGTATAAAATAGATCACTTATGACCAAGAAGGGGCTTCGTTCCTGGTTAGGCGTCCTCAATTATGCCCGAAATTACATTCCCAACTTGGGAAGGCTCCTCAGCCCACTGTATGCAAAAACCAGCCCAACTGGAGCAAAGAAAATGAACCAACAGGATTGGGCTCTAGTGGGCCAGATTAAAAAATTAGTCCAGCAACTACCGGACTTGGAAGTACCCCCTACTGAAAGCTACATCCTTCTAGAAACAGATGGCTGCATGGAGGGATGGGGGGGCATCTGCAAATGGAAGCTGCATAAATATGATCCGAAATCTGCAGAACATGTGTGTGCTTACGCAAGCGGGAAGTTTAACCCCATCAAATCCACTATTGATGCGGAAATCCATGCGGTAATGAACTCACTAGAAGCACTGAAAATCTACTACTTGGATAGAAAGGAACTAACGATTCGGACTGACTGCCAAGCTATAATTAGCTTCTTCAACAAGTCTTCGAATCACAAGCCTTCCAGGATACGCTGGATCGCCTTCACGGACTATATTACTGGGATAGGGATCCCGGTACACTTCGAACACATCGAGGGCAAGGATAATAAGCTCGCTGACTCCTTGTCACGATTACTTTCTTCTTTAGTCTGTACAAGATGGCCAGCGGAAGAAGACCTTGGAACTCTCGAGCTTGTGGCCACAGCAATTCAAGAAGTCCAAGCAGCCCCAGCACAAAAGGAGTGGCAGCAACTAGCCGAGATGCTACTACAACTGCAGGTTTCCCTGCAAATGAGCAGGATATCCGTGCAGCAGCAGCAATAGCAATCACAGCACTTCGGCAACTGTGTAATCTCCACACCAGCAAGCTATGGGAGTGCGAATGACTCAGCTACCAGGATCACTTTTGGGCCACCTGGTACCCTACAATGGCCTAGATAGACCAGCAGCTCCAGAATACCCTCCGACTAGTCCAAGACGCCATTTCCAGGACCAGCCTCTTTTCACTCTCTCAGACGCACACGGAGCGTGGTGGGAAGCGTAACTGGCCAAAGAAGACGGCACCCCACTGTACAAAGCCACTAACCCGTAGCAGGCGGAGCGTGGTGGGAAGTATAGTAGCTAATACAGGAAAGTAGAACCCTGTTGTACAGTACAGTAGCAGCTAGAGCTACGAAATAAGAAGTCAAAGCCTAGCAAGAGGACGAGCCTAGCCAAAGGACGAGCTACCAGCCTATGACAGCGACGTCTTTTGGCGTCTTTTGTAAAGGCTACGCCTTAGGATAAGAGGGCTACGCCTAGGACAAGACTTCCCTTGGAGTCTTATGTAAAGGCTATAGGCCTACTCTAGTATAGGCTACTATTATGCTGATGTAAGTGCTTAGCTCATACCACCAGCTGATGTGAGCGCTTACATCACCGTGCCCTCTATATAAAGGGCACGCCTCCATCGTAGAAATGCATGTAGAGAGAAACTTGAGAAATAGCAATAAGAATCTGAGAGTTTTCTCCATATCTTCTCCTTATTTCTTATTGCTACTTTCGAAACGCTTCCGAGGCCTTGAACATTTCGGCGAGCATCGCCGGCGTTAGCAAGGTCGAATTCATGACTTCTGGCTCTTCATTTGAACAACCCTTCTCGTGGGGATAATAATGTTGGGCCTTCTTCCCCTTGATAGAAAGTAAGAAATAGGCTAGTTTTGCATGTCGACCAATTTAGCTGGTGCAGCAGTAAGTGCCCTATTGAACTAGACAACCTCAGAGATGGTCTCAAACTTGATATGTACTTCAGCTACTTGTGTAACAATGATTGACTGAGGTAACTGCACAAATGAACTTGGTCCCATGATAATGGTGTATGTTGGGGCATAGATGTCTTCGTTGTTGCCATTTGATTCTTTCTTCTACAAAGGAGAATATAATTGATCAGTCTTCAATCACAATTCTATTTTATTAGTGTTTTTGTCATATTAACTAGGTTTTTACATTTGGAGGAGAAGTTATGTCCCACTAGGGATGCCAAAATTTGTTGGATCAAAGTTGACCACTCGGGATAGCGGAGATCCTAAGGAGCGACTCTAAATCACAAGTCAAATGTTATTTTAATTTAAAGTACACTATCTAGTATTATGGGAATATGACTTCTAACAAGCGCAAGTTTCTATTGTTAATTACTCTGATGATTGTCAGAAATCTCCTAAAGTGAGAAACCTAGTTAATAAAATAGAAACACACAAAAAAAATAAAGCATTATTTGATTGATTTTAGGAAAGATGGTACATGGCTTAAGCAAGGGCATATCCTCACTGCATAATGAATTTCAACATAGAACATATGAAAGGAGTAAAGAAAAAAAAGAGTGGAGAAGAAGCTTTGATGTGTACTATTGCTCCGCTCCCCTTTCACTAGACCACGTGGCATCTAACACAAATCATGGAAGAGAATAAGAGAAGTTTGAAGTGTTTTCAATAGCTTTGACCATCGACGATAACTTCATTGGATGACATTGTCGATGACTTGTCAGGATTGAGCTAAAGTTTTTTTGATAGCTTTACGCTTTGGTGATAATTTTATGATTTGAAATGTTTCCATTAGCCAATAAGGCATTGGCGATAACTTCACTTTGGTTGGAGTGTTTCCGTTAGTCGATAAGGTGTTGGTGATAACTCCACTAACCTTGAAGTGTTTCCACAGTCGACAAGGTGTAGGTGATAACCTTTTTTGTTGCAGAGTATTTCCATAGCCAATAAGGCGTAGGTGATAACTTCATTAGGTTTTGAATTATTTTTATAGCTGATAAGGTGTAGGTGATAACTTCATTGGGTTTTTGAAGTGTTTCCATAGCCAATAAGACATAGGCGATAACTTCATTTGGTTTTCGAAGTATTTCCATAGCCAATAATGCATAGATGATAACTTCATTTAGTTTTTGAAGTGTTTCTATAACTAATAAGGTGTAGGCAATAACTTGTTTTGATTTTTGAAGTGTTTCTATAGCCGAAAAGGCATAGATGATAACTTTTTTAGTTTTTTATAGGATCACAAACAGCTTATGGCATTGGGTATAGTTTTGAGAATCATATTGTCAACTGCATTTAGGGTTGACTAGCTTGAAGAATGCATCACTAACTGCTTCAAGGGTTGGCTAGCTTGTAGGGCGTATCATCAATTACTTTTAGGGTTGACTATCTTCAAGGGCACATCGTTAACTGCTTCTAGGGTTTACTAGCTTAAATGACATCAACTACTTGTGGGGTTGACTAGCTTGAAGAGTATGTCACCAATTGCTTTGGAGGTTGGCTAGCTTGGAGAGGTGCATTGTCAACTGCTTCTGAGGTTGACTAGCTTGAAGGGCATGTCATTAACTACTTTTGCAATGACTAGCTTGAAGTGTGGCCAATAGGTTTAAGCGTATTGTTGGTTGACTTCATTGATTCAGTAGCATCACCAATAGCTTAGGGCGTTGGGTATAGTTTTGAAGTATAGCCAATAGGTTGGAGTGTGCTAGCAATTAATTTCTTTGATTAGACAGCATCACTAATAGCTTATGGGATTGGGTATAGTTTTGAAGTGTGGCCAATAACTTGAAGTGTGTTGGCAATTAACTTCTTTGATTTGACTTGAAGCATTGCCAATGCTTTCGGATTGGCTTAGCTTTGAAGTGTGGCTGACAGCTTGGAGCATGTTGTCGATTAACTTCTTTGATTTGGTAGCATCACCAATGACTTATAGAGTTTGGTATAGCTTTGAAGTTGACTGACAGATTTGAGCATGTTAGCAATTAATTTCTTTGATTTGGTACCATCACCAATTGCTTATGGAGTTGGGTATAGCTCCAAAGTGTTGCTAAAGGCTTTTGTAGCATACCCAGTGAGATTCAGTTTGACCTTATTTAGTTTTGTTCAAACTAATTTTGGTTTAGGTCAAGGTAGTAATAACATCTATTGTTCATGGACTTAGAGTATTGTTGAGGGTTCAGCATACCCAACAAGACTCGGTTTGACTCGATTTAGTTCTATCGGGTCTAATATAGTTTGGGTTCAAATTTAACTTCATTTAGCTTGAGTCAAGTTCGACCTTGTATTGGACCTTTGTTGAGCTTGGGTTTACATCTTGATAGACTTTAGCTCAAGTTCAAGTCAATTTAGTTCGACTTGATTTTAGTTCAAGCTTAACCTAACTTGGTTCTAGTTTGACTTTGGGTTTGTCCTTTTAGTTTGGACTTTATTTAACTTGATTAAATATTTGATCTGAGTTTAGTTCAATCCTGATTTAACTTGATTCTGATCAGGGTTGGGTTTGAGTTTATTTGATATAAATTAACTCAATTTGATTTTTTTGGAATCCAGCTCAATTTGGGTTTTAATCCATTTATTTGACCAATTTTAGTCCATTTGAGCCAACTTTATCTTTGTTGATTTGTTATAATTGAGTTTAATTCATATTAATTAATTTGATTTAAGGGTTATTGGCTATTTATTATGATTTTAGATAGACCCTTAGCCCACTTTTAAATGTGCAAACCTGAAAGTTGGCTTAGTTCGCGAGCTCGAAAGTTGGCTGAGGTGTGAGCCTGAAGGTTGGCATAGATGTGAGCCTAAAGGCCAGCTAAGTACGAGCCCTAAGGCTAGCTTGGATGTGAACCCAAAAGCTAGTTAAGTGCAAGCCCAAAGACTAGTTAGTGGTGATGGGCATCCACCGTCTTCGAGAGGTCGTGGGTGGCCATAGTAAAGTTGTGAGTTCACCATCTTCATTACCATCATCGAGGAACCGCAGGTAGCCACGGGCAGTGTCAAGAGTTTACTATCTTCATCATCATCCCCAAGGCATTGCAAGTGGCCATAGCAGAGTCATGGGTTCACCATCTTCATTGCCAAGGACTGTGGGTGGCTACGATATTAAGACTTTTCTTTACTATTTTTACTGAATTTTCCTTTTTTATAACAAGTTATATATATATATTTTCTCTCTTTCTTCTCCCTCAAAGCCAAAACTTTTCTCCACTATTTTAGCTGGATTTTTTTTCCTTTTTTTTATAAGAAACTTTTTTGCTTTAATTTTTTTTTCTTCTTCCCTTCCTTCTTTCCCTTGCCTACACTTTCTTCTTGTTTTGTTTTTCCCACAACCAGTCCAGGAGTATTTGACTGGGGCCGAAGGCACCCTGCCCTTTCTCCCTCTGGCCGAATCTAGCTATCTCCCAATCGGATCTGGTAGGCTTCTACTATAGCAGGGTGGGAGGCATCTTGCCCTTCCCTTGTCTAGCTGGATCTAGCCGGATCTGTCTAGCCTTTTTTGCGACGGTGTCAAGACTAATAGTAGTAGTGGCATAGAGGCAGCAAGGGCTAGAGGCATGGGTGTAGGCAGTGTGGGTTGTCAATAGTGGTAGGTTGGAGAGGACTCATCAGTAGAGCATGAACAGGGCCGATGGGGAGCTGGAGCACAACTCAGCGGGCGGAGGAGGTGGCAATGTGGTGGAGGGTCTATGGACCTCGAAGTCATGGTTCCGAGGGAGGACGGCCAAAGCAAGGCTCGTCGGAGGTGAATGTTGGATGGGGTGTGACAGGAAGGTTCCCACACAAGCATAGATAGAGATGGCCACCGTTAAGTCAACGGAGGTAGAAGCATAGCTACTTCGAAGGAGGAGGACAAGGAGAAACAAGAAGAAGATTAGTAGCAAAGGAACTTGGAGAATTACCTTGTTTTGGTTGTTTCATGTTTCCAATTTCGACTTCTTGATTTCCTATGTTCCTAATCCCTGACTCGGTGTTCTCTCCCCATTCTGATTCCTCTTCGTGTTCTCTAATTTGTAGGTTCCACAGGTTTTTATAAGTTCATGAAGATATAGAGTTGGGTTGGAAATGAATCCTTTTTTGTTTGAATTTTGAACGATGGATATGGATGTAGATAAATATAGATACGGTTTATCCAGATTTTGGATAAGCTTGTGAAGAGATATATATAAATCCATTTATTATAGATGATGACATCTTAAAAGTTGTACTCATCCCGAATATTAAAATTATAGAAGGGTTATTTATAATTTTTTTGAAAAATAAGACTAAATTATAATTTTATAAATTTTCGAGGACTTTTCTATAAAAAAATTATTTATAAAGTTTTGAAACTTTTAGGGTCTTTTTTGAATAAAATTTAGACTTATTCACAAATAAAAATTCTTAAGGGACTTAATTTATAAAAAGTCAAAATTCTAGGAACTTATTTGTAAATAAAAAATTTTGGAGGAATTTATTTACAAATCCTGGATTTCATAGGGACTAAATCATAACTATCTATCCTTTAAGGGGATTATTTGCACACCCTAAATTCTGCAGGACTATTTCATAAATTTAGAATTTTATTTGACTTTTCTGCAAAATTTTTATTCGGGGGACCTATTTGTAAGAAAAATCCAACCAAAAATATATTTATAAAAATTTATTCCACATAGGGGGACCTATTTGTATATTTTTTTTATTTTGCCATTTTAGCCTAGATTTTAGATAAATTTTTGGCCCAATTTTAGTCCATTAGCATATTTGGATTAGATCTAACTTAAGCTCGAATTTTTCAATGATTCAAGTCCACATTGAGCTCAATTTTCAACCAAACTCGAACACAATTTAAGCCTAATTGAGAGCCACATTTAGATCATAATTTAGTGGCATACAAGCCTCAATTTTAGTCATATTTTAATCAAATTTGATTATGACAAAATTTACCTCAAACAACAAGTTTCAATTATAATCATATTTCAATCAAAACTTGATTGTGGAAAAAATTACCTCAAATACAGGGGCCCTAAATCCATGAGAAACTGGATTGAATATAAGTTAAAAATGGGCTAGAATTGGACTAGAATCTCAATTTTTGAGTTTTGAATTTTCAAAATTCTAGGTGGCAGAATTCTGGTGCCCAAAATTTGGGGTGCGAAAATCCTAGTGTCCTATATTTTGGTTGGGTGTCAACTAGTTGTCACTTGAATTTTCTTCCAGATTTATTTTTTTTGTCCAAATTTTCTCCCGTCCTAATCAATGGCACAAAGCGATCTCTACCATCCAATTCTTGTGCTTGCCACACATAGCCATTAACAAAAAATCATCCAAACTTAGAAGCTAAAATCTCTCTCAAATAGCTCTGTCAGCCTATAAATAAGACCTAAAATTGACAAGTGGGAGAAGTTCTCAACAGTCTAATGAAGGAGTTCCATGGCTATCACAAGACTCTACTGAGACTCAAAGTCAAATTTTTCATCAAGGTGGAAGTTTTGATCGTTGGAATCGGCCTCTAATCACCATCCTCTTTCAACGACATTGGCTATATTCCTACACTCTCTTCTCTTTCTCATTACCTTTTTTTATTTCATCTGATGCATTTAGATTAGGATTTTAGTTTTTTTATTACATTATATTTAAAATTCAATCTTTGAACACCAAAAGGGATAGAGAGGGACCTTCGGGCCCTCCTCCACCAAGATGATGGGTAAATTTTACATTTATTTTCTTTCTATATTTTCATCTAGTCTTATGAATTGAATGCTACACCCAAGAAACTCATTTTATTTTTTATCTTTCATTTGTAGATAAATGTAAAGATAAGACTATTAGAATGGATCTATCCTTCGACTAATAAGGATGCTCCTATAATCTTCCCATAAATCTCACATGTTTTATAGGTTGGACATGCAAACTATTGAGTACATGCAAGCACGAAAAGGGAGTTATGTCAAATTAAGCTTAAGAACCAGTTCGCTATAAAGTTCAGAATCAAAATTGTACCACAACTGATTGAAGAGACCTACAAATTTATGAAGTTACAAATTAGTCCCTGAGAATATCTTTTTACAAACAATCTCCTATATTATAGATTTTAGCCAAATCCTCATCTCTAGCCAAAAGATCTCACAGTTCATCCATATTAAAAATTTAAATATATCCTCAACCAAACAAAATATTTCATCCACATCTAAACAAACAAATCACAACATCCTATGATTTAAATTTTGAATCGAACCCAATCTCATCTTTTGTAATTCAAAATTTGAATCACAATTGACCCAACGTTATTATCTCAATGATACAATAAAAGCTAGAAGAGATTTGTAAAAAAAGAGAGAGAAGGGGGCATTAGAGCAAGCATAGGATATCAAGGAGAGGAGGTCAAGCATGAAGAAATCAGAGTAAGGGTTTGTTTGGATTGCAGTTAGCTTCTTGAAGTGGCAGAAGTCAGGCCACTTTTGTCACTTTCATTGTTTGGATGCTAATCAGTTTTAGAAGTGGCAGAAGTGCCACTTTTAATCTAGTCCCAAAATAAATGACCTTTGAGTTCTATGACTTCTGCATAGTTGGGTGCGGATGTCACGCTTCCGGAAGAGAAATGCATGGGACCTATGGAGCGACTTCTCCCACTTCACTTGGGCTAAAGTTAGAGTTTTGCCATGTTGAGAACCCTTCTTCCTCCTGCACTTGGCCTTACTTAGGCTGAAGTCATCATCCTTGCCCTTTCCATGCCTGCTATCTCCAGCCCCACACTTGCCAATCTGTCCTTGTGCCAACCTTAATAGGCTTGTTGTCCTTGATTTGGTCCCCTCACTCGCCCCTCTCACTAGATCTTGTCAAATTGGTCGAGCTTGAGATAGGGGCTTGTCTTAGCTATCGTCACCCTTGTGCTCATCAAAGGTGCTATTCCTACATTAATCTAGACCTACCTACAGTCCCCGATCTTGGACCCAATGTCTGAGCCGCCTTTGCCCTCTTGACTTTTCTGATCTCAGAATCCTCTCGGTTGTTGGGCCTGAGGTGCTCCTGCCCTCACAGGCCTTGCACTCACTGTCATCACCCCACCACTGTCCAATTTGAGTAGTAAACCCTAACCCTAATTCTGATTGATGCTCATTGATTTGCTTGGTGGTTTGGTGGTTTTGTGGTCTGCAATTGCAATTTGGTAATTGCAATCTGCTGGTTGATTGTTTGGTGGATTGGCTTGATGGTTTGGTGGTTTTTTATTGTAATTTGTTGATTGCATTGACTACTGTCTGATGGCTTCGTTGCTTGCTAGTTTGATGGTTTGTGAATATAATTTTCTGATTGTATTTTCTGAAAGTTATGACTTCATTTTTGCTAGATATAGTTTGATGAGTATGATTATTGATAATGACTCAATTTTCTATGGGAGCATCAGCTAAACAAGATTTATGTGTTTCTGAATTAGCTATGGTGGCATGGTCAAGTTTCATATACTGTCATGTGCACTAAGGTCATATTTGAAATGGATCGAGATATGATAAATGCCAATTGGATGTACTAGGATGACACGTAATATGCAACCATGCCATTAGATGTTTGTGGTGTCCGAAATTGAGAGCGATGATGAATCCCAATTTTCGCTGTATTTGGATGACATATTGCATGCAACCATACAATAAAGGCATTTCTGAGCTTGTCATAGTAGGATCTTCATGTTGTCGTTGACACCCATGAAGGGCAAGCTTGGATTTTCTTGATGTTATTAGTCGAGGTAAATGTTTAATTATGTAGCTAACCTTTTCCTCAGATGCTTTGTACTATAGTTTTGTGTCTTCTACACTTTTGTTCAAGGTTATTTGAAGTATGGAGGGTACTACAAAAAAGTGAAGGAAACAATTAGGAAAATCGTACTATTTTGATAAGTAGAGGAATGATCAAGTACTTAAGATTTGGTTCACCACATATAAGGTTTCTCCCAAATCCTTTGCTTATGCAAATACCACAAAAAAAATATATTATCCCAAGAAATGCTCAACGTTTTATATTAGTTTTTAGACAAATTCATGTCAAAATTTCATGGGACATTTGTAATAGTATTGCTTCACTTCATTTTGTTATATAACAACATGTTACATAAATAACTTTGTCATTGATAGTACTAGGTGTGCCACAAGCATTAGTCTTATTTGAAACAACACTTTGCTTTATTAACATGCCTTTTATTTCAACTTTAAAGGATTTTATTTGGTACTTTAGGTCAATGGTTGAGTGATGATAATTATTCATCCATTGCAAAAACCGTAGTAATGATGATCATTAGGCAGAAAAAAAATGTGAAGTATTACATATAAATGAGTGAATTTAGTATACAACATAATTTAATGCAGAAATAAATTGTATATATACCCATAAAGGACATCGATAAAATCTCTCGTCTTTGCTCACGAGCTTGCCTAAAGTCTAAATTCTGCAAGGTTGGTTGTGCTCATACCTCAGCGAATTGGTTTCCATCGGAATATGACTTTGAAAACTTGAATTTCCAGCCTAGCTCATTATTCTTTGCTTTGTTCTCTATCACATACATCTCTTTTATAATGTTCCACAAAAAGCCATTGAGCTCTTAAAAAAAACATATCTTGGGGGTTTCCTAAAAAATAGCTGTTGTAGATTTTAAAAATAGTCCTTGAAAGTTTTTTTTAAAAAAACCTATTGGAGATTTTAAAAGTAACCATTCGAATTTTTAAATTTGTAGGAGTCTACATGTAAAAAATATCAAATCATTTTCATTAATTAATATCCTAATATCTTAATTATATTTAATTAGTTAAATATTACTTTTTATTATCCTAATTATGATAATTTCTTTTTTTAATTAATTATTATTCCAATTATCCAACTTATACTTAAGTATTACTTTTATTATCCTAATTATCAAAAATATTATAATTAAATTTTATCCTAGTTATAATTATTTTTTAAATAAAAATTATATTAGTTTTATTTATTAACAAACATTATATTTCTAGCTAACATAATACTAAATCACTTCTCCTCTTTCACGTATCACCTTATCCAAACGACCAAAGTCACGAAACTAATAAACTATCACTTCTTTCACTTCCATAGTAAAATTTACCAAACGACTGAATTCACACTTTTGCCACTTCTACTACTTTTCACTTTCATCACTTTTACCACTTCTAACACTTTCAGAGCTAGAAGTGAAACCCAATCTAAACACTACCTAAGGATTAAATTTCTTTTTCATTTCTATCTCCTTGTGCTATTATCATCCTTTTCTCCTTTGTCTTTTCTTCACAAGGTCTCCAACCGACCATCTTCACTATTGCGCTGTTGCTTGCACAGTGCCTAATGGAGATAGCTTTGCTGCTCCACCATGTTCGTCCACTATACACGATCTACACTATTGCCTACACTTTCTGGTTGAATGTGGGTGCGAGAATCCAAAGGTTTGGATGCCAAAACCCTAAGGTTCATGCTCCTGAACCATAGCTTGCAGCTACACCCATGATTGTTGTCTCTGCTAGACTCCTCTGTAGTTGTCTAGCTTGTACACTTCGAAACTAAAAGTTGTGTCACCCTACGCTGGTCTGCATATAGCTCGTAGGGTTGTGAACCATACCTTGCCTACTCCTAAACTTGTCACACTACCCACATTTCATTTCTCACTATCTAAGTAGACTTCAAAACTCTACTTTAAATTTGAGTTGGACTCATGATGAGCCAATTTTAGACATTAGATATGGGCCCAAATTTAAGTCAAAAGCTAAAATAAGATTTGGACTAAATTGGGATTTGTAAATAAACTCCCAAAATTATTTTTGGTTTGTGGATAAGTCCAAGTTTTTATTCAAAAATGAACTTGAAAGTTTTAAAATTTTACAAATGCCTTTTTGCAAAAAGCCCCCTAAAATTTACAAGTTACATTTTGGTCCAATTTTTTTCAAAAAATTTGTAAATAAATTCCTCAAAAATTTTTATTTACAAACAAGTCCAAATTTTAATCAAAAGGACCCTGAAAATTTTAGAATTATCATAAATATGTCCTTTTATAAAAAGGCCTCTAAGACTTATAAAATTACATTTTGGTCCAAACTTTTTTGAAAAAATTGTAAATAACTCTCTTGGAAATTTAATATCCAAAAATGGTACAAGATCCAAATTTCTTCATCAAGGAAACAAATCCCAATCAATTGCATATAAATCAAGAAATTTGAAAATATAATCCAATTACAAATTTCAATCCCAAATATGCCAATCACCATCCAATTGAATTTGGCAATCAAACCAATAAAAAATTTGATTTCAAATCTTCTCAAGACCTATAAAGGTTGATGAAGACCTACAAAGAAAAGAAGAACAAAAAGAATGGCAACAGAATAGAGCAAGGGAGAATGAAAAGGACAGAAGATAGGAGAAACAATTAGGAATTAGACTTGAAGCAAAATAAGGTAATTTCTTACCATTTTCTTTCCTTTCAATTTCCCTATTTCTCTTTTCCTTTCTCTCCCAGAGAGCAATCTGGCCTCTACTACTTGAGCCTCGCCACCATGCTCCAAGCCATCCTCACCCACTACATTGCCATGCCAAAGCCTAGCATTGCCACCCAGGTGCCCACCTACACCACCCATGCGGCCTGCCCTCGCCTTATCACCGCCTGGCCTACCTGCATGCTGGTCTTGACTACCTAAAGCCTTGCCACTTTGCTAGAGAGCCAACGTATTGATCCCGACCACCCAAAGCCCTACCACCTTATTGGAGATCTTGTGTAGCCCTGCTCTTGTGCTGGGCCCCCTTTGCCCTTGTGCTTGCCATTGAGTAGAGGGTCAAACTTGGGGTAGAAAATGAAGAAGACAGGGGGCTTGGGCCCCCACCCCTATTGCACCTAGCTAAAACTAGCTAGATCTGGCCAAATTCGACCAATTTGGTGAGATCTGACCGAGAAGGAGGCCAGGCCATTAGGGCTTGGTGGTCTTTTGGGCTCGCACTTAACCAGCCTTCAAGCTCGCATCCAAGCCAACCTTCAGGCTCACACTTAGTTGGCCTTCAGGCTCACGCTCAACCAGTCTTTGAGTCACATCCAAGCCATTCAAGCTCACACTCAACCAACCTTTGGACTCACATCCAAGCTAGCCTTCAGGCTCGCACTCAGCCAGCTTTTGAGCTTACATCTAAGCTAGCCTTTGGACTCATACTCAATCAGCCTTTAGGTTGGCATCTAAGCAAACCTTTGGGCTGACACTTAGTTAACTTTTGGGCCCACACTTAGCTAGCCTTTAGGCTCATACTTAGATAGCCTTCGAGCTAGCATCTAAGATAGCCTTTGGGCTCACATTTGGTCAGACTTTGGGCTCACATCCAAGCCAGCCTTTGGGTTTGCACCCCAACTAGCCTTTAGGCTAGTACCTCAACCAACCTTTGGGCTCGTACTCAGCTAGCCTTCGGGCTTATGCTTACTAGCTTTTGGGCTCACACATGACTAGCCTTCAAGTTTGTATCTAAACCAGTCTTTAGACTAGTGCCCAGTTAGCCCTTGGGCTTGTACCTCTAAGCCAACCTTCGGACTCACACCAAAGCCTACCCTTGAACTCTCAAATCAAACTACTTAACTTTAAATAATTCAATCACATTGAAATTGAACTTAGCCAAAGCTAAAGGACAAAGGTCAAGTTGGCCCAATTGGACCTAATTTGATTAATAAATGGACTAAAACCCAAATCGAGCTGGGCTCCAAAGAAAAAAAAAATTCAAATTGAGTTAACCTAGACCAAATAAACTTAGACATAACCCTAATTAGACTCAAGATGGGTTAATTTAAAATCAAGATAAGTTCAGATCAAATCCAATTTAGATTGAACTAAGCCCAAATCAAATCTTGATTGGGTTAAATCAAGTCCAAACTAAAAAGGCAAACTCACAGTCAAACCAGAACCAAGCTAGATTAAACTTGAACTAAAACCAAGTTGAACTAAATTGACTTGAGCTTGAACCAAAGTCCATGAAGATGCAAATCAAAACTTGATAAAGGTCAAACACAAGGTCAAACTCCAACCCAAACCAAATGAAATCAAATCTAAACTAAAATCTAATCCTAGACATTAAACTGAATCAAATCAAATTTGAATTAGCACTAGAGTCAATGATCAGTATTTGATGAATGTTGTTCTAAAATTGATGCCAAGCTTGGTGGATTAAATTCATTACTGAACATTCAGTGACTTTGATGTCTCACATGGTTCCCTTGGTCATAAAGTGTTAGTGCAAACCCGATCACCAAAGATTTTAGAAATAAGATAACCAAAACATATCACTATCTTCTAAAAAGAAGTTAGTAGAATGATATTAATACCCTTTTACACGTGTGTCGAGATGGCTGCGACTTTTCAAACATCACAAAAAAGTGATATCCTTGGTGGAATTTCATCAGAACTAATGGAAAGGGGGCATGATACAGCTGAAATACCTTCAAACAAACCTTTACTAAACCTTACTTGACATGATGAATCACTTAGTAAAGAAAAAAAATCCTCAAACCAAACGAATGTCCACCAGAACTTGAGGATAGGGGGCAAGCCATAGTCAATGAACTGATGAAAATCAACCTAGGTTTAAAGGAGGACCCAAGCCAACCTTCATCAACACTCAACATTCAAAAGAAACTCAAGCCTAGCTCATAGCAATGCTCCAAGAGTACATTGACTACTTTGCATGGAGCTATAAGGAGATGCCTAAAATAGATCCTAAAGTTGTAGTCTATAAACTAGCCTTCAATCCCGAGCTTCCACCTATCAAATAAGCACTTAGAAAGATAAAACTCAGCCTAGAATAGAAGGTGATAGAAGAAATGAAGAAACTAATTGAAGCAAGCTTCATCAGAGAGGAAAAATATCAAAATTGGGTAGTAAGCATCATGTCAATCAAGAAAAAGAATGGCTAAATCTGCATTTGTGTAGACTACAAGGACTTGAATAAAGCATATCCAAAAGATGATTTTTTGTTGCCAATCATAAAAATAATAACTAACAACAAGGCTGAATTCAAAATATTCTCGTTCATGGATAGTTTTTTAGGATATAACCAAATCAAGAAGCATCCTAATGATGAGAAACACATGACCTTCAGGATACCAATTGACATTTACTGCTACAAGGTGATGCCCTTAGGGCTCAAGAATGTAGGTGCCATTTATCAAAGGGCCATGGCTCAAATATTTGATGATCTTATACACCAGTTAGTGGCATGACTCAAATATTTGATGATCTTATACACCATTTAGTGGAATGTTATGTGGATGAATTGATGGTCAAAACTAAGTCCAAAGATAGGCATGTCTAAGACCTAAGAGTGGTGTTTGACTACCTTAGGAAATATAACTTAAAGATAAATCCTATGAAGTGTGCCTTTAGGGTATCATTGGGAAAATTTCTCAGCTATATTGTCAAATATCAAGGGATTGAAATCGATCCACTAAGATCAAAGCTATCTTGGATATGCCACCATCCAGCACTAAGGTAATACAAGGCCGACTCGCATACATGGAGAGATTCATTTCAAACCTCTCTATAAAATATAAGCCTTTTCCAGGTTGATGAAGAAGGACACTCTATTTATTTGAGATCAAAATAGCCAACAGGCCTTTGAAAAGATCAAGCAGTATCTCCTAAAGCCACTAGTCTTGGCAACACCCCTATCTGATAAGCCCTTAATCCTCAACAAGGTAGCAATGGAAGGATTCCTAGGGCACTTTTCACCCAGAATAATAAAGAGGGTAAAGAAAATACACTCTACTATCTGAGTAGAATGCTAGTGGGGGTAGAAAGTAACTACTCCCACATTGAAAAGTATTATTTTGCACTCATATTCATGAGCAAGAAGCTAAGGCATTATTTACTTTATGATCAAGTCATTTTAACATCAAAGATTAATCTCATAAAGTACTTGATGACTAGGCTTGCAATCACCGGAAGGCTAGCAAAGTGGGCTTTAATTCTTATGGAATATGTTTTCAAATTTACTCTTAAAAAAGTGGTCAAGGGGCAAGCCCTTGCCAATTTTCTTGCAACTTATCTAGATGATTCTCCTTTGAGTTGCAAGCTCCATAATGAAAAAGCCCTTTGGTCAAAGAAGGAAAACCTTACTATAAGCTATACTTCAATAGAGCATCATCTATTAAGCTAGAGATCAAACTAAAGCTTTCACAAATCAAAACAAGGCATTGGACACATTTATATCACTATGAATGGGGGCATTTTATGATACTCTTATTCTCTCTCAAAATCATGCACAAATAATGAAGCTGAATATGAGGCCCTAATTGTATGATTGGAAATGACCCTCAGTATGAAAATATCACGCCTACATATTTTTAATAATTTATAATTAGTTATCAGCCAAGTCCAAGGCAAATATAAAGTTTACAAATTTAACCTCCTGAAATACCATGAAAAGGCTCAAGACTTTATAAGGCAAATCTCACATGTCCAAATAACTAAGGTTCCTCGATTCATCAACACAAAAGCTAACTCCTTAGCTAAATTAGCCAAGGTACTGGCTGACCCTGATCAAGGAGAAATTCTAATCACAATATATAGTAGACAAGTAATGAGCTCAGTTTTTAGCATCAAGCATAAGAGGACTAAACCTAAACTAGTAGAAGAGGCCACAGATTGGAGAACACCATTCACCAACTACCTCAAAAGTGGAGAAATCCTAAAAGATAAATCAACATAGATACAACACAGAAAGATGGTTGCACACTTTTTACTTATCAATAACACTATTTAAAGAAGGTCTTTCGAACAACTAATTCTACGTTGTCTCTTAGACAAAGAGGCAAAAGAAGTTATCTATGAAATGAATTTTGAGGGCTATGGGATTCATCAATTGGGCCCAACAATAATGATGAAGATTATGGGATACTATTGGTCCATGATGGTAGAGATTACATCGAATATGCAAGAAGCTATCACCTATGTCAAATTCATTGTGACTTCATCCATCAACACCCAAATCCTCTACATCAAATAGTGTCTTTATGGCCATTCGAGGTATGAGGTACAGACATCATTGACTCAATCGAACCATCTTCTTCTAGAGGCCACCACTTCATACTGGTAGCAACCAATTATTTCTCTTGGTGGGCTGAAATAATCCCATCGAAAGAATTAAAAGTGGATACTATTATTCACTTCTTTCAAGAAAATATCTTGTATCGATTTAGTGTCTCTTGAAGGATTATTTCTAATAATGGGTTGTCCTTCAAAAGTTTCAATGTAGAATGATTCGCAAATCATCACAAGATAGATTGAAGACATTCATCCATCTATAATGCAAGAGCTAACAGGTTTATTGAGGCATTCAATAAGACCCTTTCCAAGATCTTGAAAAAAGTTGTTGCCAAAATAGAAAAGACTAACACCAGAAGCTTGTTGAGGCACTGTAGGCCTATCGCATCACATATCTAACCCCTACCCAATCAATGTCATATGTATTAGTGTTCAGGACTGAGGTAGTCTTGTCACTAGAAGTGCAAATCTCCTCTCTAAGGATTACCTTGCAAGAAGAAATCATAAGAGAAGAAAACATTCATCTTCACCTTGACGAGCTAGAATCCTTGGATAAGACAAGGCTCATGGCCCAACAAAACCTAGAAATGTATCAAGCACAAATATCCAGGGTCTACAAAATAATGGCTCAACTTAGGTCCTTTCAAAAGAGAAAAATAGTCTTAGTCCTAAGAAGACCCATAACCCTAAACCAAAATAAGAAAGCTAAGTTCAAGCCTATTTGGGAAGGCCCTTATATCATCGAAAGAATGTTTGAAGGGGGACCATATCAACTGATCGATGACAAGGGAGAAAGGTCTGTGTCACCAATCAACGGCTGATTCCTCAAAAGGTATGGTGCCTAAGTCTTGAGGGCAACAATAATGAAAAGTGTCTATGTTTTGTCTATAACAGAACATTCAATTTTCTCAAAAGGTAATATCCAGTCAAACATGCACTCCATGTTTCTCGAGACAAAACATGGACAAAAAATATTGTCCAATTTATGTGATGGTTAAATCTACACCCCCATAAAAGTCTACTCATTGTGGTAAGTCAAGTTCACTTTCACATGACAATATAAGTCCACTTCTATGTGGCAATATAAGTCCACTTCCATGCAACCTAAGTCCACTTCCACATGGCAATATAAGTTTGCTTACATGTGGAAACCTAAGTCCCCTTCTACTCCTATGTAACAACTTAAGTCCACTTCCATGTGGCAATCCAAGTCCACTTCTATGTGGCAAACCTAAGTCCACTCCTACATGGCATCTTAAGTCCACTTCCATGTGGCAACCTAAGTCCACTCCTATGTGACAACTTGAGTCCACTTCTATGTAATAAACCAGGTCCACTTCCCCGTGACAAAACAAGTCCACTTCTACATGGTAAATTAAATCCACTTCTATGTAGCAAGCCAAGTCCACTTCTATATGGCAAATTAAGTCTACTTCTACGTGGTGAATCAAGTCCACTTTTGTGGCAAACTAAGTCCACTGCTTGTGACAAATCAAATCCACTTATTGTGGCAACTCAAGCATATCCTCATGTGGCAAGTCCATCATCACACTTATTAACAAATTAAAAGAAAATCATAACTCATTTCACATGGTTGGCATGAAAAATTAAAAAAAGGGGATATATGAGGTTGCAAGACCAAATATGATGCACAGCAAAGAAATTCCATAAAGCAATGATAATATTCCTAAATAAAGAAGACCAAAATGAGAAGAAGCTCTAGATAAAGAGGATAAGCATAATCCTAAAATACATAAAACTTAAATGGTGCTCCTGATGATCGTGGCAACTCAATAGTCACTTGCAAACGCCTCTCCATCATCACCTGAAGGGGCAAGTGATTCATTAGAAGATGGGAAGATTTGCAAGAAAAGAAGAAGATAGTGGGTCATTACTTGATGCTAGCAATGGTGGACAGATACCCATGGATTAAAACATCCCTCGACTAAAGCATGACCCAAAAACCACATATGCACTAAGGGCAAGATTAGTACATACACAATATAAAGTTTGGCAAAACTGAGGTGTCTCTCACCATCAAAGTCTGAAATATCATCGAGAGGGCCTCCAAAATCCTCATCTACTTAAAAGAAGAGGGATTTTTAGCCAAAAAAAAAGAGGAAAGAAAATGAAATGAAATTACTAGTATTCAAGGATACTCAAATATGATGAATGGCCAACCGATACAAGTGACAGAGAGGCCGGTAGGACCACTCTACTAAAATCTATATCAAGAGATAGGCATACTACTATTTGTGAAGGAAAGTCCACCCCTAGTTCTGCATCTATGTCAATAATGGAAAACAAAGAAGTTGAGTCCCAAGATGGTATATGTGAACTTTCTTCTATGCTACCACCTATAGATGGGCCTACATGTGTCACCAGGCACCTTGGAGCATTAGTCACACGGTGGTTATATATAGGTCAAGGTACCTCCCATCTCAAGCTCAATCTGGGACCTACATTACCCTGAAAATGGCCATTACTGACATTGTAAGAAGGGATGGGTCTCTCTCCACTAGATCTAGGGCGAGCAAATTTACAAGTCGGAGCCTTCTATGCCTTTTGGGTCCTCTAACGTTTTGACCTTTTGCTGCTCACTGCTTGCTTTTCCTTGTTGTAAAAACTAGGCTTATTTTGGAATAGAAACTCGAGATCAATGTGAAAATATCCTTCTATACTATCAAACCACACTGTGGCATAGGAACAAAGTACCTTGCCTTCATGCTCAATGTCGATAATATAATACTTTGAATTATTTTGGATACGAGTGAGATGTAGACAATAGCTTGCTAACTGGCCAAGATATAATGGTTGTGAAGGCGCAAGAATGTTCTTAGAATAATCTTGATCATGCTCAAATTACCAATAAAATCAATGTGGATTATAAGACTCCACAGTTAAATGCTCTCTAAAATGAAGTGAAAGCACTCCTTACCTCAAAGAGTTAATATACTCATAAGCCTCTTAAAATAAGGAAAGATGAGCCACATCTGCCAACATGTTAGAATCATGAAGAGTGAAAAGAAAATCTTTCCACTAAAAATTTCAGGAATTTTGCACATGCATCCTAGCCCATCCAGGTAAAAAAGTAGACGCAACTATACCCATGATCCAAATCATCTCAAGGATAGAGATCGAATATGAATGTCACAGCTTTTTGATTTCACCACTAGGCTCCAACTTAGTATATGTCCTCTTAAAGTGGGCATAAATCTAAGAATAAAGAAAATGAATGGAGAACTAAACCAAAGAATCACCTGGTCCTTTAGGATTATCCACCATCACACTGAGACCAGCATATATCGAACCTGGCACCATAGAGGTTAAGGCAACCCTCTGCCTATGCACCATCTTATAGGCTATTGCAAATGTCTCTGGATGGATATACTACCCACTATATAGCATGATGAAGCAGCAAAGGCATAAACTGATGAAGGAAGCAAAATAAGTCTCGAGTCCAAATTCTAGAAGGATGTCCCCATGTTGCACATAATCCGATCAAATTTGGTTGGTTCACTCATCAGCCTTCTTTCATAAAAAATATCAATCCAACGGTTGAAATATACCGTCTTCTGATTATTTGGAAAATGTGCCACCAACCATTCATAAACTTTGAGGAGATCACACAAAGCATAATAGAAGTTAAGCTTTGCATGATGGTCAGTAGAGAAGTACTCATTGTAAAAGTCCCCAAGAATCCCAAGGAAACACTAACCTCACCATATGGATTATGGAATGTCTTAGTAGCATGATTCCATATTTCAATCACACCATACAAAATCCCTGAATCTTTGGTATGTTGTCCCTTAGATGCTATGACTCCTCCCAAGATGCCAAGTCCCACAAGTTGGGCTAAGAACTGAGATACTGCATCATCGACCCACACTAAATAATTTTGTAGAATTGGTACTATGCTGACAAGTGGGAATGATCACCCCAAATAGGTGAGAGACCATTAAGAATGAGAAACCCCAAGGTCTGGTTCTAGCATGAAGCAATTGTGTACCCCATCAGCACACATCATTCCTTCCTTTAAAAAGTAGGCTAAAGGATGATAATTATCGAAATGCACCTGCTTTCAATGTTCTTGGGGCTGTTATATAATAATTGCTTCGGCATCAGTCCCAAAAATTGGGAGAAAATGATGTAAAGCCAAACTACCTTCCTTCCCAATCCTCTCAATCACAAAGGGTTCTATGGTACCTTCAAAAAAAGTGAGTCAGGCAAATAAGAGAGACAAGGCAAAGAGGAAAAAGATACTATTGTGAGGAGACAAAGAAATAAACATGCAAGCTTATTGATCAGACACTCGCAAAGGCAGTACTAGGAAGTAAGGTATTCACTATTCTTTTTGCATCCACTCCCCTCGCCAAGAAGGCTCATAAAGTGCATGCAAAGATGTACTTTGTTTAAGTAGACTTTGAAGTCCTACTCCGAATTTGAGTTAGACTTATGATGAGCTAAATTTAGATATTAGATCTAGGCCCAAATTTGCATCATAATCTAAAATAAGATTTGGGCTAAATTAAAATTTACAAATAAACTCCTGAAAATTTTTTTTTGTGGCTAAGTTCAGGCTTTTATTCAAAAGGAACCTAAAGATTTTAGAATTTTACAAATATGTCCATTTTGCAAAAAGCTACTAAAATTTATAAAATCATATTTTGGTCCAATTTTTTCAAAAAATTTACAAATAAGTTCCTCAAAAATTTTTATCTGCAAATAAGTCCAAATTTTATCCAAAAGGACCCTAAAAATTTTAGAATTTTTACAAATATGTCTTTTTTATAAAAAACCCTCAAACTTACAAAATTATATTTTGATCCATATTTTTTCAGCAAAATTTGTGAATAACTCCCTTGAAAATTCGATATCCAAAAATGGTACAAGATCCAAATTTCTTCATCAGAGAAATAAATCCCAACAAATTACATGTCAATCACGAAATTTGAAAATACAATTCAATTATAAATTTCAATTCCAAACATGCCAATCACCATCCAACTGAATTTGGCAATCAATCCAATCAAAAATTTATTTTAAATCTTCTCAATTTGGTTTCAAATATTCTCAAGACCTATAAAGGTTAATGAAGACCTGCAGAGAAAAGGAAGATAGGAAGAACAACAGTAGCATAGTGCAAGAGAGAATAAAAAGAGTAGAAGATCAAAGAAACTATCAAGAATTCAAATTGAAGCAAAATAGTGTAATTTCTTACCTTTTCTTTTCCTTCTGATTTCCCTATTTTTCTTCTTCTTTCTCCCCTAAAGAGCAATCTTGCCTCTACTGCCTAAGCCTCACCGCATTGCCATGCCGAAGCCCTAACACTACCACCTCGGTGCCCTCCTAAAGCCCTGCCCCCTTGCTAGAGAGCCCGCACACCGATCTTGACTGATCCAAGCCCTATTGCCTCATCGAAGAGCTCATGAAGCCTTGCTCTTGCATCAAGCCCCCTTTGCCCTTATGCTCACTGCCGAAAACCTAATCATTGCATTCTTAACCTAAGTGATTCCTTCAAAAATCCAACCACCATATTTTTGGCTTAAGGGATTCCTTAAAAAATTTGAATACTATATTCTAGCCTAAGGAAATCCTTTAAGAACTCAACTGTCATATTTTGACTTAAGAGATTCCTTCACAAATCTAACCATTGTATTTTTGGTCTAAGAAATTTTTTTGATAACCCAATCGTTGTATTCTAACCTTAGAAATTTCTTCAAAAATCTGACCGCCATACTTTTGAACTAATGAATTCTTTTGAGAGCTCAATTGCTATATTTTGACCTAAGAAATTCTTTCAAGAATCCAATTACCATACATTTGGCTTAAGAAATTTCTTTGGCACTTGATCACCATATTTTTTGCCTAAGTCACTCCTTCATGAATCCAGACATCATATTTTGGCCCAAGGATTTCCTTCAAAAATCTGAACACCATATTTTGATCTGAGGGATTTCTTTTAGAATCCAAATATGGTATTTTGGCTTAAGAAATTTCTTCAAAAATTCAAACACTATACGTTTTGCCAAAGGAATTCCTTCAAAAATTCAATTGCCATATTTCTAGCCTAAAAGATTCCTTCAGGAACCTAACCATAAATTAAATGAATCAAATAAAATTGATTAAAACCAAAATCAAGTCTAAACCTAAACCAAAATCAAATCAGGTTCAAACTTGAACCAAAATAAAATCAAGTCAAAACCTAAACCAAAATCAAAATTAGGTACAAACTAAAGCCAAAACTAAATTAGGCCCAAGTCTAAACCAAAACCAAATCTAAATAAAATTGAACCAGAACCAAAAGTAGGACGAACGTACACTAAAACTAAGTCAAACCTAAACTTGAGCTAGATCAAAGCTAAAGTAGAACTAGGTCGAACCTGAACTAGGACTAAGTCAAACCTAAATCATGAATTAAAATTAGGTCCAAGATGAGTTGAACCTAAACCAACTTAGTTTGTACTCAAACCCAATAAGGGTCCAATATGGGTCAAATCCAAACAGATTAAGGGATCGAACCCAAACATAATAAGGGTCCAACATAGGTCAAACTTGAACTCATTAAGGGATCAAACCCAAACTCAATAAAGGTTGAACCAAAATCCATTAAGAATATAATAAGAACCTAATAAAAGTTTGAACCAAGATCCATTGAGAATCCAATAAATACTTAATAATAGTTGAATCCAAAATCCATTAAGGATCCAATAAAAACCCAATAAGGGTTAGAATGAAGATCCATTACCTAATAAGGGCTGAACAAAGATTCATCAAGGATCCAATACAAAACCTAACAAGGGCCAAACAAAGATCCATCAAGGGTCTGTTAAGAATCCAATGAGGGTTGAATCAAGATCCATTAACGATACAATAAGGATCAAATATGATATTTATTAAGAATCACACCCAAGTTCTATAAGGATCTATTAAGGATCCAATATGGATCAAATCTAAAATCCATCAAGAACCCAATCCAAGATCCAACAAATATTCAATCCAAGATCTAATAAGAATTACGTCCAAGATCTAATAAGGATCTAATAAATATCAAATTCAAGATCCAATAAGGATCAAAATCAAGATCTAATGAGGACTAAGTCCAAGATCCAATAAGGATCTAACATAAGGTTGAATCCAACTCGAATTAAATCAAATCATACTTGAACCAAAATCAAGTTTGAACATTAAATTCGATCAAACTAGACTTGAACTGAAACCAAGTCTAAATATCAAATTGAATCAAAACCAACTCTAAATATCAAATTGAATCAAACTAGACTTGAATCTAAATCGTCTGAATACCAAATTGAATCAGACTTGAACTAAAGCCAAGTTTGAATTGACCTAAGCTCAAATTAAGCAAAGTTAGTCGATAATAAGTATAAAGCCATCTACAACACCTCAAACCCAGTCGATAATAAACCATAAAGTTCATTTATTGTTAAAATCATTGATGCTTAACATAAGCCAATGCCACTAACCATTTCAAAGTAAACTAAGATAGGCTTAAACTCATTTAGTCACCTAATCAAGTGCCATGTTCAAAAAAAGTAACCAATAATAAGCAGAAATTCATCAATAACACTTCAAAAATTAATCAATATAAGTAGAAAGTCATCGATAATACTTCAAACTCAATTGCCACAAGCATAAAGTTGTCAACGTCATTTCAAACTGAATTGACAATAAGCTTAAAAACCATTGATTATCAAATCAAGAGTGATTAGTATAAGTTAAAATTGCTAATCATTCTCTCAAATCAAAGATTAAAAGTAGTCAACTGATAATGAGAAGAAAATCATCGGTGATACTTCAAGCCCTAATGGAGTCAACTGACGCAAGCCAAAACAATTGGCCACACCTTGAAATTAGGCAAAGTTATTAGCATTCACCAGGGATCAATCCAAACATCTATTTAAGTCAAGTTCCAACAAGTCTGTTTATCACATCATTCTCGACCACGTATATGAGAGCGGGGTAGCGGTAAACACCAAGCCTTTCCCTACCACTTCCTCATTTCCTTAGTTTATGATTATGAACTTAATTTCTTTAAATTTTAAATTGAGAGTATACCCTTACTTAAGCCATGTACTCCTTTTTAAATTAATTAAATTATGTTTTTCTATCTTTGTGTCTCTATGTTATTATGCTAGATTTTTATTTTAGGAGGTTCCTAATAATCATTAGGGTAATTAATAATACAAGCTTGCATATGTTGGAAGTCACATTTCACAATACCTGATACCATACTAAAATAAACTTCAATTTAGTTTATTGTTTTGATGTTACTTTTTAGAATTCTTTAGCTATCCAAAGTGGTTGATCATGGTTCTACACTAAGCTATAATAAATTAGCCAAATTTACCACAATTGATCAAACTACTGCAAAGAAGATTATTCAAAACTCAAATGATAGTCATACTTGGAAAATAAGTAAAAGAAAATATTATTTGTAACTCAAAGAATCGATAATTATTAGACTGAGGGATGCCTACTAGTAGTTTAATTTTCACCATTCGAGTAACAATGTCAAATGTTTTTTTGTCCTTAGGGGCTAACCCATCTATAGTTTTGTTAGATGCAAATTTTCACACAAGACAGGAACATCACTGAGGTCTATCTCAACTGCTTGTCCTTTGGTTAGAAGATTCATAAACTACATTACAAATGTCCCACAATCGATGGACATGTAGAACCCAAATATACAAGTACAAATAAGTCAGTATGGTTAGAAATAACCCATAGTGACCAATAATATGTCAAAATAAGTAGTTATCATCAAAACTTATGACCAAATTTAGTTTACTAAAAGTAATGCATACATTGGATTTTGGCAGGAGCAAAAACTGTAGGTGTCGATTTCCAACTAGGATGACTACTTCAATGTGTTGTGTTGTGGACTAGGTGCTTCTCCAATAGACACCTCCAAGAGAAGTCAAAAGAAACTTATTCATACGTAGCAAAATATTGAAATGCCGATTACAAGACTAAGCACTTGTACCGCTTCCCTAATGACCACATTGTACTTCACAGCCTTGATCGAAGTATAATGAAAGTATTATCTTTGCTTGAACTCTATGACCAATAGATGCCATGTGATTCCCAAACTATTGGGATCATGATAATGCACATGGATGTGTTAAAATCCTCATCAAAGCCCCAAGTGCTTTTCTCCACATTGACAAATCCCTTTATAACCATGGAGAGCGTGCACAGTCAGACAAAATAGACGGTACATGAGCTTCAGGGTTAGACTTCACATGGTCTTGAAGAATACAAACACAGTAATCAATAATGTCTTCTGATGTGAATTTTCCAAATAGAAACTGATAAAGCTCCTTGTGAAAAACAAGGTAGGAGATCTCCATATAGGTTTGTTGCATAAATCATTTATGAAGGTTTAGATCTCTCAATCAACACAAATAGCAAGATTGATCAGTTGTAGTTTGACATGATTAAACATGGACTAATATGTGCATAATTACCCTATAATGAGAAGAAGTAGGCTAACATGACTAACTATGAGTTAATATGATCAAAGAAACTTATTGTGCACAAAACTATACTAACATGAGATAGTGTAAGGAAAATTTTAAGAAACCATGTAATGATACATGAACTTACTTATTGATGACATCATTGAGGAGCAGTTGGATTGCTTTTTGCTACTTGCCATCCAACAAATCTAACCCATATGGAGTGTCTATATCATGGAACCCTTCCATTGGCATCTTTATACTGCCAATAAATTTATATAGGATGATGAATGCCACCCATTCAAGGCCCTCATTGGTTTCTTTCAAAAACTTTTTGGTGGGTCATCCATAACTCTTTTTCCATGGTTGCCCTTCACTAGTTGCTCCACCACTCATTCATCACTTGGCTTGCCATCACCTTCTTCTGGGAGGGTCCCCTACCCTTCAACACCTCTATTGCCGTACTCCTCTTCCCCAATACATCCTAAAGAACTATACCCATTGATTTCATCCTCTTCATATTCCTCCCCATTTGTTGCTTGGTTGGGGCAATCTTCCTTTTGGATGCCTTGTGTGGAGGCTTGCCCTGCCTCCAACATCTATTCTACCATGTCTACATGAGGATATTTAGGTTTCATAAAGTGAGAGAAAAATCACAACTTGAATTACTAACATAAAATCAAATGCACAAATATATGTAAGAGTATAATAGATCAACCATATCTTTGATAATGTGATAAGTTAGAACCAAATATGAACAAAACATATTGTTCGCACACTTACATTTCTTCAGTGATTTCCGAGCAGTGGAGATGGGGTAGATTTTCTCTCCAATTTCTACCTCTATGGGTTATGTGCAACATAAAACATATCCATAATGAATGCTGACTATGATAGTGTTAAAATCAGATATAGAGAACTCATGTCAAATAGACATATACCAAGCTTTACGAGTGCTTCTAGCTTAGCAATCCTATTCTCTGCTTATGGGGGTTCCCCAAGGTCCAATGGCTGGGGTGAATGATTGGTTGTTGGCTCTCTAAGGAATTCAACCAACTTTTACTCTAACTCATCAAGTGTTCCTCCACTTTTTTAAGTTGATCATTGTTCTCCTTAGACCATATCCTCATTACTTTCATCTCCTTCTCAAAGTTTTGTTTGAATGTACTTAGGAAAAAATGATTATGAAGAGTTGAAGATTGTAGGTTTGACTCTATTGAATGAACCAAGTTTGTCTACAAACAAAAAAAAGAAAAAGAAAACAAAAAAAATGTTATTTGGAAAGGAATGGGCAAAGAAAAGTGTTTTCTACACACTTGAATATTTGGTTGAACAACTACTTCAGTTCAAACAAATATTGATTTTTATGATTATAACAATAAAAATATACCCACTTCAACCTGAACTAAAGAGTTTCTGTATAATATGATTCTTATTCAATCAGACTAATCAATTAGCATTTATATTGCTTAAAAATATACTAGTGTAAGTACTATCAATATGATGTAAACAAATCAAGGGCATCATGACTGGAAATTCAGTAAAAAAATTTCAAGAAATGGTTGATCAATCGATCAAGTTGCAAATTGTGCTTCAATATTTGTGAACCATTGGAAACCTTGGCCCCCATATGCAATGATCTTTGGATAAACTTCAAACATGTTATACCTTTAGCTTGTCGTCATCTCTCCAACCTACGAGGGGAGCAATTGAGTACACTTGGGATAACCAACTTGAACCTCCTCATCATTATCCCTAGCTTAGAGCCTCTTTAATCTACTTGGCATGCCATCCATCAACCAACCATGGATAGCTTGGGGCCAACTATATTTCTTAACATTATATCTTCCATATATTGAAGTATCCAGGGTGAGGTAAATATACCCAAGTTTAGGAATAATATAAACCCCAAAATATATACAAACAAAATCCTAACAAAGTCCTCCTCATTGCCAGCATCGTGTTTCTTAATGCTTTCCACAAGCAACTTGACCACATTATCCTTGTGCTTGTCAATGCCTCATGACATGGATAGTATCTTGAAAGATGTCTTCTCACTCATGCTAACCATGAATTCAACCTTCTACCTTCCCAATGGAAGCCCTATAAACAAGCACGCATCCTCAAGCCTGAATGTGAATGCCTTCTCACCCAAGACAAAACCACCTGCTTCTCATCATAAGTTGTTAGTAGCATGTCTAGCAAAGACTTATCATTCTCCATCTCTAGGACATCCATAGCCTAGCGAATAGTGTAGCTCCCAATACCCGCTTTTATTTAACAAATATCTTTTGCTTTAGTTTTGCGATCATAGAATTCATACTTGAAAAGCATCAAATGTGGAAAATCAAAGTCTTCTCTTTCGTCATTGTAACTGCCAAAGAGAATTATTCACATTAGTGTGATTCACACCTAATATAATAATAAGATATAATCTCCCATATGTAAATATAATTGACCCATGCAGCATACTACATATCTGATACAATTAAAATTATACATATAAGCACAAAAACAGGTTTTATTAATAAAAAATAGTTACACTACACATATATGCTCCATGCAACTAAAAATAATGCCTTTCCAACTTTCTAACTATGAAATATATATAAGAGAAAATTACCTAAAGATAAGTAGAAACTAAATTAGATATGTATACATCCAAACTGATAGAAATAAGCTTACATTGCAATCAACATCATAAATTTGATAAAAAGAATACAAATAGGTTGACATAGTTAGATATTTTCCAACTTGAACATAATCAAGTAATTTTAGTCATCCAGAATAATAACAAATAGCCTACATTCACCACCAAAAGTCATTTCCTACAAAATTAGCCATATTGATCACCCCAATTCCCAAACTAACTTCCTTACTAGCTTCAAATTGAGATCAAAATCATAAAAATTGGACCAATAAGACGTCATTTCCAAACTGTAACTATGATTGGCCCATCTAGCATGCTAGATTTCTAATATGATCAAGATTACAAAGATATGCAAACAAACATGCTATAATAATAAAAAAAATAGTTATACTCTACAAAACGAGATTAAGATATATCCAAACATCAAATTTATATTCCACAAAGCATAAACATGATATCCTATATTCACAATTGTTCACTGGCATATAAAGTATTTAAGAACAAATACTAAGGCAATTAACTTCCAAAATCATACATCTAATCAGAATAGAAAATATATACAAATATTATAATTCAAATCTTTCAAACATGCTAAGGACAAAATAGCTATAAGGTAATTCATTGAAAATCATTACAAATTAATATAGTAAACATTTGCACTATAACTCATTTTTCGTAATAAAAAAAAGGGTGCATACACCACTCAAATCTCATGCCTAAATTAACTTTTCAACACTTTTCAAATTGGGATGAACATTCCAAATTTTGGCCCAACCAGAACAACTTCAAAAAAAAAAAAAAAGAATTGATGCTGATTTACACCTTATTGTGTGCTGAGGGTGTTGGAGGCGATCAAGCTGGGGGGACCTCGGGTTACGATGATGCCTCATCGGGGCAAGACAAACTGCGAGTAAGAATGGGAGTCAGAACAACGACGATCGGCGAGAGAGCGGGAGCGAAAGAGTATCGCAGAAAGTCACGAGGCATCTCGAGTGGCGATGATGCCGCATGAATGCAATCTCCGATCAAAATACAAACGCCAGTGGTAACGGGAGCCAAAAATGGTGATGGCCGGCAGGAGAGCAGAAGTGAGACAGCGTCGGAGCAGGAGCAAAGCACAAGTTCATTAGAGGATTGAACTGGTCATTTTTCATTCAAACTCTAAAAACGTCTCTTTTTAAAAAACTAAACGAAGCAAAATCGTAAAGTTATGTCTTTACAAATGATGTTAGTGACAAAAAATTTTTTTGGATCTACAGTGACTTGTCAGGAAGAATACTGGAAATTTTGAAACCTTTAAAGGATTTTTGGAATTATCTCAAAAAAAAAAAAGTATATATATATAGTTGTTGGCGGATTAGGGCCGGCTGAGCCCGCGAGCAAAATTTGACTCCGATTCCAATTCTGAATTGGAGTCGGAGTGGGTTCATCACTTCTCCTGATTTTAACCTGCTGCTGCATGGACCGTGGGTTTTAGGGTTTTCCCCATGCCATTTTTTTACTGGTTGGCGGCCTACTGTCTAAGAAGCAGTGAAGGGGCAAACTTGGGTCTCTCCCTTTCTTTTTACTTGTTTCTTTCTCTCCGTCTCTCCTTTCTAATTTCTCTCTCTCACACACCTAAAAATTAAGATTTTATGATAAATATGTATATGATAAACTATCTTCAAGTTGACTCAGTTCGATATTCCTAGAAGAAAATTAAACATTTGAACGGCTCATTAGTTAACAACCTCACAATTAGGAGTATTAATTTGGTTTGTAATTTGACTTGAGTTTGCTGGACTTATTTTTTAAAGAGCTCGAACTCGAAAATTTAGCTTGTTTTGTAAATGAGACAAGCTCTAGTCGATAATTTCAATTCAAAAACTCGCTTATTTTTTAATATATAAACATTTAATTAAAAAATTATATTATATGATATATAACATATTCTATATATTTAATTATTTAATTATGATACTATAATTGATATAATTTTTTATATTAAAAAATTATCAAGTTAATTTACAATTTAATATTAAATTTTTAAGAATTATTTTAATATAAATTAGTTAGAAATAATTATTAAAATTGCTTTTACAATTTAAATTTAAGTTGAGCTCGGCTCAGCTCGATTCATTTAAGCTCATTAGCTTAGCCGAACCAAGTTGGAGCTACTCAAACTCAAGGTGAGTCTAGCTCGAGTTATATAGGTTTTAGCTCAAGCTGATGATTTCAAGGCCTCGGCAGGCTTAAGCTAGGTCATTTGACTTGGTTGGACTAATTTACAATTTATTTGCAATGTATATAAGATTTTTTTTTTTGTCTTTTATTTTATTTGCATGCAATGTAATTTGATTTGAAATATGTGATATACATGGAATTAAACATACATAATGTCCATGCAATCTTAATTTCGGATACGTTGTTCGAAAAAATTCTAAATTAATAGTCCACTGTAATTTTTTTATCGTAATTTTTATATATTATTATCATCTCTTAGCTTTGTTATTCAATCATTCAAGCACAATTATTTTATTTTTAATTTCTATCGATCTCATTCCAATTCTAATTATATCCAATATAGAGCAAGCTCAACTAGACTTCGATTCAACTTTAAAAATGCATCTTAAGCTGTATAAAAAGAAATTCTCAATTTGAAAGGTAATATCAAACTCCTACTTTGAGATATATTAATTTAATTCCAGAAGAATTTCAATCATTGTACAATGAATCCACCCACCAAGCACAGCTCCAGATATTGCGAAATGTTGGATGAAGATGCGGAAGATTTGGAGTTATGCGCAACCACTTGTCAAGTCAGCTGCCGCGGATGTCGGCTGACGTGGCCACCAAGGAGAGAGGCACCAATGTCGAGGGAAGCACGCGGTTGTTGAAATCAAAAGCTCCCTGGTCCATATTCCATTCCCTTCTTCCGACCAGTTAGAGCGCCGAACCAGCACCGACCACCACCAATCTCTGCTCCCCCGTCATGCACGGATCCCTGTCCGACTTCGTCTCCGGAGACATGTCCGCCGCCGCCGGATTCCCCAGCTACTTCATGTCCTCCTTCCGTCCCCTCGACCTCTCCTCTGCCGCCGACGTGCCCCTCGACCGGGCCATGCTCGCCTCCAAGAACCACCGCGAAGCCGAGAAGCGCCGCCGCGAGCGGATCAAGTCCCATATGGACCGCCTTCGCTCAATCCTCGCTTGTGACCCCAAGGTATCGTCATCGACCTTAGATAACTGCTTTTTTCTTTGATTGGGCACTGATTCAGTCACATAGGATGTGATGTCCCAAAATCTGTTACAAATGTTTTTCATCTACTATTTTGGTTTTGTCTTAATTTATTCATTTTTATAAATGATATAATATTTTTCTTTGGATTCAATTTCACACATTTTGTGACCATTAATGTGTTTTGTGATGATTATATTAGGTAGACATGGTTGCGTATTATGTGCCGGAATATATGCCTCTTTGATCTCTTTCTCTTGATGAGCAGAGAGGAGAGTCTAAGTTATGTTTTTTTTTCTATATGATGTAATTCTGGTGTTGATTATTAGTTTTTTGCTCTCCTCTAGCTTTTTGATGAATTTTTTGCTCTCAAATGAAAGTTTGGATGTTAGGAATTGTGGTGTGTTTCATTCTTGGGTTTTGCTCGTTGGAATTTTAGGGTTGTTTCAGAGATATAGGTGGTGAAGTGGTTTTCTAGGGTTTGGTTTGGGAAAAGTCACTTCCTTTGAATTTTCTACTGGGCTTTCCCTGCTTGTGATTTTAGGCCTTCATATGAGCTAGAAGTGATCCATTTCCTTGATTAGATCATTTTTTTCATGTTAGAATTCTAGCATTCTTTGAGTTAGGGTTAGATATTGGGAGAGTTCACTTCTTTGTAGTTCTTTCACAAATTTAGGGTTTTGGAACTCTCAACAAGGCATCCCTTGTGATTTCTAGGGTTTCTTCTGTGCTAGAGAAGTGATCCGTTTCCTGGGTTAGGTTTTTATTTTTTTCGTGTATGCTCAAAACCAGCTCAACTTTTCTAGATCCTGGTTTAGGGTTAGGGTTTGTTTTTACTCTTTTGTCTTCCTTTTGGTGGCATTCTTTTGCTTTTGTTCTCAGTTCTTGTTCTCTCCTTTGCCTGCAGACAGACAAAGCGTCGCTACTTGCGAAGGCCGTGGAGCACGTAAGAGAATTGAAGCAGCGTGCGGCGGAGATCGCTGGGAGCCAGTTCTTCCCGACCGAGACCGATGAGATCATCGTGCTCCCTGGCGATGAACTGTCCTCCCCGGACGGCCGGAAATTGATCTTCAAGGCATCGCTGTGCTGTGAGGACCGGTCGGACCTCCTCCCGGAGCTAATAGAGACTCTCCAGTCGCTCCAGCTGAAGACTCTAAGGGCAGACATTGCGACGCTTGGCGGGCGAGTGAGGAATGTGCTTCTCCTCGCCGGACAACCTGAAGGATTCGAAGATGAAGCTGAGGTTGAGAGGGGCGGCTTCCTGAGAGATGCACTCAAGGAGCTCATAGACCGGCATGCAGTTTCCGTTGATCGATCGAAACGGCGGAGAGTTGTCGACCAGAGTACGTAGTGATGCATCCTTCTACTGTTTTATCCTTTTGCCGTGGTGTGTTCTTCCTCTGCATGTATGGTGGTTTGGGATGTCTTTCTTGGTGTGGTTTTAAGATTTGTTTCGCACGTATGATATAGGATTTAGGGTTTGAAATAACATCAATGTGAGATAATAAATCAATATCAACTACACATCATACATTCTTCTTCTCCTCCTCCTCCTCCTCCTCCTCCTCCTCCTTCTTCTTATTATTATAGTGTCAAAACATCTTCTCACGTACATTATTCTCAATGATGGGTTAGGTTTAGTATATTCTTGAACAAGGTGGTGTTCATGGGGTCACACAATGAGGAGATGCTTATATAATTTGTGGAATGGTTGTGGGTGGTAGAGAACAATTTTACTTGTATATCTGACTTGGTGTAAAAGAACATTAATTGTTTGATTGGGTGGACAGAGATTCGCACACAAGACTGGCGCACGCGCAATCCTCCCCCATCATGGGGCGCTTTGTCCACTGCGCCCTGCAGGCCGCCTTACTCCACGCGCACTAGGGGTACCACACTGGTTTGGTTGTGGTTTTGGTTTTGGTCTTTTGCTTGCTGGGCTCCAAAGCCGCAAACTTCAACCAGTGAGGGAGGCGACCAACAAGTTCACTAAAATGGTTGTCGTGAGAAAAAAAAGCGAAAAATTAATATATCGAATTGTACTGGTTAAAAATTATATTAGAAAATCGATTTGTAAAATAAATCAATACGGTTCTGATTTTTAATTTTGATAGAATCAAAATTCGGTCTCGTTCCGGTTTTATATATATAATTATGTATAATATAAAATTTTAAAATATGATTTTTTTATGTTATATATAATAATATATTTAAAATTATATCTTTATAGGATTATAATGAATAAAATAAAATTTTTGGATAATTTGTATATTAGTGTATTTAAAATTAAATTTTTATATAACTTTAATGTAAAATAAATTATTTTAAAATAAATAATTAAAAAACCAGTATACTGATTTTAGAACCGCTTTAAAATCATTTCTAAACTCAAACCGGTATAGTTCCGGTTCTTGACTTTTAAAAACCGAAATTCGATTTTAATTCTAAAATATGCAAAATTGATACGATAAATTGCTTTTGCTTATCCCTAATTGCTAGTGCTAGAATGCTATTAAAACTTGGCGATTTCTAATTTATATCATGGTTTTAAATATCAACCAAAATCGACCGAAATGATTTGGTTCTTTTAATTTCGATTTCAATATTATTTACATTTAAATATAATATTTATTTTTTATATCAATTTTATATTAAAATTTTAATTTAGTTCAAATGATTAAAGTTTTAATACTCTTCCAAGAAAATAAGAATTTGAATTTTTCTTATTCTAAATTTTATTTTTTTTCATATGTAAAATATTTTTTTATTCAATAATTTTTAAAAATATATGTATATATATATTATTTTCATATTATTTTTTATATTTTTTAATATTTTAAATTTAATAAAAAATTTTAAAAATAATTTGATTGAAATTGAAATGAAAATAATTTCGGCCAAAATGATTAAAACTATCAAAACCAAAATACCAAAACGTATTGATTTAAAACTTTAATTTATACTATTCTGCCATACATGGCCTTCGCTGTTCATGAAAGAACTCGCCGATATACACACTGCAGTGCATAGTTCTTATAGATATTTGCTTTTATCAGTCTCTCAAAAGTTTTTTTTTTCTTTGTCTGTCCGGCAAATTTTTTTTTTCGATTGCAGAAATTCTTTTCCAACCTCTCTTTTCATGGGAAGCGTCCCTGGCGCACCCACTTACCCGCTCGCCCGTACCTCCGTTTGTGGCTGCCCACCCCTCCGCTTATCGCCCTCCTCTCCGTTGGTGAACCTTTTGCGGACTAATCTGCACGCGTGCTCACTGGCCCACTCGTCCACCTCCGTTCCCGCTCGTCGCCCTCCTCTCTCTCAGCAAACTTCGGAAGACTTCTCTCCTTGTATGCACCGGCCTGCTTTCCTATATGTGCTTGTCTATTTTTTCCATCCGATCGGACCACCGGTCTAATATGTAAATCAGATAAAAATTAAGAAATTTTATTGAACTGAAACTGAAAAAAATTTTGAGGGTCCGAAAAAGAATTTTCTCCAATTCTTATGTATATAACCATTTTAATTTGACAGATCCATGTACGTTTATCACTAATTTGGATGCTTTGATGATTAATTGTATAGCCTTAAAAAAATAGATCATGTCAAGTGATTCGTTGGGTTTTTTTGGTTAATGTTGAGGTGCTATGAAATTATCAATACGATTTCAACTTGATTGTATACATCAGTTTTTCCTTATAACATCTCATAGTAGGTTATTTTCTCCCGTATCGCTGATACAAATCATAGCGTGTTCTATGCGATACTGATGATGAGTTTAACGGTGGTTTGTTTCTCACTGTTATCGGCTCACTCGGCGTCTGCTGTAATCCGAGGATAGCGAGCCGAGATCTGACAAATAGACAAGAAATGTAGAATCACACGCTTATTTGAAAGAGATACGGATCTCCGAGAGCGTGAGTTTAACACTTCAAATTGACAAATTCTGACTCATTCGCCATTAACAAAATAACATCGCGCCCGCATGCTGGAGGCGTTGGGCCCTGGTGGCGCGCTGTGGGTCAAAGGGATGGCGACGCCTCGGTCTGAGGCCTGCACGTGTGTCCCCCAAAGCCACCTGCAATCTCATTCTCTCCTGTTGCGCTTCTTCCTTTCGGTCCCCCGCCTTTTCTTTATTGGTTTTCTAGGGTTAGGGTTTTCCTTTCTTTAAAAGAAACCATGCATGGGTTTGCAGGGACAGAACAGAAAGGGCCGAGCCTTTTGACATGCGCGCTCATTAGCAATCATTTACTTGCTGAGTAGAGCGACAGAGAGCCGAGAAGAGAGAGTGTTGTATGCCCTGTCGGTTCAAAGCTGCTTCACTGCATGTGGGTTTTGGGAGAGGTCCCTTGTGCTTTTTTTTTTTTTTTTTTTTTTTCTACCACCTGCTGTTTCTTACTTTTCATTTTTGTCTTTGACCTTCGTGTTCTGAGTTGTTGTTCCTTACTTACCGTTGGTGGAACGAGATTAACTAGATGCGACCTCACCATGCTAAGTAGTTCGATGGAACATGTCGAAAGACTAATAAATTTCAGCAATTATTCAAATTGATTGTGATGATCTTATGTAGTGAAAAACCATTGAACTGCCTCATCGGAGCGGATTATTTGAATGCATAGAAATCAACTAAATCGATTAGCTAATGATTAGGTGTGGACTCTGAGCATCTAGTTGCTGGTTATTTTTCATGCAGGCAGCTATAAACATAAGCGAATATTTTTGTAATTATTTATATTTTAAGATACACAATTTTATTTATGAAAATATAATCCGCTTAGATGAATATCTAGCAGATATTTAGGTATTATGGAGAATTGTCATAATACTGTTTAAGGGACCGTTCGAGACTAAAAAATAAAATAATTTTTATTTTGAAATAGTATTTTTAATTTAATTTTAATGCAAAAAATTAAAATTAGTTAATTTGATTGAAAAATGATATGATTTTGGACCAATGCTTTTAAAATATTTTGATTATTTTGTAAAGGGATTTATGATAGGTCCACTAGCAAGACATGCATTATATGTAGACTCTAGGCTCTAAGTGTATCATGGGGTCCTCCTAATAAGAGTGACTCCTGCAGGTTGCACCAGTCATTGTGTGTCATGGAGTATTCAATCGGTTAAGATCCATGACAACTAATGTCATTTTCGTAATTCAAGTTTGTCGGCAATGGTTGATTTTATCTCTCTATGGTTGTTGTGAGTTAGGGTTTTTAATTTATGTCGGCTGGTGGCTTCATCTCGACAGTTGACAATGTTCGTAACATTTCCAGCACGTGCTTCAAACATTAGGGTAAGTGGAGTATTACGTTGACGAGGAGGATTCGGTGCCCGAGGCATTGAAATAGTTTGTTGGTTCCGAGTCACACTGAACCTACCGGAAGAAGTATTGCGGGACTCCACTGGGTGCGGACTCTTGCTGCCCCAGGCCTGATTTTTGAAGATTGTGCCTCTTGACTATTTTGTAACTATAGTTGATGTGGCGCGGCAGATCTCGTATTAACGAGGGGATGACGGAGCATATCCCAATGAACTTGTTCTTATTCATAGAGTTCCTAATCAGTTTGATTGACTCATTAAAATTTAGATTTGTTAGGTTGCTCCCCGTTAAGATTTGCAAGACAAGAGAAAGAGGCCGATCATCCGGAGTACTTCCACAACAACCCTTCGGACACTTAAATCAATGGCAACAAGAGGAGAAGACATAATAAATAATTTATGGAAAAAATTGCATTAGATTCATATTTTGGTGACTTCATCTTTTCATATTAATTGTAGTTTTTGGTTTTCTTAATCTCAATTCTGATTATCACTTTGAATCTTGTTTTTCCGCTATCCAGGCCCTAAATTCAACTTTCTAAATTCAATTCATGCCTTGTAGAAGATTCTCCAATAATCTCACATGACAAAACTTACACTGAGGCTCTTTTACTAGTTGTTATTTAGATCAACTCTCAATAGTTTGATGATAGTAATTTTGAGTTTCTTTACCTCGGTGTAACCCCTTCCAAATCTAGTTTCGAGCTAGTTTTGGGCTTACCAATTCTTATATATGTTTGTAAACCTATTTAGAAAGTTCGGCATACCAACCTAAAGTATATTTAAAATGCATTTTTTATGTTAGATTCTGAAATATACATAGATAGATTACACAATACATTGGTTTTTCTTTAAAAGCCTTATTTGATGCACTCCTAAATGGCTTAATATTAGCATACTGAACTTTACTATTGTGAAAGGTGATACACTTAATAAGAGAATTAGAGTCTCAAGAGTGACTTTAAAAATTTACCTAAAGTTATGTCTTAAAGTTGGTTGGTGGAGCCATGTCTTAGAAAAGTGTCAAATAGATACTGACGACTTTATTTATAACTCATTACAATAAATAGGGGCATCGCCGGGACTTCTCTTTCGAAGCTTTTGAAAGTGTCGACAATAATGGTACTATCAGTGTGTTGGGATTTGCAATGAAATTTTATGAATCATTTTATTCTCAAATAACATAAGAAACGAGAAGTAATAAAAGATAAAAAAAAATAACAAAAAAAGACACAGCGATATACGTAATTCACCCAAAATTATGTTACGTCTACAGAGGAAACGATAGATCCACTATCAAATGGCTTTAGAAGAGTCTATAAAAAAAACTATACTCTTTCTTACCTAATTAAACTTTTTCACCAAGTCTTGATAATGCCTTCACCTTCAGAGAGAATCTCCAACAGAATATCACGAGAAACCACCATGAGAGACCACCAAAAAGCACTAAAAAGATCCACATACGAGAGTTAACACACACTCTCTCTTTCTCTCCTCTTTCTTCTCTCTATTTCTCTCTATCTATTTCTTTCTACTTCAACCTTAGTACTACATCACACCTAAACCCTATGTATTATTTGAATATTTATAGACTCTTATTGAGTCTAAGTTTTACTTTAAATATAACTTCTAATATTACATAATAAGTATTCAAAATTAATTATAAGTATGAATCTAATTTTGAATTCCTACTTTAACTCAAACATTAATTCGAGTTCAAGACATCCCAAACTCAATAATCTCCACCTTGACTTGAACTTGGGAGTGCTACCATCTCGAAACTTCAGTCATTATCACTCATCCAACCACTCCCTTTGGGCTACTAGCTTATTCACCTAATCACAAGATGTGAGCTTGAGTCAATTTCGAATTCACTCTTTATGTCTACAGTCTTATGTTTTTAGAAGTCTTTCGGATGACCTGTGTCTACTGTGTATCTATCTCTCATCAAATTACTCTAAGTATCATGCTTCCTCTTCACCACTGTAGCCATCGGAACTCCACCTACAATGGTGTTTCCTACTAATTGATAACTATTCCTGTACTTCTCTTCTTTCATTAGGATTTTAATACTGCGTGTTATCTTTATGACTCCATCTCTCGATGAATAATTATAGCATTTTAAGTCAAGTATACCAAGTGAAATTAGATTCTTCCGCATCTTGGGAACATGCCTCACCCCAGTAAGAGTACAACCACTCCATCAAATATCTAGATTTGAACTGTTCCCACATCGGCGATCTCACAGGTTGAATTATCGCCTAACCAAATAATATCTTCGTTCTTATTCTCCTTATAAGAAGTAAATTAATCCTTCCTAGAACAAATATGGTAAGAACTACCATAATCCAAAGTCCAATCACCAAAAATGCCCATTTCTATGGATACTATAAGAATATTTTCATTCGCACTATTCTCAGAAGTATCATCCGCTATTATCGTCGCCATATTAGAAGACTCTATCTTTCTACGTTTAAGGCAATACTAACTAATGTGGTCATACTTCTTACATGAATAACATTATACTTTCGCCTTCAATTTTAATTTGGACCATTGCTTATCTTCTCCATGTTTGTTTAATCTTTCTCTTTCGTGAGACACTAATCCTTCACCAAGCTTCATATTAATATTAGAGTTTCTCTTTTTCTCATTAAAAAGAAGACTAGTTGTCATCTCTTTTATCTTGAGAGTTTCTTTTTCATACAGAATTATGATTACAATATGATCGTATGAAACAAGAAGGGACATAAGGAGAATCACAACCTTATCGTCCTCTTCAAACTTTACATTAACTTTTCATAAATCATTAATAATCTTATTAAAAATATTCAGATGATGTAATATAGTTGTACTTTCGCTCATACTAAGTCCATACAGCTATTGTTCTAAGTATAACTTGTTCGTGAAGTTTTTTAATATGTACATCTTCTTAAGTTTTGTCTAGATATCCACCATCATCTCTTCATCAATGATATTATACAAAACTTCATTAGTCAGACTTAGAATAATTAAATTTAATACCTTTTAATTTATCTTCTCCTAGTCTTCATGACTTATCTTGATCGACCTCTTTTCTTTATCCTTTAATTTTTTTGCAGACATTGACAAATAAGAACTATTTTCATCTTCTTCTATCATAAGTCAAAATTTATCTTGCTATCAAACTTCTCCACCTTGAGTAAAGATTTTACCATCTTGGCTGTTTGCTTCTAACTTCTCCGCCTTGAGTAAAGACTTTACCATCTTGGCTGTTTGCTTCTAAACTCTAATACTAATTATTGGGATTCATAATGAAAGGTTCACAAATCACCTTATCCTTAAATAATACAAGAAATGAGAAGTAACATAAGCTAAAAGAAAATAATAAGAAAAGACACAACGATGTACATAGTTCACCCAAAATCAAGTTACGTCCATGTGGGGAATGAGAGATCCACTATCAAAAGACTTTACAGGAGTTTTATAAGAAAAACTATACTCTTTCTTACCCAACTAAACTCTTTCACCAAGCCTCGATAATATCTCCACCTTCAGAGAGGAGAACACTACGAGGAACCACCACGAGAGACTATTGAGAAGCAATAGAAAAACCCACACATGAGAGTAGACACTCTCTTTTTTTCTCTTCTCTCTATTCTCTTTATTCCACTCTCTTTATTTCTCTCTAGTTCAACCTCAGCACTACCCCACACCTAAACTCTATGTATTACTAAAATATTTATAGGCACTTATTGAGTCTGAGTTTTACTCTAATTACAACCCGTAGTATTATACAATAAGTATTCAAAATTAATTATAAGTTTGAATCTAACTTTAAACTTTTATTTTAACTCAAACTCTAATTTGAGTTTGAGATACTTAAAACTCAACACCAGTGCTTTAAAAAATATCCACACTTATTTTCTAAATTTTAAAGTATTAATTTTGCTCTCCTAATTTTTAACCTCAGGTTTCACACAATTGGCAAGCATAACTGTTCAAGATTCAAACAAGCATAGGATTTTAGGGCTTCAAAGGATACAAGTAATGATCGTCAACTAGCATAATCAAGTCATCAATGATAACTTGGCAAGACTCTCGACCGAATTTGTGATAATTGCCAAGAATTAAAATAATTTGTCATTGACTTATATTGATTAGCAAGTTATGCTAAAGTAAAACAAAAAGGAAATGAGTAAATATAAAGGTAGTAGCAATTTTGACAATTGTGTTATATTCTTACTTGTCATATCAAATGGTTTGCAATTAAATAATTTTTGACTTTTCTGATATCCAAGTATATAGGCTAAGACCAACTTGGAAGATACATCTAAAAAAAATATATCTTTCTTAGCCTTGAGAAGTGCTATCATGATTGAAAAACTGATGTAAAGAAGAAACACTTCATGTTTTTCAAGAAGAACCCAAAGAAGTTTATCACTTGTCCAAATATTAAGATCAAAGAGGACTAGTAGCATGTTCTAGTTAGTTATTAGCATACAAGAGATATTTAGATAATTCTCTTTTTCCTTTCATTTGTTTATCTAAAGTTTCATAATACTTAATTTGCTTAGTTCAAAATTGTATTTCTTTTTAGAAACTAAGTATAGAAAATAGAGAACACTGAAGGAAGCAAAAGATGAGTCACTCTATTGGTCACAAAAGATATGCAAATTTAATAATGGTGGTATTTATTTACACTATTCAGGCTAAATACACAATTATCATTGATTCCTTAATTATTTTGTAGATTACAATCTCTTGCAATTTTAAAAAAAAAGTGGAGCTGAACCTTTCAAGCTAGAGGTATTTTTGGCTTCTCATACAAAGAAGGACAAGCAACAAGTTAACAAGACATTTGTAAGGACAATGGTGAGAATATAATTTGATGTCATCATATATTTCTATTAATGATCTCATACTAATATTGTTATTTGTCAGCTTTTAGGCCCAAATTTCTAAGTTGAGGCAGACTATACTTGAGGATTTCACCTGAGATATAGCTGCTCGAAACAAAATCCACACTGAGTTTTCGACCTTGAAAGACTTGGCCAACTATGAACATTTGGTATGAGGCCAACGCCTAGCAAATCTCTGGCTCATCTTCCAGAGCTTCGTAGGGTGAGCCAATACTCTATGCCAAAGTTCAAGTACATACTATTGTATGGGCTAAGGTTGCTAAATAAATCGAGAAGTGTAAGAACGACTTCCTAGCAATGCAATTTCATACCATCTCTTAGCCAAGTCCTTCAGCTTTTCAAGTTCCTTCAGAACATGGTCTACATGCAGTATAGAGTAAATTCATCATTCTTCTTCTTTGTGTTATTTTTACATATTATTTATTCATAAGACTAACACAAGTGTTTATGGCTAATAAAATTTTAAAGACTACAAACTAGCTGCAATTTGAAGGTATCGGTAGAAAAGCAAGCTTGGGAGGAACTACTTCCACTTATTCAATACCTTTGGTTTATTTCATTAACTACCTAACTTATTACAATTTGACATGCACCATATTAAAAACTAGTTTATTTCAGGATTTTGTTGTTTGTATTTATTTACTATGCATTGTCTTTCCTTTCTTAATAAGAATATGTTTGCTTCTCTAACAATCTTTTCATGAACTTATATACAAATATTGAAGGTTTATTTTTCAATGCAGGCGGCTACAAACTCATCTAGAGTTCAATATTATGCAAGGAAGAAGGTTAGAAAGGGTGGGTCCTCGAGAAGCTCTAGAGGTGTGTAAATTCTTCTTTGTTTTGTTCATTTCATTGACTTTATCAACATATTTTGATTGGATCATGTGAAATTGAAACTTTGAATTGGATTTTACTATATTGTTATGTTTATTTCATTGGTTTGGTAAGTGGATTGGACTAGATTGTGTTAAAATTGTAAGTTTGAATTTGATATTAATATCACTTTCTATTTTAATATCAAATTGTAGAGTGAATGGTTTTGTAATAGAAAATATATGGTATTCTGAGTATTCTTTGTATAGATAATGACCTTTGTATAGCTAATAGTGCCGCTAATGCTAATGTCATTAGCTATTATTAGTGTTACTGTAGCAGCACTATTAGCCTGGTAATGGTTAGTGCCATTAGCAGCATTAATATTTAGCACTGCAAATATCTATATTTGTGACACTAAGATAGCTTATTAGTGATACTTAAATTAGTATTGCAATTAATCATTAGAGGCATTTTTTTAGCATCGCGAATATTCACGACATTATTTAACGCAACATTTGATTAGCACCACTAATGATTTTTCAATGTTAATTTGAGTTATAATAAGGCTAAATTAGCATCAAGAATACACTGAAATGTTGTATAGCTCTGAGCATTTTCAATGTTCTGGCAATCTTATCCACACCTCTCTCCTTGATTTGATATGGCTCCCATTTTTCAACAATCATATGTTAAAGCCCTTTTCTTCTAGCCACATTTTTTCAAAATTAAACCTCTTAATTTTCTTCCTTGTAGCTCTTCTTGTGTCAAGTTTTATTGGAGTGCAATCAGAAATTGCATTTGACAAGGTTTTTGTAATGGCGTGGGATACTTATCATCCCACTCAAAAGTAGCTAAGAATATATCTGGTTTCACAAACCTGGACTCCTGCATATTTGACCATGTAAACCTTTTTTCTGACCATGTGGATCTCCATCAACTTCATCTTTGCAAACACAACATCAAATTCCTCCTTGTCTATCTCATTACCTTTAGTACCCCCTCTCTTACTGACTCAAAACGTGTGGCATTGAAATCTCCATAGAAAAGAATTGGATGTTGTCACTTCCCTTTGGTAAATTTTAATTCCTCCTAGAACAATTGCTTGGCTTCCTTGGCACATGGACTGTAGGCTTTGGGACAACACCACTGTGCTTGTGTTTGTAGGTTCTCTAATAAAACTGATAATAGAGTAATCATGAACAACATAAGCAATAGCTTTAACATCTATTTAATTCCATCCAACCAAGATACCACCAGGTGTCCCCTTCGCAAGTAAACTCAACCAATTGGATATTTTATGGCCACCTAAATATCTTAGCATGGTTGTACTAAAGAAACTAGTTTTGGTTTCCTATATACGTAAAATATCCACCCTTTCTGTATCAATTGTATTCTTGATCTATAGTTTTTTATAATGTAAGGCCCAATTTCTCTAATATTCTATGTGTTGTGGGAGCTTAACCTCTTGAACCGGTTCAATCAAGGTTTGATAAATCAGCCCAAAACTAGATTTAGAATAAATTTATTAAAATAAAATAGGGTAAAAAATCAAGGGATATTATTCCTATAAAACATGGACCATAAAGATATAAAAGAGGTTATATCCAAGGGGGTGTCTCGCTCTCTATTTCTCTTATGCTCTGGCTTCTATTATTTTTTCTCCTCAAAAAATGATACTAACTTAAGTTTCAGAGGGACCATGGCCAAATAGCTCCCAATAGTCCTTTATCATGGTGTCTCTGTCTTGTAGATCATGACATAGATCGACCTAATGGATTTGGATCTCAAGAAGTCTTCCCAATTAAAACTGCTAAAGAGTTTGACTCCATCAATTGTAGTGCTTTCATTGAGATCCACTTCACCACCTCACCACCGATTTGAGAGATAATCAGCATTGAGAAATCATGGCACTTATTGTTGCAATCTACTTCAACCCTTGAATCTTGTTGCTCTCCACTCATCTACCATGAGGAAGCATAAGAAGACCCCCCAACCTAACCCATCAAGAGAAGGAATAAGATTAACAATGATAACACCAAGGCTGCTTGTGTTGACCTTTGCTTTTTGATGATGATTAAACTAATATTTAACAATTTTTTTATGTTGTGATAAGTTTTAGGATTTATAATGATTATCCAAGCTCATGGAAGACCGAGTCTCAAGATTAATGCTTGAAGATGATGACTCGAAGATAAAGAGGATAATAATTTGGAGATGAAACTTACATATCAAGTTGAAAGTTCAAAGAATGTTCAAGATGCAAGACAACTTCAAGCTTATAGGTTTATATTATTTATTTTATATTGAGTCAAGGAGTTGATGGTTAATTTGTTTGAGCCTTTGGTTAATACTCAAACTAATCTTGGAATGCCTTCACTGACCTATTATTTTTATCCAAGATCAATTATGATTTGATGTCAAATACAAATTGAAGTTATAGTGAATTAGTTAAGATTTTTTTGTAAATTTCAGATGCTTGAACTTCAAAGTTTGGATGCTCGAATATAGTAGAAATAACCTTGAAGTTATTGACACCTTTAGACTCCCAATCTTAGATTTGAATGACCAAATATTAGGAGTTGTAACTTTGTGGTTCTTAGGTTTCTAGCTTCGGACAAGATTCTATCGCCCAAACTTGGCTAGTTTGGGTGCTCGAACTTGTTGACTGGACGTTCGAGCCCATGACATCATCTATAATAGTTAGTAATTTTTGACTGTTGGAATTATTCGGATGACCAAATCTAAAGGTCCAGACACTCGAACATGGCAAAGACAACCAGATGTGATTCTCAAATGGCTAATTTTTTGCTTTAATGATTATATAAAGGCATGGGGCTTCTTTACTCAGTAAGAAAACTAGGTTTTCATATTCTTAGAGCAAGATCCCCCCTCCCAAAATCTTTTATCCTCAACAAGAGCTCAAATAGGGATTGATCTTTAACTCCTCAAATGCCCTTGTATTCAAACTTTGGAATGCTCTTATTGTGAGTTTTGATCTTTCTTTTTCAATCTTTATCATTATAATTCTCCTACGTTGTTAGGAGAGGTGAGTGCTCTTTTAGATTTTAGGAGAAAAGTAAAAGTGCACACTCCTTAGATTGTGAGGAGTGGATGATTAGTTCTGGTAAAGTTGTGAGTTTATATGGGTATGACTTCACTTTAACAAAATGACAACTCTAGTATTGAGTTTAGGTCCTCAGAATTAAGGCAAGGGTTATGTAGTAGGTACAGTTGATCATCGAACCATGTATATCGGCTTGTGTACTTAAATTTAATATTGATTGAAAATCATCTTTTATATAATTATAAATTAATCATTTTCATATACTTTAATTGTTATACTAACTCTAATTGAGTTTTGATTATGTACTTGTGCTTGAAGGACTTCTAGGCATATTATTTTAATCAAAATTTGTTTTATTATTTGAAAACCTCTTTCACCCCCCTCAAAGGTTGTAATTTTAAGCTAACAGCCTACAGCTACCTCCACTTTGGCTACCCAAAACATCGCTTGTACCAACCACTATTTATGCTCCATCCTCCTTTGGCTCTATCTAGGATAAGTGATGCCATCCCGTGGTTTTACCCCCTAAAGTTTGGCCTCTTGTGGTTTAGCTTCTTACAATTAGGTCCCTTGCAATTCGACCTCCAAGTCAAGCACAGAAAACTTTGACCTCCTATAGTTTGGCCTCTTGTGGTTTAGATTTCAGCAGTTTAGCCCCCTACAATTTGTCCTCCAAGTCAAGCAAAGCTAACTCTGACCTTCTATAGCTCAATTTCTTATAGTTTAGTCTCTAGGTCAAGTGTAGACAACTCTTGCCTCCTACAGTTACCCTCCAAGTCAAGTGTGGCTAACTCTAGCTTCCTATAGTTTGGTCCCTTGTAGCTCAGCCTCCAAGTCAAGCACGACCAACTTTGGCTTCCCATGGTTTGACCTCCAATTGAAATGCGGCCAACTCTGGAGTGTTGTAGTTTGGCTTCTTGTAGTTTGACCTCCAGGTCTAGTGTAGCCAACTCCCACCTTTTCTAGTTCAGCCTCTAGGACAAGCGATGTCATCCATGATTCGACCTCCTATAGCCTTCCTCTGACTTGTAGCTCTGTTTGCTATTCCCTACAGCCCATTCCTATAGCTCACCACTTCCTATAGCTTAAGGTGCCACATCCTACTACTCATCCCTTCTTGTAGTTTCAAACCACAGTTTCCTATAGCTCGAGCCATCACATCCTACAGCTCCTCACCTTCCTACAATTCTAGATTGTAGCTTTTTATAGTTCACCATTGGTCTCTAGCTCAGACTATCACCTCTAGCAGCTCAGTATTGGCACTAGAGACTTTGATTCTTCAGTCACCCAAAACTTGGCTCTGGGTCCAAGCACCCAACCAAGCGTCTTGGCTTTTTAGCCAGATATTGGCTCTTTAATTGTCCAAAACCTAGCTCTAGGTCCAAGCACCTAACCAGGTTCCTCAGCTCTTTAGCCATATAATACACAGCTCTGGGTCTAAACATCCAACCGGTTGCCTTGGATCTTTAGCTAGGTATTAGCTCTTCAACTATACAAAATTTGACTTTATGTCCAAGCACCCAACTAGGTGTGTTAGCTCTTTAGCTAGGCATTGGCTCTTCAGTCATATAAGCCCTTATCTCTACTTGATACACCAAGCATTGGCTCAAAGCTAGGCACAAGCCCTCAGTTCTACTCAAGGTACAAGCCCTCAGTTGTAGTGAGGCACAAGCCCTCAGTTTTGCAGAGGCATAAGACCTTAGTTTTGCATAAGGCACAAGCTCTTAGTTCTACTCGAGGCATAAGCCCTCAATTCTATTGAGGTGTAAGCCCTTAGTTCTACCTGAGGCATAAACCTTTGGCTCTACCTGAAGCACCAAGCCTTGGCTCTAAAGAAGGCATAAACCCTGACTCTAGGCCAAACACAAACCCTTGGCTCTAACTGAGGCACCAAGTCTTGACTCTAAGCTAGGTACAAGCCCTCATCTCTAACAAAGGCACCAAGCCTTGGCTCTAGGGTAAGCACAAACCCTGGCTCTAAGCCAAGCATAATCCCTTGGCTCTACTTGAGGCACCAAGTCTTAGCTCTTAGCCATACACAAGCCCTCAACTCTAAGTGAGGTACAAGCCCTTAGCTCTAACTAAGGCATAAGCTCTTGATTCTATTCAAGACACAAGCCCTTATTACTGAGACATAAGCCCTTAGTTTTACCCAATGTACAAGCTCTCAATTCTATCGATGCATAAGCCCTTGGTTCTCCTCGAGGCACAAACACTTAGTTTTACTCAAAGCACAAGCCCTTAGCTCTAATCTAGGCACAAGTCCTTAGCCTCCTCACATTAGGTCCAAGAACCTACTCGAGGTGTTAAAGACCTTGGCTTTAAGCCACAAGCTTATCCAAAGCACAAGACCTGGATGCTAGGTCTAACCATCTATCCGAGGCATGAAGACCTTGGTTCTAAGCTATGAGCTTATCCAAGGCATGAGACTTGGGGTTTAGGTTCAAGAACCCAACTAAGGCACCAAAAGCCTTAGCTTAAAGCTACGAGCTTATCTAAGCCACAAGACTTTGGTTGTATGTCACTGACCTACTTGAGGTATAAGATCTTAGCAATAGATCACAAACTTTAACAAGATATAGAGACCTCAGTCCTAGGTCACAAACCTACCCAAGACACAAGGACTCAACTCTAGATTATGGGCTTGCTCAGTGGTAAAAGCAACTCAGTGACAAGCTATGAGCTTGACCAAGTAGAATACTGGCTCAGGCTATGAGTTAGCTAAAAACTTAATCCGAGAAGATTCTAGATTATAGAGATCTAGTCTCCTGAGTTAACTCCACTCGCCAAGACATGAGGACTCAATGTCTGAAATTGCTGGGGTACTAGTGTCATGCTTAACCTCTTAAACTAATTCAATCAGGGTTTGGTAAGCCAGTCCAAAACCATATTTAAAGGAAATAGCCTAAAAATTAGGGGATATTATTCCTATACAACACAGGTCATTAAGGTATAAAAGAGGATATCTCAAAGGAGGTATCTCGCTCCCTCTTTCTCTTAGGCTCTTAATTTTATTATTTTTTCTCTTCAAAAAGTGATACTAACTTAAGCTTTTGAGGGGCCACTGCTAGAAAGCTCTCGGTGGTCCTTTCTCATGATGTCTTTGTATTGTAGATTGCAACACAGACTAACCTAGTGGATCTAAATCTAAACATGTTTCTCCAATTGAAACTAATGATGAATTTGACTCCATCAACACCATGATAATATAATCACCTTTTTATATATATATTTCCCCTTTTATTTTCCATGCTATTTAATACCTTGATGGTACTCACTATTTCATCCTTAGTAAGTCCCAATACAATCCCACATTCAATACTCTCTGTTATGAGGTTGAGCCATGATGAAAATTTCTCATACATTTCCCCATTCATTTCAATGCGTGCATCCAAATGCAAAATTTCCAAATTATCAGAGATGGGGCTACATGTCAACCTTTGCCAAATGGTTCCATCATCATCACCCTTCTATTTCTAGTAGCATATTTGGGCAATGCCATTCTCTTACTACATCTGAGTAGAGATGCAACCTAATGTGTCAAAGAGCAATGTTGAACCAAGGTTGAATCTCATGTAAAATCAGGAAGAATATAGAGCCAAAACTAGACCCACCAACCTTAGCACTACACCTAGGCTCGACCAAGTTTTGAAGAGCTAAAGCTCCATAGTTCAGCTACTAGAAGACAAGCTCCATAACTCGATCATGAGAGGATGGGCTCCATAGCCCAACCATCAGCTCAACCACTAGAGGGCGAGCTTCACAACCCCACCCTCAAAAAATGAACTCCATAGCTCATCCACAATATGCTAATGACACACATACAACAAACTATTTGCATATTCTACATGCTCCCCCTGTCCTTATAAGGGATAGCCCTAGAGGTGCCCCTATTAGACAAATTCTTGCACCACCTACTATACTTGCCTCACCTTCTATCACATGACAGTATTAGCCAAATCACCATGTGCAATATCAAACAAGATTTTGGAAACATCCTTAGTTAACTCACACATCAACCATAGTAGAGTTAATTGAGGAGACTTGGTCAAGTTATCCAAAGAGTCCAATATAATGGGACCCAAGGCATCCAAGTAAAGGGTTTCAATTCCTTTTTTCTTTCTCTGCAAGTTCAATTCTTGTATTGCACAATAGACATTAACTCCCTTGAAAGTGAAAGAGATTAAAAAAGGATGACATAATGATTTGAGTGTTAGAGCGTCCTCTCTTGGTTATAACCAGATGGGCAACATTCATTCTTCTATCCAAGTTAGAATCAAATAGAGAGGACTAACAAGAGCTCATAGACAAAACTTGGAATTCGATGAACACATCATTTGGTGCTTTTATTGAGATTCATAGAAAGATCTCTCTTTGGGTAGTCACTGATGACCAAGCTGCCATAGAAGAAGCATCTCAATAAATAGGCAGTAGTTGGTGTCTCAGAGTAGATAATGTCATAGTAAACCTCCTCAGGAGATGCCTTAGATCCTCATCTCTAGGTGATAGGTGCCTTACTAGCACCTCTCCCCAGCCAGCCATAACTAGAGTTCGGAGGCTAAAATAATGAACCCACCCATAAAGGTGAGCAAACCCAACTAAAAAAGTGAGGGAAGAGGTGAAAGACGCCTCATTGTGATTTGGGAAGACACCTACCTAGATAACAAAGTTGCTGTCATGATGAAATGGCTCACCCCAGGTGGGCCACCAGGGAGCCAAGAATGGCCCAAAAAGAGAGAATGGCATGAGGATGTGCAAGCCCTTGGGAGGGGCCTGGAATGTGGAGATGAAGCTCTAATCTTCACTCTCATCTTGGAAGGGTACCTCACACGAAGGGTGCTTGTGGACACGAGCATTCGTGAATATTTTGTTCACCTGGGTATACAACAAGTTGAAACGTAATCAGTCCCTATGTCCCTACCAATGTAGGCTGATCAGCTTCACCAATAACTCACTAAGATCTAAAGAGATCATGAGGGTTCTACTAACAACCAGCAAGGGCTGAAGAAGCTCCACCTTTGTTACTGACTTTATCATAGTATGAACAAGATCTCCCTAGGCCAAAATCTCCACCTACGAATTGCTCCTCTAGTTCCCCACCAAGTTTGGGATTGCAGAGATGTGGGGAGAGAGGGAAATGATATGCTGTTGCCATACCATGCACCTGGTAGAGCAAATTAACATTTGGAGGAAGGAGAAGATGGAAAGGGAGCCTCATAGTAGGCTTAAAGTAGTGGAGTGGTTGATGGACATTACTCGTAGAGCTTCTAATGCTCTTGTCTAACAACTAGGATTTATTTGCCTAGACAACACATGATCTACCCGACATTGATCTGCATGTGACAGAGCATAAACTCTTGGTGCATGTTGGTGCAAGCAGAAGAAGTGGTACTTTGCCCTCGAACATTAAAGAGCAATCAACGAGGTGGTGGGGAAGATGTTACAAGCTGGTTTCATGTTGGAAGTGCACTACCTAGAGTGGCTCACCAATTTGGTGATGATTGAGAAAAGCAATGACAAGTAGAGAATATGTGTTGACTTCATGGACCTCAACAAGGCTTACCTAAAGGATAGCTACCCACTCCCAAGCATCGACTACTTAGTAGATTCAACTACCAGACATCAATTAGGGCACCACCATATTAGAATATGCCCTGAGGATGAGGGAAAAAACCTCATTCATAACAGATTGAGGAACCTTTTGTTATGTGGCCATGTCCTTGGTTTGAAGAATGTCAGGGCCACATATCAGAGAATAGTTGATTGGGTGTTCAAACACTAGCTCAGAAGGAATATGAAAGCCTATGTGAATGACGTACTGATCAAGTGAGTGTGAGGTATGGAACATAATTTTTGTTTGTAGGAAACCTTCAATACATTGTAAACTTACCACATGAAGCAAAACCTAGAGAAATATACATTCAAGGTATCAGTGGAGAAATTCCTCAAGTATCTCATCTTAGAGAGGGGAATCAAGGCCAGTTTATTGAAGATCCAAGCAATTCTGAAAATGAGATCTTCCACCTCAATGAAGGAGGTACAGAGACTTACCAGATGGATCGCCACCCTCGGATGCTTCCTCTCTTAATCGGGAGAAAAGTGCCTTCCCTTCTTTGAAGCTTTAAAGATAAATAAATCTTTCAAGTGCGGTGAAGAATGTGAGCAAGCTTTTCCGGAGCTGAAGTCATATCTCACTTGCCCACCCTTGCTAGTGGAGCCTATTCAAGGGGAAGACTTGCACCTATATATTGTTGCTAGTAGCATAGTAGTCAATTTGGTTATCTTGTTGTAAGTCTTGGACATTTGTATTTGGTACATCTCCAAATTTTGTTCAGCTGCAAGCCTTGTTTTGTCCAAGGAGTGTAACTCATTTAGTGAAGATGAACATTATTTTATTTTATAATTTTCTCTTGTAAAGCAACCTTAGAGAGAAAATTTGTACTTCTAATGGCAAAATTGCCTCCATTCCAAACACTAATGCATATGGTGTTGATTGAGTAAGAGTTTGATATGTGGTGCGATAAGCCCATAACACATCAGAAAGTTTTTGGTGCCAGTCTCCTTTGTTTTTGTCCATGATTTTTTTTAATATTTTAGAGAGGGTCTTATTAAATGTCTTAGCAAGGCTATTAGCATTTACATTATACATGGATGAATATCTCCAATCTATCTTGTGATAATGTGTGAATCGCCCTACCTTGAAGCTTCTAAAGGATGGTTTGCTGTTGGAGATGATCCTTCAAGAGATGCTAAATGGATACAAGATACTATTTGAAAATAAGTAGATAATAGTATCCATTTTCACTTCTTTTCTTTTCTCAACAAAAGAAATAATTGATCGCTACTAATATGAGGTAGTAACCTTTAGAAGAAGATGGCTTAATTGAGCCGATTATGTTCATATCCCATACCCAAATAACAATGAGGATACTATTGGATGTAGAAGATTTGGATGTTGATGGATGAAATCATCGTGAATTTGGAATAAGTAATATTTTCTTATGTATTCGATGCAATCTCTTACCATCATGGGCCACTAGTAGTCCAAATGTTTGATTTTCATCATTATTTTTGGGTCTGATTGATGAGCTTTGATAATACACCAAAGTGAACCAGTTGGGTCAAAGGGTTAAAAAGAACCAAACCTTAGATCGGGCATGAGCCAATACACTTGAGGTAAAGAACTGCCTTGATACCAACCTATAATGAGCTCTAGGCACAAGGGGTGCAAGAGGCCCGAAACCGAGTCATAAGGAGCCCAACATTCTTAGTTGAAATAATTACACTGAGTTTCCATTGATCTTAAATACCTTGGTGTAAGTAGTCTAGAGTTTGGATCATTATGTACTCTTATCCTCAAGGAAACCTTGACAAATTCAGGATCTATGATAATCTATCACAAGTAATTCAAAAAGATTATGGCCCCTAAATTGCAGGATATGCTCCACAGTCTATAAAACATGGCCTTCTCTGAAAAGATAACAACTAATGCCTCTCTCCCTCAATAATAGACTTTGTGTCCCCCTGCTTGACTTGAGCATTGGAATGGCCATCGCCGAAGAGTTTCTACTGGTCCTCTTTACTTTTTCTACTATTATAGATTACCGAAGTAGTGACCTAGCAGATTAATCTCGAGAAGCATCTCGAACCAAAATCGGTGGAGAATTGAGCTCCGTCAATAAATTGGTGCTTTCATTGAGATCTGCTCCACTTTCCTTTTTGGCTAATCAAAGAGATCCTCCATGATCTTTTAATGATCACATCCAAGGTAGCATGACCTATGTCATCAAAGAATCCACCTGGGGCCAGATGGCTCCCACCCCAGTGGGATCCCATAATTCATCAAATGGGCAATGTGCACTTGCTCAACAAGCTACCTTGGTGCCTAGGCCTCCCCCACATTCTCATGGTGCTATCTAATAATCGGTACCTGAGGTACCTTCAAGGTCCACTAATCTAGTGAGCTAACAAGAGTTCCAAACCCTGGCCACTATTGTATAATAATTTACATAACTACTGGAGGTTCTAGTATAGGCCATGTAGAAATTATAGACTCAATAACAATAAAACCTAGCTCGACCCAAGGTGTTGCATTGAACCAAACACACAAGTCATAGCATCAGGTCAAGAGCTAGCTGCACCTTAGTGTATAGTAACACCTAAGCTACCATGACCCATTAGTGGCATTTTGCATGCGGTACCATCCCTCAAGGGACTATGATGGGTGCGACCCCACCTATGATCTAGTTGATGAAACCATGTATTCTTCACATGCCAGTTGAGCATCAGCTAGGGATGCCTATGATGCCTTAGGAGAGGCTATGGCATATGTAACTCATGAGAGATCTAAAGCCCCAGGCCATCCGAGACACTTAAGGTATGAAATTCCTCTCATTCTCGAAATTGCATATTCTCCTATTCAGCCAAAGTTTCGATAGCCTCCATATGAGATATATAATGCTTTGAAAGACTTGATGGATAATTTTAGCATATTTCAGAATGCCATGATTTTACAAGGTACATTGGACTCTACCATGTGCAAGGCATTTCCAATGACATTATAAGGCACAGCCTGATCCTAGTATTTCAGGCTTTCAAAGTATTCAATTATCTATTTTGATGACTTGGTGGACAAGTTATAGAACAATCTGCTTCACTAATAACACAATGAAACCCATCGACACTGCGAACACTAAAATAAAAGAAGGGAGAGAGACTCAGGGAATATTTGGCTCGCTTCAATGAGGCTAGATTGGAAGTGATCGAGTTGGATATTTCCATCGTCCTCGTTGTTGTAATCAATGGAATTTGGCAACTTCAAGTGGTCTATAAAATGGCTTGCCACCCTCCAAAAAGCCTACTAGAGTTCATCCAGCTAGTTAGAGAGTACATTGATGATGAAGATGTCATTTCAGCAAAGAAGGAATCTGAGGCTAATAAGAAGTAGAAGAAAGAGTCCTAGAAAGTCAAGCTCCTTGAGCCCAAAAAATAAAGAACAAGATGGAAGGAACACCAACCTAAGTTTTAAGCTTATACACCATTGAACAACTTGAGGTCCGAAGGCCTTGCTCATATTGAATACCATGACTTCTTGCAGGGGTGTTATCCAATCTGCACTACTCAACACAATGTTGACAAGTTAAGATATTGTCACTTCCATCGAGATTATAATCATCTCATTGAAGAGTGCCACCATCTTACAGAAGAAACTAAAAGGCTCATCAAGGAAGGCCACCTTGGATAGTTTGTAGTTGTGATGAATGAGCTAAAGAAACTCGCTTGCATGAGCATCATCTATGAACTTCTCCTTAGATGAACCATACCCTTGAATTGCAAAATCTACCTTTGAGGGGCAATCTCAACATGATCTTGATGAGCCTGTGAGTTTAAAGTGAAGCCTCGATGTTAACCTCTAAATTCTGAACCATTATTGGGGGGCACAAGGAAGTAAAGGGAGAAATGAAGAGATAATATTATGAGCTTATACATTGGGACATAATCTTTTTGGAAAAAAACCTAGGGAAAATTTTGACACTACATACTGATGCATTAGTGATTTTAGCAATCTTGGATGGCTACATTACACATCGTATCATGATTTATACATTAAGCTCAGCAAATAATTTGTTGAACTTATGATCGAATGAAGATGAAGCAAAAGATAGAGCTATACATCGAGACACACACTGGGTTTGTCGGAGATATGATAACCCCTCTTGGCATGATCGATCTACCTCTCAAAGTTTGGGTGAATCCCAATAGAACCACAATTAAAGCAAAGTTTGTGGTGGTTTGTGCATGCTCCATCTATAATGTGATATTGGGTTGCCCAACCCTTAATTAGCTCCAAGTGGTAATTTCAACTTTTATTTAATTATGAGTTTTTTGACTAAACATGGCACAAGTGAAATGTGGGGAGACCAAAGCTTGGCTAAGAAGTATGAAGCAATCTATAGGCAGGACAACTCTAATGGCAAAAGAAAGGTCAAGTAGTAGCTAATGAACCCACCTCTAATCTAGAGGAGGCATATGCCAGGCCAACCACACAACCCGTCAACTAGACTTCGAGCGTTATAATGCTTCCCAACACATGACATGTGAGCAACCTTAAAAGGTTCTATTTTTAAAATAAATTCCCTTCTTTCTTATTTTAAAGGTTATCTTTCTCACGAAGACCTCATCTCGAATAAGGCATAAGGATGTAGATCTACATGAGGTGCAAAGACCTGATCCCAAATGAGGCATAAGGCCTTGGTTCTATACTAGCCATAAAGACCTCCTCCAGAATGAGGCATAAGACATTAGCTCTACATCAGACACAAAGACCCAAAATAAGGCATAAGATATTAGCTCTACATCAGACACAAAGACCTTATCTCAAATGATAAATAAGACATTAGCTCTGTGCTAGGCATAAAGCCTCATCCCAAATGAGGCATAAGACCTCAAATCTGTACCAGACATAAAGACCTCATCCCAAATGAGGCATAAGACCTCGACACCATGCAAAGCATAAAGACCTTGCCTTGAATGAGACATAAGACTTTAGCTCTATGCCAAGTACAAAAACCTCATCTCGAATAAGGCATAGGACCTCACCTCAACACCAAACATAAAGACCTCATATTGAATGAGGCATAATATCTCATCTTGTGCCAAGCACAATGATCTCATCTTGAATTAGGCATAGGACCTCGACTCTATGCTAGGCACAAAGACCTTATCTCAAACAAGGCACAAGAGCTCAACTCTATGCTAGGCACAAAATGTCATCTCAAATGAGGCATAGGACGTTAGCTCTATGCCAAACACAAAGACCTTGTCTCAAATAAGGCATAGGACCTTGGCTTTATGCCAAATATGGAGACCTTATCCCAAATGAGTCATAGGACCTCGGCTCTACACTAGGCATAAAGATCTCATTCTAAATGAGGCTTAAGAAATTGGCTCTATGCCAGGTACAAAGATCTCATCTCGAATGAGGTAAAAGACCTCAGCTCTATACGAGGCACAAAGACCTCACTTCGAACAAGGCATAAGATCTCAGCTCTATGAAAGATACAAAGACCACATCCCGAATGAGGCATGGCTTTACACCAAGTATAAAGACCTTATCCCAAATCAAGGATAAAACCTAATTATAAATGAGGCATAAGATCTTCTCTCTATGCTAGGCATAAAGACCTTGTCTTAAATAAGGCATAAGATCTCAACTCTACTCTAAGCAAAAAGACCTCATCTTGAACAAGGCATAGGACCTCAGCTCTAGGCTAGACACAAAGACCTCTTCCTAAATGAGGCATGAAACCTTAGCTCCATGCCAAGGACAAAGACCTCATTCTTAATGGGGCATAAAACCTCTACTCCATGCCCTTGGCTCTGCACCAAGCATAAAACTTTGGCTCAAAGCCAAGCATAAAGACCTTATCTCAAATGTGTCATAAGACATTAGCTTCATGTCAAGCACAAAGACCTCATTCTGAATGAGGCATAGGACCTTGGTTCCATGCCAAGCCCAAAGACCTTATACCAAATGAGGCATATGATCTCAGCTCTGTGCTAGTTACAAAGACCTCATCTAGAACCAGGAATAATATCTCATATTGAATGAGATATAGGGCCTCAACTTTGTGTTAAGCACAAAGTTCTTATCTTAAAAGAGGCATATGATCTCAGCCCCATGTCAAGCACAAAGACCTCATTTCAAATAAGGCATAAGACCTCAGCTCTACAATAAGCACAAAGACCACATCTTAAATAAGGAATAAAACCTTGGCCCCACACCAGGCACAAAGATCTCATCCCAAATGAGGCATAAGACTTTGGCTCTGTGCTACGTATAAAGACCTCATCCCAAATGAGGAATAAGATCTCAACTTTGTGCCAAGCACAAAGACCTAATCTCAAAAGAGGCATAGGACCTCAGCTTTGCACTTGACACAAAGACCTCATCCTGAACGAGACATAAGATCTCAGTTCTGCACCAAGCACAAAGACTTCATTATGAATGAGGCACAAGACCTTGGCTTCATGCTAGGCATAAAGACTCATACCATATGAGGCATAAAACCTCATCTTTATGCTAGGCATAATGACCTCATCTCAAACAAGGTGTATGACCTTGGCTCCATGCCATGCATAAATACCTCATCCTAAATGAGGCATAAGACCCCAATTCCACACTAGGCACAAAGATCTCATCCTGAATGAGGCATAAGACCTCAGATCTGCACCCTTAGCTCTATCCTAAGTGCAAAGACCTTGTCTCAAATAAGGCATAGGACCTCATCTCTATGCCAAACATAAAGATCTCATCCTAAATAAGGCATAAGACATTGGCTCCATGTTTGGCACAAAGATCTCATCCTAAATGAGGCATACAACCTTGGCTCCATGCCAGTCCCAAATACCTTATCGTAAATAAGGCATACAATCTCAACTTTATGCTAGGCACAAAGACTTCATCCCAAATAAGGCATAGGACCTGGACTCTATGTTAGGCACAAAGTCCTCATCTTGAAAGAGGCATCAGACCTTGAATCCATGCTAGGCATAAAGACCTCACCTTGAATGTCCATAAGACCTGGGCTCTATGCCAGACACAAAGACCTCATCTTAACTGAGACATAAGACTTGGGCTCCATATCAAGTATAAAGACCTCATTTCGAATAAGGCATAAGACCTCAACTTTGTACCAAGCACAAAGATCTCATCCCAAATGAGGCATAAGATCTCAACTTTGCATTAGGCGTAAAGACCTCATCCCAAATAAGGCATAAGATTTTGGCTCTGTGCTAGGCACAAAGACCTTATCCTAAATGAGGCATAGGACCTTGACTTCGTACTAGGAACAAAGAACTTGTCTTGAATGAGGCATAAGATCTTCACTCTATGCTAGGCATTAGGCATAAGATCTTAGCTTCTCATTAGGTACAAAATACCTCATTCTGTACAAGGTGTAATACCTCAATTTCATGATACAAACAATTAACCTTGTCCGATACCAGGCAAAAGGTCTCAATTTATACAAGGTGATGAATTCTAGGAGAGCACAATTGACTAGAACCTCTTTGTTTAAAGTGGGTATCTAGTTTCTATTTTGGAGACTATTTGAGTCATGATGGTTAGACCATTGGTTAACACCTCAAAGAAAACAATTCTACTTAGAAAAAGGCTTAGGTTCCCAAAGGCACAAGACTAAGCTCTTGCCCATCTTTACTTGTAAGACATGAGTCATGCCCAAAGGTTGCTTCAGCATAATCATTTGAATAAACCAAGACACTTACCTTGGGGCACTAAGATGACTAGTCTATTGTTGTTTAAGAAAATACATTTTGTCAAAATGATGATGGAAAACAAATTACACCAACACAAAAGATGAGTTACAAAAGAAAAGTTTTCCTAACTATCCTTTAGTGTGTTAGGAACTTCTATTAAGCCCCCTTCATCCTCAAAGAATGGCCAAAACCAATATAGGTAGGAACCTTAGTGCTCTCACTTGGGAAGAATTGGCATCAATGACCTCTCCATACTACACCCAAAATTGCTTTACTCAAACTAGATTGAAGATATTTGCATGCAAATTGTGTGGATTGAACCTCACAAAGATATGAATCACTGTGTCTTATCAAGTTAGATATTCATCCTCATATTCTTTAGCGTTGAGACTGCCTAACTCCCTTAGGAACCCCTCAGTCTCTTTATACTCATGGATTACAAGTTCTTTGGTATCTTTGATAAGTAGTTCAAACTCTTCACTTCGGCAAAATGAAGTAATTGCATTTTCCTTGGCCTTAATGAATTTCACAAGTGTGGACTCTTTGCTCTTTCTCACTCTCCCACTATCCTGCGTCACGCTCCTCAACTAAATCCCTCTCTTCCACTACCTTTTGTATGGCCTCACACAGCATTGGTGGAAGCTTGAGAAGCAGTGAGCTCCAGCTGAATTAAGTCCAGCTCAAACTTGAAAGCTTTGATATCAACTTCGACACTCTTGAACTTCAAGTTGTAGTTAGAAGCCTCCCTCTGTGCTTCGAGAAAATGCCTTTTAGCATGATGAATATACTCAGCCATCTGAAAGCTAGGTTAAGTGTGCCATCTGAAAGCTAGGTTAAGTGTAAGTACAAAGAGTCACATGAATAAAATAATGATGGAGGAGAATCCCAAAATGAGAAGACTTACATTATGCGAGACATTTACCCCACTCAAAAATAATTTCCTTACTGGCATCCTCACTATATGGGAGTTGGGGTAAAAAGCCCCCTCAGAAACATTCTTATTACCCCCCTTGCCATGGTGCCTCATGGTGATTAGAGCAAGATAGTGGGACACATTCGAAAGAAAAGTTGGAAGCAGAATATTTGCCTCTCAAAGTGACTTTGATTTGAGTGGATTCTCCTTTGGCACTCTAGGACTTTCCTTGGACACCCTAAGACCATCCTTTAACACCTCGATAGATCTAAGGGAATTCTCCCCAAACACTACAATGGACTCGAGATTATGGGATCAAAATTGACCACTTGAGATAGTGAAGACCCCAAGGAGCAACCTCAAATCGCAAACCAAAATTTGTTTTAATTTAAAGTGTGCTATTAGGTGTTGTGGGAACATACTTCCAATAGGTGTAAACCCCTATTATTAATTACCTCAATAATTATCCAAAATCTCCTAAAGCAAGAAACTTAACTAATAAAATAGAGACACAAAAAAGAAAAGAAAAAAGTATTATTTGATTGATTTTAAGATAGTACATAACTTAAGCAAGGGTATGCCCTCACTTTACAATGAGTTTTAACACCAAATTATATAAAATATAAAATAAATAAAGAAATAAAAAAGAGTGGAGGAGAAGTTGTGGTATGTGCTACTACCCCACTCGCCCTATGCTGGATCATGTGACATCTGACCCAAGTCAACTCGGTCTTTAGCAAGTGTTGATGGCATTGTCTGAGGAGATGTGAAAAGAAATAGGAGGAGTTTAAAGTGTTTCCAATAGCTTTGAGCTTCAGTGATAACTTTGCCGGATGACATTGCCAGTGTCTTGTTGGGATTGGCCTGAAGTGTTTTTGATAGCTTTGAGCTTTGGTGATAACTTCATGATTTGAAGTATTTCCATTAGCCAATAAGGCATTGGTGATAACTTTATTTGGATTGGAGTATTTTTGTTAGCCAATAAGTCATTGATGATAACTTCATTGACCTTGAAGTGTTTCCATAGCTAATGAGGTATAGCCAATAACTTCATCATTTTTGGTAGCATCAACAATGACTTATAGTGTTGGGTATAGCTTTGAAAATCATGTTTTCAACTATTTTTGGGATTGACTAGCTTGAGGGATGTATTGTTAATGGCTTATGGGGTTGACAAGCTTGAAAGGGGCTCATCACCAACTACTTCTGGGGTTGACTAGCTTGAAGAGCGCATCATCAACTATTTTTGAGATTGAATAGCTTGAAGAGTGCATCTCCAACTACTTCTGGGGTTAGCTAGCTTGAAGGACGCATTGCCAATCACTTCAATAGTTGACTAGCTTGAAGTGTAGCCAATAGCTTTGAGCCTATTGGTCTTTAACTTCTTTGATTAGGTAGCATCACCAGTGGCTTAGGGGATTGGGTATAACTTTGAAGTGTTGCCGACAACATTGAGTATGTTGGCAATTAACTTCTTTGATTTGGTAACATCACCAATAGCTTGGGGGGTTGGGTATAGCTTTGAAGTATGGCTAACAACTTGGAGCGTGTTGTCGGTTGACTTTATTTGAATGAGGCATTGTGGCTAACTAACTAAGTGAGTTCAAGTTTAGCTTAGTTTAGTTTGATTTGAAGTGTTGCCAATGCTTTTGGGTTGGCTTGGCTTGGAAGATGCATCATCAATGACTTCTGGAGTTGACTAGCTCTGAAGTGTGGTCAAGGGCTTTGAGCATATTGTTGCTTGACTTCACTTGAACAAGTCATTATGGCTAATTGACTTAGCAAGTTTGAGCCTACCTTAGTTTAGTTTAAATTAAAGCATTGCCAATGGTTTCAAGTTGGCTTAGCTTGGAAGATGAATCATCAATGATTTATGGGGTTGATTAGCTTTGAAGTATGACCAATGACTTTGAGTATGTTGGCAATTAACTTCTTTAGTTTGATAGCATCATTAATGACTTATGGAGTTGGGTATATCTTTGAAGTGTTGCTAAAGGTTTTTGTAACACATCCAGTGAGACTCAATTTGATCCTATTTAGTTCTATTCAAAATAATTTTGGTTTAGGTTGGGATGATAACATCACCCTTTGTTCATAGCCTCAAACTATTGCTAGAGGTTTAGCACTCCCAGTGGGACTCAATTTGACCCTAATTAGTTCTACCAGGACTACTATGGTTTGGGTTTGAGTTCAATTTCATGTAGCTTGAGTCAAAGTTCAACCTTGTGTTGGACCTTTATCGAGTTCTAGTTTGTTGGATTTTGGCTCAAGTTCAAGTCAACTTGGTTTTGGTTCAAGCTTAGCCTGGCTTAGTTCTACTTTGGCTTTGATTTTGCCCTCTTAGTTTGGACTTGATTTAACCTAATTAGGATTTGATTAAAGCTTAGTTCAATCTAGATTGGAATTGATTTGAACTTAAGTTGATTTTAAGTTAACCTATCTCGAGTTTGATTAGGGTTGAGTCTGTGTTTATTTGATATAGGTTAACTCATTTTGGATTTTAGTCCATTTATTTGATCAATTTAAGTCTGTTTGAGTCAACTTGGCCATTGTCCATTTGTTGTGATTGAGTTCAATTTTAATATGATTGAATTACTTTATGTTAAGCAATTTGATTTGAGGATTCCTAGTTATTTACAATAATTTTAGGCTAGTCCATGGTTTGGCTTTAAGTATGCGAATTTGAGGATTGGCTTAGCTTGCATGCTCGAAAGCTAGCTTAGGAGTGCAAGCTCGAGGGATGACTGGGTGTAAGTCTGAAAATTGGCTGAGAAGCTAACCCAAAGGCTGTCTGACTATAAGCCCGAAGGTTGCTTGAGGTGTGAGCTCAAAGACTACCAAGTGTGAGCCCAAAGGCTGGTTTGGATGTGAGCACAAAGGTTGGCTAAGTGTAAGCCCAAAGGCTTATTGGGTGCGAGCTTGAAGGTTGGCTTAGTGTGAACCTGAAGGCTGGCTAGGTGTGAGCCCCAAGGCTGGCTTGGATGCGAGCTTGAAGGTTGGCTAAGTGCAAGCCCAAATACTGACTTTGATGTGAGCCTAAAGGCTAGCTGAGTGTGAGCCTAAAGGCTGGCTGAATGTGAGCTCAAAGGTTGATTGAGTGTGAGCCTGAAGGCTAGCTTGGATGTAAGTCCAAAGGCTGGATAAGTGTGAGCCTAAAGGCTAGCTTGGATGTGAGCCTAAAGGCTAGCTTGGATGTGAGCCCAAATCTAGTTGAGTGCAAGCTCGAAGGTTGGCTATGTGTGAACCTAAAGACTGGCTTGGATGTGAGCCTGAAGGCTAGCTAAGTGTGAGCTCAAAAACTTGCTAAGTGCGAGCCTGAAGGCTAGCTTGGATGCAAGCCCGAAGATTGGCTGGGTGTGAGCTTGAAGGCTAGCTAAGAGTGATAGGGATTCACCATCTTTGAGGGACCATGAGCAGTGTTGAGGGTTCACCATCTTCGAGGGGTCATGAGCAGTGTCGAGGGTTCACCGTCTTCGAAGGGGCTGTAGGTGGCCAATTCTTAATAGTCCACTATCTTTGAGGGGCTATGAATGGCTGTAGTATTGATGGAGCTTTGTCATCGTGCCAAATACCATAGGTGGCCATGATGTTGATGAAGCTCTATTGAAAATCAAGGTGAGAGAAGTCTTTTCTCTTTTTTATTTTTGTGAGCAAACTCTCCTTTTCTTTTTTTTCTATTTTTGCTGAAATTTCTTTTTTATTTTTCTTTTGCACAATAACCTTTATTATTATTATTATTTATTTTCTTCCTACTTCTTCTTCTTCCTTAATTTGCTCGTGCCCCCCCAAACCTTCTCTTCTCCTCTCATGATCAGGCTATGGTGGCCCCATCCGTTTGTCACCCAATTCTAGCTAGAAATGGCTTGGTTTCCTTGTGGCAAGGTGGGGGGGTGGGATCTTGCCTCCAATCTCACAGCTAGATCTGGTTGGATCTAGCCAAATCTAGCTTGTAGCAATGGCTTTAGTGGCTTAACGGTGGTGGAAAGGAGGCCAGAGGCAGAGACTGTTGGGTTGGAGGAAAAGGCAGCTCAATGGGCTCAGGCAGTGACTTGCGGGTGGTTGAGCAGAGGTACAATGAGGCCAGTGTAGGGTTTGGAGGTAGAGGTGGCTAGGTGGGCTTGGGTGGTAGTTGGCTCCTTTGGCTACTATTGGAGATGGTGGTGCTATCAATTTGGTTCAAACCCTTGCGAGCATGGGCTGGTGGAGGGTGGAGTTCAGTTGGCCGAAGGGTCTAGTAGTAATTCAAGTGTAGGTGAGGTATCACGAGAGAAGTTGGCTAGGTTAACCACATTCAGCCAGACCTAGCTCTTGGCACGCAAGATCTCGAGCAAAACATGAGTGCTACAAGAATTCAAGGAAGAAAGAAGGAAATGTAAAGAAAGCTAAGTGACAAGGAACTTACCCTTTTCTTTGATTCTTCTCGTTGATTTACTTCTTTTGATGATGATGATATTTCTCTAATCTTCTTCCCCTCATTCTCCAATTTTTTTGATCTCCTTCTGTTTCTTTTTAGGTCAATAGGTTTATATAAGGCTCAAGAAAATTGAGTTGGTTTGGAATCAATCTCATTCAAAACTTGAATTGAGAATTTTATCTATTTGTGTTTGGATGAGTTTTGTTTGAATTAGATTGTTGTGGATGGATATGGATGTAGTTTCGTTAAGATTAGATAAGTCTTTAGAGAGATGTAGATAAGCTTATCCGTTATAGATAATAAAATTTCAAAAATATACTCATTTGGGATACTGAAATTATAGAGGGGTTATTTATAATTTTTTGAAAAATTAAACTAAATGATAATTTTATAAATTTTTGCAAAAAATACTTATTTATAAAATTGTAAAACTTTCAGGGCCTCTTTTAAATAAAATTTGGACTTATTCACAAATAAAACTTTTTGAGAAATTTATTTGCAAAAAAGTTAAAATTCTAGGGGCTTAGTTGTAAACACAAAATTTTTGAGGAGCTTATTCACAAACCTTGGATTTCATAAGGATTGAATTATAATTATCATTCTCTTAAGGGATTTATTTACAAACCCTAAATTTTGCAAATTGATTTTATAATTTTAGGATTTTGTCAGACTTTTTTGCAAAATTTCTATTCCAATATCTATTTGTAAGAAAAATCCAACCAAGGATTCATTTATAAAGATTTATTCAATCCAAATACCTGTTTGCAAAATTTTTGCATTTTATTATTTTATCCAGATTTTAGATAAATTTTGGGCCTAATCTTGGTCTAAATATTTAGCCCACTTAGTCCATTTAGATTAGGCCTATATTGAGTCTAAATTTCTTAAGAATTTAGGCCCAAATGGAGCTCAATTTTAATCAAACTCGGATGCAATTTAAGTCTGACTAAAATCTACATTTAAAATATAATTTAGTGGCATACAAACCTCAATTTTAATCATATTCCAATCAAATTTGATTGTAAATCACCTGAAATAGATTACCCTCTTTGTAGCCTCTTCTCGAGTTCTGACAAGATGAGAGAGTGTGAACAATTTTTAAGTACTTGCCCCTGCATCAACTTTCAGGAGTTGACTATATGAGTTTGAATTGCCACATGAGAGTGGACTTATCATGTGACAATGGACTTATTTTAACACATGAGAGTGGACTTGGTTAGCCACATGGAGCGAGTTTGAGTTACCACAATAAGTAGACTTGGACTGCCACAATGAGTGATTTTGATTTGCCACGATAAATGGACTTGAGTTTCCACAATGAAGTGGACTTGATTTTACATAAAAAGTAAACTTAATTTAACACATGAAAGTAAATTTGATCTATTATGTAAAAGTGGATTTGATTCACCATGTAGATATAGGCTTAATCGCCATGTAACATGGACTTAATTTGCCACATGAAAGTGGACTTAGTTTTGTCACATAGAGTAGAATTAATTTGCCATATGGAAGTGGACTTAACTTGCTATATAGATATGGGCTAAATCGCTATGTAATATGGACTTGATTTGTCACGTGAAAGTAGCCTTAGTTTACCATGTAAATACAGGCTTAATAGTCACACAAAATGGATGAAGTTTTGTGTCCATATTTTGCCTAAAGAAATATAGAGTGCATGTTTAACTGAGCATTTCTTTTTGAGGAAGTTGAATGTTCCATTATAGACAAAATATAGACACTTCTGATTGTCATTGTTGTTGTCTCTAGAGCTTAGGTATAGTACCTTTTGAGAAATCGACCATTGATTGGTGGCATAAGCCTTTTCCCTTATCATCGATTAGTTGGTAGGATCCCCCTTCAAATATCCTTTTAACGATATAAGGGACTTCCCAATTAGGCTCGAACTTGCCTTTTTTTATTTTGGTTTGGGATTATGGGTCTTCTCAGAATTAAGACCATTTTCTCCTTCTCAAAGGACATAAGCCAAGCCATCTTGTTGTAGGCCTTATCTATTTGGACTCAATACATTTTTAGGTTTTGCTGGGTCACGAGCCTCGTCTTGTCTAGAGAGTCTAGCTCATCAAGGTGAAGATGAACGTTGTCTTCTCTTGTAATTTCTTCTTACAAGGTAATCATTAGAGAGGGGATTTGCACCTCTAGTCACAAGACTACCTTAGTCCTGAACACCAATGTATATGGCATTAATTGGGTAGGGGTTCGATATATGGTATGATAGGCCAATAGTGCCTCAACAAGCTTTGGGGACCAATCTTTCTTATTTCTAGCAATAACTTTATTCAAGCTCTTGGAAAGGGTCTTGTTGAATGTCTTAACAAGCCCTTTAGCTCTTGCATTATAGATGGATGAATATCTCTATTCTATATTGTGATGATGCACGAATAATCCTACTTTGAAACTTCTAAAAGATGATCTATTATTTAAAATGATCCTTCAAGGAACACCGAATCAGTACAAGATATTTTCTTGAAAGAAGTGGATAATAATATCCACTTTTACCTATTTTAATAGAATCACTTTAGCCCACCAAGAAAAGTAATCGGTTATTGCTAGTACGAAGTGACGGCCTCTAGAAGAAGATGGTTTGATTGGGCCGATGATGTCTGTACCCTATACCTCAAATGGCCGTGAGGACATTGTTAGATATAGAGGGTTTGGGATTTGATGGGCCCGATTGATGAGCCCCACAGACTCCAAAATATACTTCATACATAACTTCTTTGGCCTCTTTATTTGAGAGATAGCGCAGAAGTAGTTAATTGAAGGACCTTCTATAAAGAGTCATTGATAAGCAAAAAGCACATGGTCCTCTTTCTGTGTTGTGTCTGTATAGATTTATCTTCTAGGAATTCTCCACTTTTGAGGTAGTTGGTGAATGGTGTTCTCCAATTGGTGGCCCCTTTCGCTAGTTTAGACTTAGTCCTCTCGTGTTTGATGCTAAAGATTAAGCTCATCACTTGCCTATGATGGACTATGATTAGAATTTTTCCTTGATCAGGGTTTGCTAATATCTTGGGTAGTTTGTCTAAGGGTCAGCTTTCACATTGATGGACTGAGGAACCTTAGTTATTTGAATATGTGGGATTTGTCTTATGAGCTCTTGTGCCTTTTCATGATATTTCAAGAGTTCAGATCTATAGATTTTGTATTTGTCATGGAATTCATAGATAACTAATTGTGAATCACCAAAAACATATAGGCATGATATTTCCATATTAAGGGCCATTTCCAATCCTACAATTAGGGCTTGATATTCAGCTTTATTATTTATGTGGAATAGAACTATCATAAAATGCCCCCATTTGGAATGACACAGACGAGTCAAATGCTTTCTTTGATTTGTGAAAGCTTTGGTATAATCTTTAGTTTGGTGGATGATTCTCCATCAAAGTATAGCTTTTGGTAAGGTTCCCCTTTTTCGACAAAAAAGATTTCTTCGTTAGGGAGCTTGCAACTTAGAGGAGAATCGTCAAGTGCTAAATGAGCTAAGAGAAAATTAGTGAGCGCTTTCTCCTTGACTACCTTCTGGGGAGTGAATTTGATATCATTTCATGAGGATTAAAGCCCATTTTTGCTAGCCTCCCAGTGAGTATAGGCCTAGCCATCAGGTACTTTATGGGATCAATCTTTGATATTAAAATGACTTGATGAGAAAGTAAATAATGGCTCAGCTTCTTGATCACAAATATGAGCATCAGATAATTCTTTTCTATGGGGGGAGTATTTGCTTTCTACCCCCACCAACATTTTATGTAGATAATAGAGTGTGTTTTCTTTACCCTCTTCATTATTCTAGGCAAGAAATGCCTCCAGAGATCCTTCCATTACTGCTATATAGAGGATAAGGGGTTTATCGGATAGAGGTGCCGCCAGGACTGGTGGATTTAGGAGATACTATTTTATCTCTTCAAAGGCTTGTTGGCAGTCTTGATCCCAAATGAATGGAGTGTCCTTCTTCATCAACTTGGAAAAAGACTTGCATGTTCTAGAGAGGTTTAAAATGAATCTTCTTATGTATGTATGTTGGCCTTGGAATGACCTCAATCGCCTTAAATTGCTGGGTGGTGGCATATCCAAGATAGTTTTGACCTTAGATGGATTGATTTCAATCCCTAGATGTCTAACAATAAAGCTGAAGAATTTTCTTGCTGATACCACAAAAGCACACTTTATAGGATTCATCTTTAAGTTATATCTCCTAAGGCAGTCGAATACCACTTTTAGGTCTTGAATGTGCCTATCTTTAGACTTAGTTTTGACCATCAAGTCATCCACATAACACTCCACTAACTAGTGTATGATGTCATTAAAGATTTGAATCATGACTCTTTGGTAAGTGGCGCCTATATTCTTAAGCCCAAAGGGCATCACCTTATAGTAGTAAATGCTAATTGGTGTTCCAAAGGCCATATGTTTCTCATCATCTAGGTGTGTTTTGATTTGCCTATGTCCTAAAAAACCATCCATGAAGGAGAATATTTCAAAATTGGCCATGTTGTTAATCATGATTTTCATTATTGACAATGAAAAATCATCTTTTGGACATGCTTTATTCAAGTCCTTGTGGTCCACACAAATGTAAATTTGGCCGTTCTTTTTCTTGACAAGCACGATGCTTGTCACCCAATCTGAAAATTTTTTCTCTTTGATGAATCCTACTTCAATCAGTTTCTTCATTTCTTCTATTACCTTCTATTCTTCATCAAGTTTCATCTTCCTAGGTGCTTGTTTCATAGGTGGAAGCTTAAGATTGGTAGCTAGTTTGTGGACTACAACTTCAAGATCTAGTCTAGGCATCTTCTTTAGCTTTAGATGAAGTAGTCAATGTACTCTTGGAGCATTGCTTTGAGTTGGATTTGACTTTCTTTTGAAAGTTAAGTGCTAATAAAAGTCGGCTTGGGTCCTCCTCTAAGCCTAGGTTAATCTCCATCAGTTCATCAATTCTGGCTTGCCTCCCATTCTCAAGTCTTGGTGGAGTTTCTTTTGGCTTTAGGATTATTTCTTCACCAAGTGATTCATCATGTCGAGTGAGTTTGGCAAAGGTTTATCTGAAGGCATTTTAGTTGCATCATTCTCCCTTTCTTTTGGTTCTAATGAAATTCCACCGAGGATATCACCTTCTTGTGATATCTAAAAAATTATGGCCACCTCAATGCATGTATTGTGGGTATTAATATCATTTGGTCATCTTGAATATCAGAGAGAGGTCCAATAGTGGCCATAAGACATGTGTGAGCATTTGGAGTAATATAGTTTAGTCCTGTGGTATTCTTATTTTCTCTTCTAGGGATATAAGCACATCCTTGGGGTGGATCCCATACATTTGTGAAGAAATGACTCTCTCTTTTTTTTGTGGACATCCATAGCTAAATTTTTTGATTATCTGATGAACCTTGTGTGAGAAATATTTAGGCATGACTACTAGTTGATGGTCACCATCGTCCGCTAGATGTTTAGTCTCTAGGATTTCATGTATTCTTGGAGCACAAGGGATTGCCTTGTAAAAATAGTATTTTCTTTTCTCCTTTGCACCATGGAGGAATGTAGAAAGTCATTAATTCTTTTGCGACATTGATGCTCAACTCATCTAACAGCTTAAATAAGCCTTTCAAAACTTTAGTAACAAGGAGAGTATTTTCTGTTTGACCTCTATTATCATCTTCATCAGAAGTATAACTACCAAGGTAGACTTGCAGGGCTTCTTTATCTAAAGAGGCTGGGTCAAAATCACTTCCTACGTGAGGAGAAGCAAAAATCAAGCTAGTAATCTTTTACTTTACTTGATTGATAAAAAGAAAATCCTCTATTGGCATGGAATCTTTGGTAGAATTTTGTATCATCATAATATATCCCATGAACATAAAAAGGGTATACATCTCCATCAATCCAGTATTCTTTACTATCCTTGAAGTATTTGAGGCATTGATATAGGATTGATGGCACTACTTTATTTCCATGTAGCCACAGCCTCTCTAGTAGTACTTTGTATGATGCATTAGTATTGATCACATAAAACTTCACGTCTATCATCATTTTGCCTACTTCTAGAGGGATAGTTATGGCTCTCAGAGCTCTTTGGTTATTCTGATTAAACTCTTGTATGGTTATAATCTCAGATGATAGGTGACACATTTCCAAAGTTAGAGATCTTAGAGTTCTAAGAGTCATCAAATTACTGAGGAACCTGGGTCAATCAGGATGTGATTGATCTTAATCCCATCATTATTCCCTGTAACATAAAATAGTCTATTATGGTCTGTTATTCCAAGTAGTAGGCCATCATTTGTGAAAGTGATAATGGGAGTTTGGCATGTAGACAAAGACTTCTTCATCTTCTTTTCGGTAAAGTAAGCTTGGTAATTGGCTGGATTCTACAGGATGTGTACTAGTGTATCCTTGAGTTCTTGTAACATCATCAAGGCATCAAACACACTTAGCATGGCAATGATCTTCTTGAGGTGGGCTGCTATATTATATTCCACCTTTTTGGGTGCAGGTTCAATTTATGAGGGCTTGATGCCCTCATTTAAATTTCCTTTTCCTTATCCTTGGAGATATTCTTGTCCCTAGGCATTGGAGTTTGTCTCAAAGATAACACCTTTTCACCTCAGAGTTGTACTTGGTTTGCTCTCCTTAGTTGAAATTTGGCATTATGAGACCAATAAGGTTCATCTTTGGAGTCACTTCCAAAGCTAATCATACAATAAGAGATAGTGGACCATTACCCTAGTTAGTAGTTCCTTGAATGTCTTTAGAGGATGTGACTAACTAATAATCATCCTATTCAACATCAGAATTAGCTACGTGAGGTTTTCTCATAGAGAGGTCTTTAGAGACTCTTTGGATGAACTCTTCTACTTTTTCTGCTAGCATAACCTTATTTAGGACTTTATATTTAGGGTGTTTCTTCTGTGGATATTCAGATTGGCTTGGCTATGGATATTTAGATTGATTTGATGTGAGAGCAGAATGAGCTTTAGCATTAGCTCACTTGATCCTATCCTAAAATGCCTACTTCTTCCTTTAGCGCTTGCTAGTGTAAGGCCTTCCAAAGTTGTCATAAAGTTGCTTTGAGTTAGATATGGAGTCATATTCATCATTCATGCCTTGTATGCATAATTCCTCTAAAGTTGGCAAAGTGCATCCTTCCATAGGTTCTAGGACTAGGACCTCACCAAACCTAATGAGTTGAGCATTTATTGTTAGATTGCAAATGGAGGCTAGGATAGCATCTTGTCAGTGTTCACCTCAGATGTATGAGTTACCATGCAACAAGAGGTTATACATTAGATAACTCTCTTGGATAGTGTCTAGCTTTTTTGAATCATCTCTGGAGCAAGTGGCATGAGTGGTTGTTTTGATCCTAAGGAGGGTTGGAAAGTGGTTTCTCACCACCCTTATGAATTCTTTTGTATGGCTTTACCTTTTTTGATAGCATTTTCTCCATCCTCTCGACTTCCCCACAGAGCATGGTAGTCGTACTTGCCATACTTTCCATATGAGCAGTCATAGCCTTCATATGCTTGTTCAATATTTGCATTTGCCCCCTGACAAATCTCATGTTAGTTGTAGCTATCTCTTTCATAGTATGTAGCTGTAATCTGAGCATACCATAGTCTTACCCATGGGCAGACAACTTTCTAAGATAACCATCTCAAGAGTAGCCCTCAGGGAGACCTGTGGGATCTCTCATTTTATCAGTAACATACCCATTGAATCTATTCACTTCTTCTTGTCTTACACACTAAATTGTCTCATTATTGAAGTGACAGGGTGGGGATTGGCTTGGTTGTAAACCTCTAATGGTAAATATGACAGAGCATATTTCCACCAAAAGTTCACTTTCTTCATTTCCTGCATCAAGGTCTTCTAGTAAAGCTTTGAGTTTTTTAGGAAATAATTCTTCAAGAGTTACTTGGCTTCTTTCTCCATAAACATATTCCTCCCGAGCATCAATGTATTCTTAGATGGTTAATTTCTTGACATCGTATTCATCTGGCTGAACCAGCTTCTTCTTCTTGCTTCTATTCTTTCTCTTCTTGATGCTTCGAGCAAGTGAGATAATTTTCTTTGATGAGACTTTCTTCATTACCATCCCATGCTCTTTACAGTTTCTAGTCATTTTCTTTATCAATTTCTTAAGCCTTTTTGAAATGTAGATATTCCATAAATGCCTTTGTTTAGAAGTATATTGTGCTTCTTCTCTAAAGAGGATTTTAGTGAGTAGTTCATGGTCCTCGAACATAGTAATATAATTAATCTGCTCAATGGGTGTTTCGAGAAGGGCTTTCTTCGAAAGAGTTAGCATGCCTTCTCAATATTGCTTCTCGACTCAACCTTGAACACATAGCAGTCTTCAATGGTATGCCTCAAAACTCTATGGTAAAGTCAATAGATCGAGGGATATGTTTTGTTGGCCTCAATTGGCCTCTTGGATTCTAGCAATTAGAGGCCTAACTTCAGGCCATCCTAAAAGATTTTACCTACTCTTTCTCTTTTAAAAAAAATATTTCTTTCTGAGCCTTTGTTAGAAATCATTGGATCGTTCCTCCATCTCCTCCAAGAGTTGGTAGCTTCTGAGGATTACCCTTGTTCATGGTGGAGTCCAGAGATTTCTTTTGCTCAGTTGTTGTGAATGCAGCCCTCACATTTTTGGAAGGCTCTCCACACTTTACCTTATTATTTTTCAGCTTGAAACTTTGTAAACTAGATAAAGTCAGTGGCCCAATCCTTTCCAACTTCTTGACTTGCATGATGAGTTCTTGGAAGGTATGGATAGACGAGGTGTTCAAATAAGGTACCATCTATTCTTTACTTATGTTGCTGAGGACTAGGTTCATTGCCTCAAATTGGCTCATCGATTGTTCACACCTAATCCTGAGATTTCTCCACCATGAGATATAATCCAAAATTGACTCATTATCATATTTTGGTATTGAGACAAGGTCTACAATGGTCACTTTATCACTAACTCCTCCAAACCTAATTTTGAAAGTCTTTTTCACTTGTGCCCAAGTTTGTATGGATTTTGGTTGCAAACTAGCATACTACTCAAATGCTACTCTTATCAAGCTTGTTGAAAATTAGCTGAGTAACAATGATGAATAAGTACTTGAATCTCTACATAGATTCACAAGGTGAGATATGTGCTATTTATGATTGCCTATGCCATTAAACTATTTAAAATTAGGCACAGTATAGCTTTTGGGATATGGCACTCGGTCATAATTTCTAGGGTATGGTTTGGCAGCATCATTTACCCTACCTATCTCATTTTTTTTATCTCAACTGTGCAACTACCATTCATTATACATGCTATTATATAAATGCTGAGAGTTTCATATTGTCCGGAATTCCTAAAATTGGGGATTGGGTCTCCCTTACTAGAGGAGGTGCTTGTGAAGGGCCAACATTTTTGTGGATTTCATCCATAGGAGGTGCGCCTTTTGCCACCTCTATTGTTTGGGATGGCTATTGAGATCATTCCAACTTACCAACCTTTTGGCTCATTTGTAACATCATCTCCATCAACTCCATCAACTCCATCAACTCCATCAACTCCATGACTTTCTTTTGAGCTTTATCTTTCTCTTTACTTTGTTATCTTAACTATTCTTATAGTGCTTCTATGGTCACTTCTTGATTGGAGCTTTTAGTTATGACTAGGGCTTCCATTAGAACATGATGGTCTATGTCTTGAGAATCAAGTCTATGCTTCAAGTTGAGGCTAACTCCTCCCATCAGTCGAGTCATCTCACTCAAGAGTCTACTTATGGAGTGGGTCATCACACATTCTTTTTGGCATGGTAGCAAGGATTGGTTCATAAGAGTGCTCTCCTCTTGGATTTCTTCATTGGTAAACCTCACTTGGGTAGCCTTCTTTTGGCATTTGGCCGGCTGAGGTATAGGCTCGCAATCCTTCCCAATGTCATGATGAGAAATGATTTTGACAGTGTAGGTGGCCTCCTTTGGTGAATCCTCATGATGGGTTGTAGCTTTATGGTGACTCTTATGGTTTCGTTTAGTGATTTGCCCTTTTGTCACAATTTTAAGGCAAGATTGTGCCCCCTATGATTTGCTCCTACCCTTCTCTAAATTGCTTGATGGAGCGAAGGAGTTGGAGGTAGGAATGGTAATGACCAACTTTGTTTAAGGGGTAGGTTTCCCAAGTTAGCTGAAGATTCCAACAGCTTTCCCTTTACTTATGATAGTCAGGATGAGATTTTCTTCATTGCTATCTATGTTCAAATTTGCTTTTGATTGCCTCCTATGAGGAGTTGGGTAAAGGCAGCCAAACGTTGAGCTTTGTTTTGGTTCTAGCCTCTAGAAAACTAATATCCTTCTTGGTTGAGGTATGGCTTCTAGCTCCTCATCCAAACAACTCTTCTTATTGGGGATGATGACATTGGACTCCTTTCCCTTGATAGAAGGTGAGAAATGGGCTAGTTTTGCATGATGACAACCTCAGTCAGTGCAGTAGCAGGTATCTTCTTGAACTGGATGACCTCAGAGATGGTCCCCAAATTGATCTAACTTTCAACTACTACTATAGCAAATACTAAGGCAAATGCATAGCTGATCCTGTACCCAGGATGATGGTGTATCTTGGGATGGAGATGTTCTTCATTGTTGCCATTTGATTCTTTTTTCTACAAAGGAGAATGCAATTGATTAGTCTTCAATCATAACTCTATCTTATTAGTGTCTCTATCATATTAACTAGGTTTCTACACTTGGAGGATAAGCCAAATCCTACCGGGCATGCCAAAATTTGTGGGATCAAAATTAACCACTCGGGATAGTGAAGATCTCGAGGAGCAACCTTGAATCACAAATAAAAATTTATTTTAATTTAATGTATAATATTAGGTGTTGTAGGTATATGACTTCCAATAATTGCAAGTTCCTATTGTTAGTTACCCAAACAATTATCAATAACCTCCTAAAGTGAGAAACTTAATTAATAAAATAGAGACACAAAAAAGAAAAGAAGAAAGTATTATTTGATTGATTTTAAGAAATATAGTACATAGCTTAAGCAAGGGTATGCCCTCACTTTACAATGGGTTTCAACATGAAATTATAGAAAACATGAAGAAAATGAAGAAATGCAAGAAAGCGGAGAAGAAGCTCTGATATGTGTTGCTCCCATTCCCCCAGCACTGGACAATGTGGCATTTGACCCAAATCGACTTAGTCTTTGGTAGATGTTGCTGGCATCATCCACTGGAATGCGAAAGATAATGGAAGAAGTTTGAAGTATTTCTAATAGCTTTGAGCTTCTATGATAACTTTGCTGGATGGTGTTGCCAACATGTTGTTGGAATTAGCCTGAAGTGTTTTCGATAGCTTTAAGCTTTGGTGATAACTTTATAATTTAAAGTTTTTTTGTTAATCAATAAGTCATTGGTGATAACTTTGTTTGGGTTGGAGTTTTTCCTTTAGCCAATAAGGTGTTAGCGATAACATCATTGACCCTGAAGTTTTTCCATATCTAATAACACATGGGCAATAACTTTATTATTTTTGGTGGCATCACCAATGGCTGTAGGGTTGGGTATAACTTTGAAAATCATGTCATCAACTACTTTTGGGATTGACTAGCTTGAGAGGCACATCATTAACAACTTTTGGAGTTGACAAGCATGAAAGGGGTGCATTGCCAACTACTTCTAGGGTTGACTAGCTTGAAGAGTACATTGTTAACTACTTTTCGGGTTGACTAGCTTGAAGAGAATGTGGCTAACTACTTCTAGGGTTGGCTAGTTTGTAGGATGCATCACTAATTGCTTCTAGGGTTGGCTAGCTTAAAGTATAGTCCATGGCTTTAAGTGTGTTGGCATTTAACTTCTTTGATTTTGTAGCATCACTAATAGATTAGGGGGTTGGGTATAGCTTTGAAGTGTGGTTGATAGTTTTGAGAATATTGGCAATTAACCTCTTTGGTTTAGTAGCATCACCAATAGCTTAGGAGGATTGGGTATGGCTTTGAAGTGTGTCCGACAACTTGGAGTATGTTGTCAGTTGACTTCGTTTGAATAAGGCATTGTGAATGACTGACTAAGTGAGTTCAAGCCTACCTTAGTTTAGTTTGATTTAAAGCATTTCCAATGCTTTTGGGTTGGCTTATCTTGGAAGATGCAACGTCAACGGCTTCTGGGGTTGACTAGCTTCAAAGTGTGGCCAAGGGCTTTGAGCGTATTGTTGGTTGACTTCACTTGAATGAGGCATTATGGCTAATTGACTCAACAAGTTCAAGACTACCTTGGTTTAGTTTAAATTGAAGCATTGCCAATGCTTTCAGGTTGGCTTAGCATAGAAGATGAATCATCAATGGCTTTTGGAATTGATTAGCTTCAAAGTATGACCAACATCTTTGAGCATGTTGGAATTAACTTCTTTAGTTTGATAGCATTACCAATGACCTTGGAGTTCGGTATATCTTTGAAGTGTTGCTAAAGGTTTTTGTAACACATCTAGTGAAACTCAGTTTGATCTTATTTATTTCTGTTCAAACTAACTTTGGATTAAATTGGATGGTAACATCTCCCTTTGTTCATAGCCTCAGAGTATTGTTAGAAGTTTAGCACTCCTAGTTAGGCTCGGTTTGACCCTAATTAGTTTCATTGGGACTAATATAGTTCGGGTCTGAGTTCGATTTCATTTACCTTGAGTCAAGTTCGACCTTGTATTGGACCTTTATCAAGTTTTGATTTGCTAGACTTTGACTCAAGTTCAAGTCAACTTGGTTTTGGTTCAAGCTCAGCCTACTTGGATCTATTTTGACTTTGAGTTTTCTCTCTTGGTTTGGACTTGATTTAACCGCATTAGGATTTGATTTGAGCTTAGTTCAATCCAAATTGGATTTGATTTAAACTTCACTTGGTTTTAAGTTAACCCATCTCTAGTTTGATTAGGGTTGAGTCTGAGTTGGTTTAATTTAGGTTAACTCAATTTAGATTTTAATTCATTTGTTTGATCAATTTAGGTCCATTTGAGTTAACTTGGCCTTTGTCTATTTGTTATGATTGAGTTTAATTTTAATGTGATTGAATTACTTTATATTAAGTAGTTTGATTTGAGGATCATTGACTATTTATAATAATTTTAGGTGGATCTGTGGCCTGACTTTAAGTGTGCCAACCCGGGGGCTGGCTTAGGAGTGCAAGCCTGAGGGTTGGTTTAGGATCAAATTATAATTATTGATCTCTTGAGGGATTTATTTACAAACCCTAAATTTTTAGCGACTGATTTGTAATTTTAAAATTGTATTGGACTTTTTCATAAAATTCATATTCCAGGTACCTATTTGTAAGAAAAATTCGGCTAATGATCCATTTATAAAATTTGTTTAATCCAGAGACCTATTTGCAAAATTTTTGTATTTTGTCATTGTGGACCAAATTTAAGATGAATTTTGGGGGCTAATCTTGTTCCAAATATCTAGCTCACTCATCTCATTTGGATTAGGCCTAGTTTGAGCCTAAATTTCTAAAGAATTCAAATCCAAATTGAGCTCACTTTTTGATCAAAGTCGGATGCAATTTAAGTCTAACTAAAAGCCACATTTAAAATATAATTTAGTGGCATGTAAGTTTCAATTTTAATCATATTTCAATCAAATTTGATTGTGAAAAAAATCACCTCAAACAGGGGTCTTTGAAGGCATTGACTAGGGTTGAGAGGGAAGGGTCCTTTTTCCCTTCTTCTTTCTCCCACTCTAGGAAGGAGTCAAGCTGCTACTCTCATCAATGGTAGGCATTTCCTTCCGCTTCCTTTCCCTCCTCACCAAGATTGATAGTTCAGAAAGTTCCTTAGTACTCTCTTCATCCTTCTTAGATTTATGGAGAAGTTGAGGAGTAACTTGAGGTGCACTAGCTCATTGCCGAAAAACCTCGTTCAAAAAAATGACTCTGTTGAGACTTGCAAAGCATCACCTAGATGGTCACCATACGAATATTTGAAATAACTAAAAAGCTCAAGGGTGCGGAATATACTGGACTCTTGGGCCACCAACAATCTAAGGTTATGGAGCTTTTTCTCAACCAACCACTTTGGCACAAACCTCATCTTCTGTGGCTCTATCCAAGATTTAAGGAATTGACAACTTTTGGGAGGCAAGTTAAGAGGCCTCTGGTGATCGGAAGGAACTCCCCATTTACTCTAGAATCCCAAGTCCTCCTTTGAGAACACCCTAATTGGGTGATCCTTTAGAAATGGATTGAGGAGAGATTAGCCTTGAAGAGGCATCATCCATTTCTTGGTCTGAGATACCACTTTTCGTATGAGCTTGAGCAATGACCCCTCAAAAGGCATCACAAAACATTTCTACGGTTAGGATCACACCCTTTGCGATCACTAAGGTTCAAAATGTGATGATGAACCTCATTACATTAGGGACCAATTAATCCAATGCGAAATTGAGATTGGCTTATCACAAGAATTGTTTGAGGAGCAATTATTTGCCATCTGATGGACCTTACCACACAACTAAGTCCTGAGAATGGGTTTCTAGGAACTTATGGTGTCCCAAGAAAATGCAATGCCTACATTGAACAAGGTGCCCAAGCCAAGATCTATAAGAAAATAGGACTTAACTTTCAGTAAGAGGATGAAAAAAGAAAGTACCAAAGGTACATGCAAGAGATGCACTCATAGTCAGGTGAGAAAAGGCACTTGGTGCACGGTCCTCATGAGTAGAATCAGACATAGGAAAAATCAGAATCATTTCCAGGACAACTCTAGGAACAGAAACACTAATTCCGCTAGAAGGCACAACGTTGTCAATAGGAATTTGCTCACCATTAGGCATAAGAGCCTCTAAAAGAGTGAAAAGCATGGTAGCTAGGGCTCATAATCAAGAACAAGAAGTCAAAAAGTGGATGTATTGCTCCCAAAATTTGACTTTATGACCTCAAAGAGTCGTTTGATGGATGACACATGGAGAAATCTGAACCAAGTGAAATGGTCCCTATAATTTTGAATCAAGACACAAATCTCAAAGGGCACATGACAAATATCCAGCCAAAATGCTGAACCACCAGTCATCAACATGTTGCAATAGGGTGATGCTTCAAGAATCTACAAACACCATGCTTATGTGTGATGATACACCAAAGTGAACCCGTTGGGCTAAAGGGTCAATGAGAACCAAACTCCAAACTAGTCACGAGCCAATACACTTGAGGTGAATGACTACCTTGAGACCAAGTTGCAACAAGTTCTCAATACATAGTCCATAGGAGGCCTGACATCGAGGCATAAGGAGTCCAGCATCCTTGGCTGAAATAATTACACTGAGTTTCCATTGATCTCAGAGACCTTAGTGTAAGTAGTCTAGAGTCTGGATCATTATGGACTCTTATTCTCAAGAAAACCCAGACAAATCTAGGATCTGCAGCAATCTATAATGGGTAATCCAAAAAGATTATGGCCTCTAAACTATAGGATTTGGATATGCTCCATAGCCTATAAAATTTGGCCATCTCTAAAAGTAAGCAAGAATGCCTCTCTCCTCTCAAGAATAGACTCTGTTTGCCCATAACTGACTGAGTGTTATAGTGGCCACTGCTAGAGAGTTCTTGATAGTCTTCCTTACTTTTTCTCCTATTATAGATTAGCGAAAGGTGGCCTGGTAGATCAATCTTGAAGAGCATCTTGAACCAAAATCGGTTGAGAATTGGGCTCTGTTAATAAATTCATGCTTTCATTGAGTCTACTCTGCTTCTCTTTTTGGCTAATCAAAGAGATCCTCCACAATTTTTCAACAATGCTGCCCAAGGCAACACAACCTTCATTGTTGAAGAATCTACCTAAGGAGCAAATAGCTCCCACACCAGTAGAATCCCATAATTCATCAAATGGGCCAAGTACACCCATTCAACAAGCTAACTTGTCACCTAGGCCTCCACCACATCCTTGTGGCATTACCTAACAATTGATACCTAAGGTACCTCTAGGGTCCATCCATCTGGTAAGCCAACATGAGTTCCAAACCCCAATCACCGCTATATAGTAGATTACACAATTGCTGGAGGTTCAAGCATTGGCTATGCATATACTGCAGACTCAATAACAACAAAACCCAACTTTGACCCAAGGTGCTGCCAACTGCACCTTAGTGTGCAGCAACATGTAAGCTACCATGACCCTTTGAGAGTATTTTCCCTTCAATACCACTCTCAAGGGACTATAGTGGGTGTGACCCCACCTATGATCCGACTGATGAAACCACATATTTTCCACATGCAAATTGAGAATTAAGTATGGATGCCTACAATACCCCAGAAGAGGATAGCGTATGTAACTCATGGGAGATTTGGAGCCCTAGGCCATCTGAGCTACATGAGGTACGAAACTCCTCTAATCCCTAAAATTGCATATTCTCCCATTCAGTCAAAGTTCTAACAACCTTCATATGGATATATGATAGTTCAAAAGACCTTATGGATTATGTTAGCACATTCTAGAATGCATGATTTCACAAGGCACATGAGATTCCATCATGTGCAAGACATTTCCTATGACACTATAGGACCTAGTCTGATCTTGATATATTGAGCTTCAAAGGTATTCAATTGCCTATTTGATGACTTGGTAGACAAGTTTGTAGAGTAGTTCATCTCATTGGTACCATGATAAAAAGATCCCTTGACATTGCTAACACTAAAGCAAAAGAAGGGTGAGACCCTTAGGGAATATTTGCCCCACTTCAATAAGACTCGGTTGGAAGTGACTGAGTTAGATAGCTCCATCATCCTCACTACTATAATCAATGAAATTTGGCAACCTCGGGTGGCCTATGAAATGTCTCACTGACCTCCAAAAAGCCTAGCAAAGTTTATCCAGCTAGTCAAAGAGCACATTGATGCTGAAGAGGCTAGCTGGAGAGGTTATTTCAACAAAGAAGGAATCTAAATATCACAACAAGTAGAAGAAAGAGCTTCAGAATGATAGACCACCCAAACCAAAAAAATAATGAATTGGACGGAATGGATTTTTAGGCTTATATGCTATTGAATAACTCTAGGACTGAAATCCTAACATAAATTAAGCACCGAGACTTCTTATGGAGACCTTATCCTATCTGAACAACTTGGAAAAATCTCAACAAGATTAGGTATTATCATTTCCATTGGGAGCATGGTCATGACACTGAGGAATGCAAGTACCTCACAGATGAGATAGAGAGACTCATTAGAGAGGGATACCTTGGGCAATTTATTCGCCAATATGAATGAGCCAAAGGAGCCAACATATAGAAATATCAACTATAAACATCTCCTTAGAAAAACTCTCACCGGAGTTGCAAAATCAACCTTTGAAGGGAAACCTCAGCATGATTCTAACAAGCCCACTAGCTTAGAGTAAAGCCTTGGCATCCGCCCCTAAATTCTGAACCATCACTAGGGGGCACAACAAAGAGGAGGTAGAAACAAAGAGACAGGATTGAGAGCCTGAGCATTGAGATATTATCTTTTCAGCAAAGGATTTGGAGGGAATTTGAACTTCATACAATGATGCATTAGTTATCTCAGCAATCCTTGATGGCTATGTGACACAATGTATCATGGTCAATATAGGAAGCTCAGCAAATATTTTGTTCACCCTAGCATATGACCAAATGAAAATGTAGCAAAAATTGGAGCCATACGTCAGTAGCCTCATTGGATTTTCAAGAAATTCAGTGATTCCAATTGGCACAATTGACTTACTCATGATCAGAGATTCCTAAGAACACCACAATCAAATTAAAGTTTATGTTGGTTTGGACACACTCTACTTATAATATGATATTGGGCCAACTAGTGCTCAATCAATTCTAAGTGATAATCTTTACTTTTCATCTAGTTATGAGATTTCCAACTAAACTTGGTACAAGTGAAGCATGGGGGGGACAAAAGCCTTGGTACAACAACTCCAATGGAAGGGGAAAGCACTGGTGGTACAAAGAGCAACGAGCCAGCTATCAGGGCAGAAATTGCTGAAGCTGAACCTCGGGAGTGGACAGGTGAAATCAAAGAATCCACTATCAAACCTAAGAAGGCCTCCATCAAACTTATGGAGCAGCTCATCAACTTTGTTGTTGACAAGAGCTCTAGAAGATTCCTAAAACTCGGGAAAATCTTGTAGAACTGTTATGCACTGAGCTAGGAAATTTCTTGCAAAAAAGCCAAGATGTCTTTGCTTGGTCCTCCGAACACCTACCTAGCATTGACCCCTCCATAGCAAAACATGAGCTTGTTGTAGTGGAGAATACAAGCTAGTTAACCAAAAAAAGGAGGTATTTCACTCCTAAATGACAAAAAACCATTGCTGAGGAGGTAAGCAAACTTCTCAATACAGAGTTCATCAAGGAAATTCATTATCCCAACTAGCTAGCAAATATGATAATGGTAAAGAAGTCCAACAACAAATGGAGAATGTGCATTAACTTCATCAACCTAAATAAAACTTGTTTAAAAAATAGTTATCCTCTACCAAAGATAGACTAGTTGGTGGACTCTAGTTTAGGCCATCAACTCTTGAGCTTGCTGGATGTATTCTCAGGCTATCACCAAGTTTGAATGCACCCTAAAAATAAAGAGAAAACTACCTTCATCACTAATCAAGGCAACTTCTATTATGTTATAATGCCATTTGGGCTAATGAATGTTGGAGCAATGTACCAAAGGATAGTAAAAGTCTCCCCATTAGAGGACACCTAAAAGACCTGGAAGAAACTTTTAACAGACTTTGGAAGTTCAAAATGAAGCTTAATCCAAAAAAATGTGCCTTTGGGGTAGGCTCAGGAAAGTTTCTTAGCTATCTTATCTTAGAACAAGAAATTGAAGTTAACCCTAAAATGATTGAAGCAATCATGAATATAAAACCTATGAGTACTACTAAGGATATGCAAAGGCTCAAGGGATAATTGGTAGCACTCAATCGATTCTTGTTCAAATCGGTTGAAAAATATGTACCGTCCTTTCAAGCTCTTAAAAAAGTTTGGGTTTTGAGTGGACGAGAGAGTGTGATTGAGCTTTCAAAAATCTAAATAAATACCTAACTAAGCTACTCTAGTTTGTAAGACTTGAACCAAATAAGGTGCTATTCCTCTATATAATAGCATCGGACTGGGTAGTCAACTCGGTCTTAATAAGTGACCAAGAATGGAAATAACACTCCATCTATTATGTGAATCATGTACTTGTAGAGGTAGAGACACAATACCCTCCATTAGAAAAATTGGCATATGCAGTGCTATTGGCAACTCTCAAACTTTGTCCATACTTTCAAGCACACTCGATTACAATACTCTCTAATCTCCCACTTAGGCAAACCTTTCAAAAGCCTAAAACTTTAGAAAGGTTACTCAAATAGTCTATCAAATTAAGTTAATTCAATGTGACTTTTGAGGCATGGAAAGCTTTCGTAGACTTCTTAGTGGAGACTACATCATATCTGATAGGGTTGAAAATCAAACCATGGGAGGTTGAGTCGGTGGCTCATCATGTGAATTAGATTTTGGAATTGGAGCCATCCTCCAAAGCCAAGATGGGAGACTAGCTGAATATTCAACTCACTTAGAATTTGAGGCCTTAAATAACACTACTAAATATGAGCCTCTCCTCTTTGGATTACGTGTGGCCCTTGTAATTGGAACTAAAAAGCTCAAGGTATATAGTGCCTCTCAACTTGTTTCTTTGTAGGCTATTGGCAAATATGGGACAAAAGATGCCATCATGGCTCAGAACTTGATTGAGGCACAGAAGCTCATGGCCAAAATTGACCAAATAAAAATCTATCAAGTACCTAGAGATAGTAACACAAAAGCTAATGCCCATGTGTGACTAGCCTCAGCTTCATTAAACACAACATCGAGGTAAATTTTCATTAGAAATCTCTGGTAGTTGAGCTATTCAGAAGGCCCTGAGGTCTAGATTGAACCCATAATTTCCTATCTTAGGGAAGGGCAACTCCCCGAAAACTCAAAAAAAATTTGAAGGATTAGGAGACCGGCTCCAAACTTCATACTAATAGATGGAGTATGACACAAAATGTCTCTCACATGGTCACTCCTCTAGTGTCTAGGACCTAAAGAAGCAAATTACACCCTACATAAAGTTCACGAGGGAATATGTGGGAGCCATGGTAGAGGATGATTTCTATCACATAAGCTCCTTAGACAGGACTACTATTAGCTCAACATGGTCTCTGAGGCATTTGAGTGCATTTTCAAATGTGAATAATGCCAAAGCCGTACCTTGGTATATCATAGCTCGATAATCAGGCTTCAACAAACTCAAATAGCATGTCCATTTGATCAATGGGGGAATGGACATTCTAAGCCCTTTCCCAATAGCCTCAAGATGAAAGAAGTTTTTGGTGGTAGCCATCGATTACTTTATCAAGTAGGTGGAAGCCAAACCCTTAGCAATAATCACCAAGAGGAAAATAAAAGAGTTCCCCTAGCAGAATATGATTTGTAGGTTCAAACTCCCATGAATGCTGGTGACCAATAATGGTAAATAATTCAATAGTACCATGTTCAAAGAGTACTATAGTGGCCTCCAGATAGAGTAGCAATTCACCTTGATGGCACATCCAGAATCTAATGGCTTAGCTGAGATAACAAACTAAACTTTTCATTCAGGTATAAAAAAGTGCTTGGGAGGAGCCAAGGGTACCTGGGTCAAAGAACTACCACATGTCTTGTGGTCCTGCTGGACAACCACTCTGATGACAATAGGGGAATCCCCTTTCATGCTGGCCTACAGGGTTGAGGTGGTCATTTCTATGGAGATTGGACTTACATCTCCATGAGTTAGAACTCATGATCCTGAGATGAATGAGGCAAATCTCTAAATACAGAAGGACCTTGTCTTAGAACTCCAGGAAAAGGCTCGCACCAGGGTAGTCGAATACTAATGCCAAGTAGCCCGATAGTATAATGCCTAAGTTTGTAACCATAAACTATGACTAAGTAACTGGGTGCCTTGTTGAGTCAAACTAATTGATCGAGTCTCAAGGAAGTTATCCTCGAACTTGATAGGCCCATTCAAGATCTCCTAGTCTGTGGGACTAGGGACCTTCAAGATCAAACACTCGGATAGCAAAGCGCTTCCTTAAACTAGGCATGTTGACAACCTCAAAGGGTTTTTATCTTTAATACCATCTCTCATTTATTTTAGAAGATTATTTGTTGTCTCATCACAAAAGACTAGGCTTGTTGGCCTAAGTGTCCAACCAAGTGCTTTGATGACTCCACCATGGTATTATCAAAAAATCTGGCTCTATTGGCCTAAGTGTCCAACAAGGTGCTTAGATGATCCCATTGAGGTATTATCAAAAAACTAGCTCTACTGGCCTAAGTGTCCAATCAGGTGTTTTGGTGACCCCATCAAGGTATTACTAAAAAATCTTACTTTGCTAGCCGAGTGCCCAACCAAGTGCTTTGGTGACCCGACTGAAATATTACAAAAAATTTAGCTCTGTTGGCTTAAGTGTCCAACTAGGTGCTTCAGTAACCCCCCACTAAGGTATTAGCTATCACACAACTCAAAAGTTCTGATCCAGCCATATGCTTCAATATTCAGCCAAAGTAAGGAAAGCCCATCAAATATCACCCTAGCTTTAGGGTATTAGGAAAGATCATTGGCCTAGGCAAACATTAAAAGGGGACCGATTGAGGTAGGAGGCACACTCGAAAGACTTGGGCAAAGGGTCTCAAACCAATAAAAATAGTGAGTCAGAGAAAGACAAAAATTCTATTGCATTCTGAAGACAAAACTATACAACATTATCTCCAAAAAAAAAGAGAGAAGGTACAATCAGTCAGAAGTATGCAAAGGCTCAAAAGGTTCTGTCGATTTAGTCAACTTCAGGACACCATCTTTGGTCGCTCTCACCTTCGTTGTCTCGATCTCCCTCTGAATGAGATCCTCATACTCCCACTTAAGGTGTCAAACCCTCAAGTTGTTATAGAGTTTAACTTAGAGGTCATCAGGCTTGAACTTGGAATCATGGTGAGTTTTCTTCACCATATCATGACAAATAAGGTGCCCTTCTTCAAAGGATACAACAGCAAGTTTCCTATGCTCTCCAAGATATTCTTCACAAATTTTGTACTCTGAGAGGGCTTGCGTCTTAGCCAATTTCAAAGTACTATTGTATGTTTTTCTTTGAAGATAGTTGGTGATAACTTCAATTTTGGTGTTGTCCAAGGCAACTCAATGTTGAATCTCTTGGTCATGAAGATCAGACAAAGCTAGATCAGACAAAGCTGATTCCCACTTAGCTATTTTCTCCTCCTCCATCTTCTTCCTGGTCTCTTCCATGCTGAGTTGGAGAGACTTAAGTTGAGAATGAAGCAAGGCCACCTCTTCCTTAGCTTTTCTCTTCTCAGTGATGTCTAGCTTCTAAGTCTTGTAAAACTAGCACTCGTCATACTGGAAAGATTGCTAGGGCTGTAGTCAAACCTAATGTCAAGATATGATCCAAAAGAAAAAGGAAATGTAGGAAAAAGCAAACAAGAGCTAGACTTATGAGGGTGCAAGGGCTGACTCCCTCTAAAAAGAGTTGGCCAAGCAGGAGCCGAGTGAAGCAAGATTGGCATCCCCATCTCCATGGAAGTATTACATAGCCTCAACTCCATTGAGGAAGATTGTCCCCATGATCTGCCATGGGTAGGAGAAGCAAAAGGAGTTGAAGCGGCATCTTTACTGCAATCAAACTTTTTCATCATTAGGTGATGGGTAGGTGATTAAGCATTGACCTTAGCATCCTCGAGCTAGCAAGGAGATGAAGGAGATGACGTATCTCCTACCCCTTTCTTGTCCTCCTTTTGCCAATATACTGGCTCTCCTTCTCACCCCTCTTCCTCTTTCCCTTAGCCAAAGATTCTAGCTAAAAGTTGGCTGGAGCATTCAGCTTTGAGAGCCTCTTAGAAAATGAGTCTGTTGATGTTTGAGGGATACCCCTCTACTCCCTCAATCTCTCATTCACAAATGAGATCTAGGCAGACCTTGCAAAACTTTTATTTCATGATCAAACTAGGTAAAGTTAAGAAATTCAAACTAAAATCATCAAGAATAGAAACTTACTTGAGGCTAAGGGCAGAATAGTCATTGGGGCCCTTGAGAGACAAAACACCATTAGACCAAGGTAGTTGTCCTCAATAGATGACCCTTGTCAGCCTCCTAAACTACTCTCAGCATCAAGTTGCCTAATGGACTCTCACCCCTGGAGGATGATGCTAAGCCTACACAGGGCAAAGAGGACTTCCTTAGGTGTGGTGGCATTAACTTTGAAGTCTCAGAGAGAGGAGAACTCTTCTCAACAAGGGAAGCCACCTCTTCCCTCAGAGTGAAAGATCTCCTTTTAGAACTAGAAGGGGTTGACAAGGATGCCATTTGAAAGTGAGTTTGTCTACAAGAGAAGACAAGGATCGAAAGAATTTTCCTGAATGAAGGAAAAAGACTAGGGACATTTATTCGAGCAACTAATGTCTAGAGAATGAAAATTTTAACAGCCTCCACTCATATTCGAGGGACATGTGTTCTAGTTAAAAAGAAATCTTGGAAAGAGCAATTAAGAGGCATACAAAATGTCAATTTGATGAATGAGCAAATCATAGCCTCAAAAGAAGGTGAAGCCAAAATAATTACTTGCGGTTTGATGGAATGGTGATCCATTTCCCAAAGCCAAATGACGGTTGATAAAGGTGATGAGTTAATTCTTGAAGAATCACCAAATATTGAAAAGAAGCATGCAACCTCCTAGTAACCCTAAGCATTGAGTCTAGAAAACTTGGCATGTAGGCTTGGGAGGCACTGATGATACACCAAAGTGAACTGGTTGAGATAAAGGGTCAATGAGAACCAATACCCTCAAGGTGAAGAGCTACCTTGAGACTAAGCTACAATGAGCTCTCAGCACATGGGCCAAAGTGCCAACCCGACACTGAGGCATAAGCAGTCCAGCATCCTTGACTAAAGCAATCGCACCAAGTTTCCACTGATCTCTAACACCTCAATGTAAGTAGTCCAAAGTTTGGATCATTACGGATTCTTATACTCAGGAAACCCCAACAAATATGAGATTGTGGAAATCTATCACAAGTAATTTGGAAATGTTATTGCCCTTGAATCATGTGATTTAGATATACTCCACAACCTATAAAACATGGTCATCTCTAAAAAGGTAAGAACTAATGCCTTTCTTCTCTCAACAATAGAGTTTGCATGCCCAAACTGAGTTGAATGTCAGAGCAATTACTGCCAGAGAGTTTCTAGTGGTCCTCACTTTTTCTCCTATTGCAAATTAGTGAAAGAGCAACCTAGAAGATCAATCTCAATAAGCCTCTCAAATCAAAACTAGTAGAGAATTGAGCTCTGTCAACAAGCTCCATAGACCCTTGAGTGTACTGCATATATGACTTCTTTAGCTTATTTATTTGAGGGATAATATAGATGTAGTTGATTAAAAGACCTCTTATAAAGGGTATCATGGATGAGTAGAAAGCACATAGCCCTCTTCTTGGGTTGCATCCATGTTGACTTATTTTCTAGGATTTCTCTATTCTTGATATAGTTAATGAATAGTATTCTCCAATTTGTTGCTTCCTCTATCACTTTAGATTCAGTCTTTTCATATTTGATACTGAAGAATAAGCTTATCACTTGTTTGTTGCAGACTGTGATTATAATTTTTCCTTGATCAAGATCAGCTAGTGCCTTAGCTAGCTTTGCTAAGGAGTTAGTTTCCATATTAATGGATTTAGGGAATTTAGTTATTTGAACATATGGGATTTGTCCCATGAATTCTTAAGCTTTCTAGTGGTTCTTCAATATTTCAGATTTGTGGATCTTATATTTTCCATCAATTTGACTAATAACCAGTTGCGAATCACCAAAAATATATAGATGTGTTATCCCCATATTGAGGGCCATTTCTAATCTATAATTAGGGCCTTGTATTCAATCTCATTGTTTGATTATCATCATAAGAGGGAGTAGGAATCTCATAAAATGCCCCATTTGGAGTAACAAATATGATTCTAATGTCTACTTTAATTTGTGGAAGCTTTGGACTAATCTTTGGTCTGATGAATGATTCCCTACCAAAATACAGCTTCCAGTAGAGTTCCTCTTCTTTGACAAAGAGGATTTCTTCATCAGGGAGTTTGTAACATAGTGAAAAGTCATATGACACTAGTGAGCTGCGAGAAAATCAGTGAGGGCTTGCCCTTTAACCACTTTTTGGGAAGTGAACTTGATATCATACTCCATAAGGATTAAGGCCCATTTTGCTAACTTTCTAGTAAGTACAAGCCTGATCATCAAGTATTTTATGAGATCAACCTTTGATATTAAAATGAATTGATGAGAAAGTAGATAATGTCTGAGCTTTTTGACTACAAATATGAGCACCATACAATATTCCTCAAGGGGATAGTCATTGTTCCCTAGGCCCACTAGCATTCTACTCCAATAGTAGAGTGTGTTTTGTTTACCCTCTTCATTATTCTGGACAAGAAGTGCCCCCAAGGATCCTTCCATTGTGGCCATGTGGCTGTGTAGAGGATTAAAGTTCTACCAGGCACGAGGGTTGCCAAGACTAGTGGCTTTAAGAGATATTGCTTAATCTCTTCAAAGACTTGCTAGCATTCTTGATCCCATATGAATGGAGCATCCTTTTTCATTAATTTGGAGAAGGGCTTGCATTTTTTTAGAGAGGTTTGAAATGAATCTCCTTATATATGCAAGTCGGTCTTGGAATGACGTCAACTGTTTCAAGTTGCTAGGAAGTGGGTTGTCCAAAATAGCTTCAATCTTAGATGAATCAGTTTTAATCTCTTGGTGTCTGATGATGAGGCTAAGATATTTCCCAGATGATACCCCAAAAGTAAATTTTATAGGGTTTACCTTTAAGTTATATTTTCTAAAATGGTCAAAAACAACTCTTAGGCCTTGGATGTGATTGTGCTTAGACTTAGATTTTACCAAATTATCCACGTAACACTCTATCAGCTGGTATATGAGGTTATTGAAAATTTAGGTCATGGCCCTCTGATAGATGGCACCTACATTCTTAAGCCCAAAAGGTATCACTTTATAGTAGTAAAAGATAATTAGAGTTTAGAAGGTTGCATATTTTTCATCCTTAGGATGCATCTTCAGTTGGTTGTACCCTGAGAAATCATCCATAAAGGAGCATGGTTCAAAATTGGCTATATTGTCAATCATAATTTCCATTATTGGTAATGAAAAGTCATCTTTTAGGCATGCTTTGCTCAAGTCCTTGTAATCCATGTGGATGCAAATTTGGTCATTCTTATTTTTGACTGACACAATACTTGCTACCCAATATGGGTATTTCTCTTCGCTGATGAAGCTAGCTTTGGTTAGTTTCTTTGATTTTTCTATCACCTTTTGCTCTAGGTCGAGTTTCATCTTCCTATGTGTGTGTTTGATAGACAAAATTTTGGGATTGATAGCTAAATTGTGGACTACGACTTTAGGATTTAGTCTAGACATCTCTTTGTAAGTCCATACAAGATAGTCAATGTATTCCTTAAACATTGCTTTGAGTTAGGTTTGGCTTTCCTTTGAAAGCTATGTATTAATAAAGGTTGATTTTCATTAGTTCATCAATTGTGGCTTGCCACCTATCTTCTAGTTTTGGTGGAGTTTCTTTGGGTTTGAGGATCATGTCTTCACCAAGTGATTTGTCACGTTGAGTGGGACTTCGCAAAGTCTCCTCTTTTGGCTTTGAGGGCATTTTGCCACATCATGCCCCCTTTCTTCAAGCTATAATGAAGGTTTGCTAAGGACTTTACCTTCTTATAATGTATGGAGAGCCATGGCTGGCTTGATGCATATGGCTTGTGTGACAAAAGGCATTGATAATGTTTGATTAGCCTTATTATTAGATAGAGGTCCAATGGTGGCCATGAGCATGTATGGACACCTAAAGCAATGTAACCCAATCTTTGGAATTATTATTTCCTCATCTAAGAATATAAGCATGCCCTTGAACTAGGTCCCATAGATTTTTGAAGCAACTTTCTTCCTTTGTTTGTCAAAATTTGCAGTTGAATTTTTTGATTATTTGTCAAAGTAGGGCTAAAAAATATTTAGGTATGACCATTGGCTGATAGTCATCATCACCCTCCAGATCCTTAGTTTCCAATATTTCATATATGTTTGGGACATAGGGGATTGCCTTATAGAACAATATCTCTTTTTCTCCCTTGTGTCATGAGGGAATATAGTAGATTGTTAATTCTTCCACGAAATTGATGCTTAACTTATCTAATAGCTTAAGTAAGCCTTTTGGGACTTTTGTAATAAGAAAAGTATTATCGATTTGACTCCCACTTCATCAAAAGGATAGCTGCTTATATGGAACTATGGAGTTTCTTCATCTGAAGAGTCTGTACCACTCCCTAGATGAGGAGGGACGAAGATCAGACTAACAATCTTCTTCTTCACTTGATTGATGGAAGCAGACCCTTCTTCAACATTGGATTTTTTATAATATTTCACATCATCATAATGCACCTCATGTATATTAAAAGTATGTACATCTTCATCAATTCAGCATTCTTCACCATCATCAAAATACTTGAGGAATTAATATAGGGTTGATGACACTATTTTATTTTCATTTAACCATGGCCTTCCTAATAATGCCTTGTATAATGCATCGGTGTCAATCATATAGAATCTGGCATCAGTCATTAATTCACCTACCTTCAGAGGTATGGTTATGGCTCCTAAAGCTTGTTGGATATTTTGATTAAACTCTTGAATGGTTATAATTTTGGATGATAGGTGGGATACATCCAAAGCTAGAGCTCTTAGAGTATAGAGAGTCATTAAGTTAACCAAGGAACCTAGGTTGATGAGGATACTATTTACTTTAATCCCATCACTATGTCTTGTGACATACAATGATCTATTATGATATGTTATTCCTAGTAGTAGATCATCATTTGTGAAGGTGATGGTGGGAGTTTGGCATGTGCACAAAAAGTTTTCCATTTTTTCTTTAGCAAAGTATACTTGGCAGTCAGATTTTACAAGATGCATGCCAATATATTCTTAAGCTCTTGTGATATCATTAGGGCATCAAATACACTGAGCATGGTAGGTAGCTTCTTGAGACAAGCTACTATATTGTACTCCACTTTCTTGGGTGTAGGTTTAGCTTGTGGAGGTTCAATGCCCTTATTTATCTAAATTTCTTTTTCTTTATTTTTGTCCTTGGAGATGTTCCTATCCCTCTGAATTGGAACTTGTCTTGAAGGCAACATCTTTTCACCTCAGAGTTGTATCTGGTTTGTATTTCTCAGTTGAATTCTAGCATCATAGGACCAATAAGGCTCTTCTTGAAAGTCACTACTAAGACTAATCATATGATAGGAGGTAGTAGGTTTCGCCGCCATTTGGTAACTTTCTGGGCATCCTTGGAGGATGTAATTTGTTGATAGTCATCCCATTCAATATTGGAGTTAGGCATATGGGGCTTTCTTGGAAAGTGATCTTCAAAGACTCCTTGAATGAATCTTTATATTTTGTCAACTGGCATGACTTTCTCCAAGACTTTGTATTTAGGGCATTTCTTTTGTGGATGTTTGCATTGGCTTGACGTAGGGGCTGAATGAGTCTCAACATTAGCTTGTTTGATCCTCTCTTGAAATACCTTTTTTTTTTTATTTTGGCGCTTGCTGGTGTAGGCCTTCCAAAGAGGTTGTAAAACTATTTTGACTTGGATATATCCATTTCCTATATATGTACTTTCTCTAAAGTTGGTAGATGGTATCCCTCACAGGTTTTAGGATTGGGACTTTGCGAAACCTAATGGGGTGAACATTTTGTCACTAGGTTGTTTGATAGTGATTGGGATGGTTGATCATCAGTGTCTATCCAAGTTGTGTGAGTTATCATGAAATAGGAGGCAATAGACTCAAATGATTATCATTGAGAGTGTTTACTTGATCTGTTTCTAGGGTGGGAGATGAGAATGATCATTCTAGTTCTAAGGAGAGTTGGTAGGTGATTCTCTACTACTCCTATAGGGTCTTTTATATGTCTTTGCCTTTTCTGCTATCATCTTTTCCAACTCAATTGTTTCATAAAGAATGGTAATCATACTTGATATGCTTTCTATATAGGCAGCCATAACTTACATTTGTTCATTTAGTGCTTGCATCTGTCCCTTGACAAACTTCATGTTAGTTATGGCTATCTCTTTTATGATATCTAACTATAGTTTAAGTATGTCATAATAGCATTCATGAGCAAACCACTCTTTAATGCAGTCATCTTGAAGATAGCCCTCGAGGAGGCTCATGAGATTTTTTATTTCATCAATGGTATGCTGATGAATTCATTCATTTCTTCCCACCTTGTGCTTTAGACTTCATCATCATTAGAATGATGGGAAGGTTTCAACGACTAGCTCTATTGTGTGCTTCCCACAATGAAAATGGTAGCACATGTTGCCATTAGAGGTTCTTCTTCCCCATTCTCAGCATCGGAGCCTTCAAGAAATGCTCTGAGTTCATCAAGGAAGAACTCCTTGAGAGTTACTTGCCTTCCTTCTCCCTGGATATTTTCTTCCATGGCATCAACATATTCTTAGATGGCAAATTTCTTAATCGTGTATTCATCCGGTTCAACCAGCTTCTTCTTCTTATTTCTATTCTTTTTCTTCTTAATTTTCTGAGAAGTAGGGGAGATTATCCTAATGAGGCTTTCCTCATCACCATTCTAGGATTTTTAGGGTTCTTAGCCATTTTCTTTATCAGTTTTTTCAACCTTTTAGAGATATTGAACTCCCACAAGTGCTCTTGTTGAAGTACACCCTGTACTTTTTTCCCAAAAAGGAGTTCAACAAGTGACTCATATGTCTTGAATACAGTGATATGATTGATGTGTTCAGTGGGTGTTTCAAATAAGGCTAACTTTGAGATAGTTAGCTTGCCTTATTGGTATTACTTTTTGACCCAGTCTTTGAACACAAAGCAGTTTTTAATGGTATGACCCAAGACCTTGTTGTAGGGACAATAGTTTGGGTGATCCTTTTTCTTGGCCTTATTTGGCCTTCTGCATTTTGGCAATTAAAGGCCCAATTTCAGAGTATCCTATAAGATTTTGCCTACCCTCTCTATTTTGAAAGAATATTTCTTCTTCAGTCTTTGTTGGATATCGTTGGATGATTTTATTTCCCCATCTCCTCCAAGAGTTGGTAGTTTCTGAGAGTTACCTCTATTCATGGAGGGATTAGGAGGTTTTTTCTACTTAGTTATTGTGAATGTTGCCCTCATATTTTTAGAAGACTCTCCATGCTTTGCCTTATCTGTCTCTAGTTTGAAATTCTATAAACTAGCTAGGGTTGATGGGCAAATTCTTTCCAACTTATTGACTTGCATGTTGAGGTCTTTGAAAATGTGAATAGAAGAAGTGCTTAAGTAGGGTGTCATCTAATCCTTTCTTATATAACTGAGAGCCAAATTTACAACCTCAAATTGGCTCACGGGTTATTCACACTTGATAATGAGATTTCTCCATTGCATGATATATAGTCCAAGACTGATTCATTATCTTGCCTTGTTGTTGAGATAAGGTCTACAATGGTCACTTTATCATAACTCCTCCAAACCTAATTCGGAAGGCCTCTTTCATTTGCAACCAAGTTTGTTTGGACTCTAGTTGTAAACTGATATATCACTTAAATGCTACTCTAGTTAAGCTTGCTGAAACTTCATAGAGAAGCAACGAGGGATTGTTACTTGAATTCCCACATGGAGTCACAAAATGAACTATATGTTGTTTAGAGTTACCCACACCATTAAATTACTTGAAGCTAGGCGCTATATAGCCTCTAAGATATGACACTCGGTTATGATGACTAGGTTATGATTTATTAACATCATTTATCCGACCCATATCACTTTCTTATCTTAATTGTGAAACTACCATTTGTTGTACTTGTTGTTGTATATATGTTGGTAATTCCATGTTATTAGGAATCTCTGAAATTAGGGATTGAGTATCCCTTGCTGATGGAGGAGGCGCTTGTGAAGGAGCTATATTTTCATGGATTTTATCTATAGGAGGTGCATCTTCTGCCACCTCTATGACTTAAGACAGCTACTAAGATCGTTCTAGGCTATTGAGCTTTTGACTCATTTGCAACATCATTTTCATTAATTCCATGATCTTCTTCCGAGCTTCATCTTTCTCTTTTGCTTATTGTCTCAACTATTCTCACAGTGCTTCTAGGATCACTTCCTAATTAGAGCTTTCAATTATGACCAAGATTTCTATCAAGACATAATGGTCTATATCTTGAGGATCAGATCTAGGTTTAGTGTTTCTTTAGTCAAGGCTAACTTCTTCCATTAGCTGGGTTGCCTCATTCAAAAGCCTACTCATGGAGTGGGTTGCAACACTTTCTCTTTGATCTGGTAGAAAAGATTGGTTTACAAGGACCCTTTCCTCATGAATCTCTTCAATTGTAAGCTTTATTCGTGCAACCTTCATTTGGCATTTGGCCAGTTGAAGTGTGGGCTCATGGTCCCTCCCATAATCCTAATGAGAAATGACTTTTATGGTGTGAGTGATCTCCCTCAATGGATTCTCATGCTGGGTTGTATCATTATGATGGCTTTTGTTATTTTGTTTGGTTATTGCCCCTTCACCACAATATTGAGGTAAGACCATTGCTCCTTTGACTTACTTTTACTTTCTCTAAGCCATCTAATAGAGTGAAAGAGTTAAAAGTGGAAATAGTAATGACCATCTTTATTAGGCTTTCCAAGTCGACTAAAAATTCCAATAACCTTTTCCTTTTCTTGATGGTCAGGAGAAGTTCTTCTTTGTCCATGAATTTTGGCTACTCCTTATTGGGAGTGTGGTGAAGGCGATTGATGACTGAGCTTTGATTCTAGCCTAACCTTTAGAAGACAAATTCTCTTGTTGATTGAGACATAGCTTTTAGTTCTTCATAAGACTAACCTTGCTCATTAGAAATAATGGCATTGCATCTTTTTCTTCTTGACAAAAGGTGAGAAGCAAGCTTATCTTGCATAATAGCAACATTGGTTGCCATAGTAGCAAGTTCCCTCTTTAATTGGATCACCTCAAAGATAGTTCCAAATTTGATTTAAATTTTAGCTACTCTTGTGATGACCATTGACTGAGTTAAACACATGGTCAATCCTTACCCTAAGATGATGGTGTAGATTGGAGTGGGAATACTCCCTATTGATGCCATATGATGTTTTTTTCTACAAAGGAGAATGCAATTGATTACTCTTCAATTGTAATTCTACGTTATCAATGTCTCAATTATGTTAGTTAGGTTTCTATGCTTGGAGGAGAAGTCAGGTCCCACTGGGCATGCTAAAATTTGTAGGATCGAAATCGGTGATCCGGGATAGCGGAGACCCTGGTGAGTGACCTCAATGTGTAAATCAAAGTGTATTAATTTAAGTGCGCAATTAGGTGTTGTGGAAATATTGACTTTCAATAGGGTAAGTCCCTATTATTAATGACTCAAACAATTGTCAAAAACTTCCTAAAGTAAAAAATCTACCTAATAAAATAGAGACATAAAAGAAAAGATGAAAATATGATTTGATTGATTTGAAAAACGTACATAGCTTAAGGAAGGGCCCACCCTCACTCTATAATAAAATGTATTCATAATGATGGAAGAACATAAAATAAGAAAATAAAATGGGGAAAATGATCTAATGTGCACTACCTACTGCTTGTGAAGTTCGACATAGCCTTAGAGTGCTGCCAAAGCGTTCTATAGCACATCCAATGGGACTAAGCTTGACTTATTTTAATTCTATTCAAACTTATTCAGGTCAAGTTTGTCTTACATTCTGATTCAAGTTTTGAGCTATTTTGGTTTATATTTGACCTATTTTCAGTTTAGGTTAAGATTTGACCTATTTTGGTTTGAGTTTGAGTCTGGCTTGACTCAACTTGGACTTGGTTCTTGAATTGGCTTTGCTAGGACTTGGTCCAACCCAATTGGGTTTGACTTGACCTAGCTGAATTTTGGTTCTCGACTTGGCCTAGTTGGGACTTGGTTTGACCCAATTGACTTTGGGTTTGAACTTGACTTGAATTCATCTTGATTTGATGGTTCAATATAAGTCTAGTCTGACTCATTTTAGAGTTCAACTTGAATTTTCTTTGACTTGATTCTCATGTAGTTTCAATTCGAACACACTCTAATTTAGTTTGAATGATGCTTAATCAACTTTGGAGATCTATTTGGACTTGTTATAGCTTGGTTCAAAAAGTATTTGATTCAATCGACTTTCATCTTGAACTTTGTTAGAATTTAATTTGATTCAAAGTTGTTTTGATTTAGTTTGAATGCTATTTGCCCTAATTGGGATTTGATTCGAACTTGGTCCTATTTCTGGGATAACTTGACTTAACTTTGAATTGACCTAGTTTGGGTTAATTGGGACTCGACCTTGGATTGATTTCTAAATCCAAGTCATCAGTGGTCTAACTGAATTAGATGACTGGTTACTGGTTAGGAAGAAGTTGTTTCTTGTTTGATAGAACTGGATGACTGGTTCGAGTACAGATCATAGATTGGTAGTGTGTGGGCTCTTGATAGAATTGAACCAGTAAACCAATTTTAGTCCTCTTGCTTTTATCCATTTGGGTTCATCTAATATTTTATTTAAGTCAATTTGATTTTTTTCATTTGTCATAGCTAAATAGGCTTGAGCCCTGTGATTGAGTCATCATTATCAATTTTATGCTTATTGATTTTGATTTGAGGGCCCTCAGGTTGTCATGAAGACATTATGGCGAGCCTTCAAACTAGCCTATAGTTCAAGTAGGTATTTTGAGCTTGCAGGTTGGCTTTTAGACATTTAGCAAGCCCAAAGCTAGCCTATAATCTAAATAATCACTAGCCCAAAGGCTGGCTTATAGATGTTTAGCAACCTCAAAGGTTGGAATATAGTCCAAATGATCGCGAGCCTGAAGGTTGACTTATAGATGCTTGATGAGCCCAAAAGCAAGCCTATAGTGTAGTTGTGAATTTTAATTGCTTAGTTCCCTTTTTCTGTTCTCATTTTAGTTCAAGTGAGTTCTTATCATTATCTTTTCTTCATCTTCAAAAAACTTTAAAATGGATTTCAAAGTGCAAGTTTGTCTGCAAGGGGTGGCACTATAATATGGAAGGGGATAGGTGGCTACGGCAGTGATGGGGATCTGTGATGTGTAAGGCTATAGGTGGTAGCAATGGTGATGGAGTCTGCCGATGCATGAAGGAGCCATAGGTGGCTATGGTGGTAATGAGAGTTCACTTGTGCGCAAGACCGCGGGTAGTTGTGGTTGTGAAGAAGACATTTGTAGTATAGCTCAGGCGTCTAATCCTTTTTGGTTCAATTGTCTGAACTCAAACTACTGAGTATTTGTAGTCAAGATGTATGGTAGCTAGAGGAGAGCAAGGGCACAGATGGCCACAAGCCTTGAGGAGGAGGGGGCAGTAGCAACAAAAGTGCAAGAAAATACAAACTTTGCAGGGAATGAAGGAGGTGAGTAACAAAAGAAAAAAACAAAGAAAGGATTAGAGCCTTATCTCTTTTAGATTCCTTGATGATGCCTTCTCACTCTCCTCCTTTAAGATGGGATCTCCTTTAGAATTCTTCCTTCAATTCATGCAGAATTTGCCCAAGAATTGATATTAATTTTTCTCTGAAACTCGTGTGCTCTAGCCCTCTTTTTATAGGGTGAAGAGAATCTCTAATTTTGATCTTTGATTGATTTGATTGCTATATTCTTGTCATAAACCTCATATTTGAATCTCAGATTGATAGATTCTTAGAGTAAAATCCCCTTGATTAAAAGTCTTGTTGATTCTTGATGGATTCGAAGATAACTTGTTTTTATTTTTGCAGATCATGCCCAAACTAGTTGACTAATTAGGAAACTAGTCAATTGGTCAGGAAATCAGTTAGCTGACTGAATAGTGGTTTGCACAGCACATTAGAACTGATTGACTGGTAGGGAAATCAGTTGACTGGCATGCTCAGTTCAGCATTTGGTCCCAAATTTTTAGCTTTTTTATTTCAAATTGGTCCTTGCTCATCACAAATTAGGCTCAAAGTCCAACTCTAAATCTTGTCAAGCTTGAAGTCAAAGTTGGCTTGCAAAAACTACTTAAACAACAAGGTCCACTCTTGATCGAGCTATTTCTACAAACCCTTATGCTTGACCCTCCAAAGGTCTGATTACAAGATCTACTCTTGACCAAGGTATGGTTACAAGCTTTCACACTTGACCACTCAATGGCCTAATTATAAGATCTACCCTTGACCAAGGTATAGTTACAAGCTCTTGTGCTTGACCCTCTAAAGACCATATTACAAGATCTGCTCTTGACCGCTGAATAAGTTTTGATTACAAAGGTCCTATTTTGACTAAGGTATAGTTACAAGCTCTCATGTTTGACCTTGAAGGTCCAATTATTAGATTCACTCTTGACTCAGGTATAGTTACAAGCTCTTGTGCTTGTCCTCTCGAAGGCCTAGTTATAAGATTTGCTCTAGACCGATGTATAGTTATAAGCTTTCACACTTGACCCCTGAAGGGTCAATTGCAAGATCTGCTATTGACCAAAGTATGATTATAGGCTCTCATACTTGACCCTTGAAATATTAGGTTGCAAGATTAGCTCTTAACTAAGGAACAAGACTCAGTTACAAAATTCACTCTTAATTAGGGAATTGCTACAATCTCTCATGCTTGATCCTAAAAAACATTCCAGCCAAAATGGCCTAATAGGCCATACCCTATAAGCAAAGGTATACCTATGACCTTCCATTTGATTGCATTTAATCAAAGGAATAAATTGTTAGGAAATGAAAATTTTCATTGAAGCCCGATTGATTGAGGAGCAAGATCTAGTTACATGATTCGCTTTTGATTGAGAACTAGTTACGGGATTTGTGCTTGGCCTTCAGTGCCTAGTTACAAGCTCATCGCTTGACCAAACAAGCACCCTAGTGCTAGTACCTCCAAAAGCTCATAAAGGAGTGCAAACCTGCAGCCAAAGATGAAGGTCAAGAGCATCTATTCCCCTTTAATAGCATGACATAAGCCTCAAACCTAGCAGAGAAGATTACTTCCCACAAAGCATCACTTTGGGATAAAGTCCCCCAAGATAACGGCCTAATGAGCCATCCCAAGTGAAAAGAGGTATGACTAAAACCCTCTTGTTATGTTCGTGATAAAGTAATTATGACATAGAGAACAAAAGTCTTCATTAAAGGCATTGAAGGGAGAAAAGCTTCAATCACACTAGAAGTTTGGAAGGCAGGAAGATACAAACGTTGCCTAGTATGTGAGCTCACTGAGGGCCCAGGTGTCCACATCAGGTTGAGACAAAGGACTAGCCTCCCCAATCTCAAGTGAGTGTGGTACCATGAGCCAGCTGGGAAGGTTCGTCCTTTGGGTTGAGAGGGCTAAAGGAGGACCAGGGCAAGCCATTGGCACTAGAGTAATGCAACCAATAATGCATCCCCAACAGCTCAAGGTTGATGGGCCAAGAAACAAAACCCTAAAGGGATTGAAGTTAATCCTCCTTGGCCCGCCAAAGGCATTGTATCGACACTACAAATAATCATCCAAGAGTTGGTCAGCACTACCATCAGTGATGGCATCATTATGCTCCTTTGACCAGCTGAATGTCTCCACCACTTTTGCCTTCACCTCCAGTGCAATAGCCCAACCCATCCCTCTTCTCAACTTCCTTGACCTTCGGCCCCATGTTAGAAGCCTCCTTTCCAGCTAACATGAGTTGGCCTTTGATCTTCACAAGCACCCCCTCAATCACATGGCCCTCTACCTCTTGAAGCCAATTATTTTGACATGCCAAGGCAAGGCAAAGTTGCTAGAGAAAAAGATAGAAGGAGAAAACAAAAGTAGCAAGTTGGGGCCAAAAGTAGCATAGGATAGAGAGGAGGGAGACACCTCCTTGCCCACTCCTTAGTTATGAGGAAAAACTAGCAATTCACCTCATGACAAGTACCAGAGGCATGCACCCCTACCATGGTAGATAATGCAGATAACACACGACATCACCCAATCAAAGCTCAGCAAAGGACAAGCTATGAAGGAGGGCAGTGATGTGGCAATGATTTCACTTCACCCCTTAAGAGCAAATGCCACTAATGCCTCTTATTTGCTAAGACATGAGGCAAATAGGGCACACAAGGTTCATCAAGCAAAATAAGAGATTCATTGACATGAATCCAATAGAAGTGGGGACCAAGAAGTAAAACAAGAGTTAACTTGCTTATTCATTAGAAGGCAAGTACAAAAGAAGGAGCCAAGCTCCCAAAATGAAATAGCCCATCAAGGCTGGGAAGGACCACTCTCGATGGCTCGGTTGTCAACGGTCCAAGGGGCAAAAGCAGAGGTAGAGGCAGGAGAGACAATTACAAGAGAAAACAGGCTCCTAAGAATTGCCACCACTTTCATACTTTCAAGGTAGGATTATAGCTGCCACCTGGCCCGATCCTCTCCACAAGCATGTGGATCGAAGGTCCAATCATACCTCTAACTAATAACCTTAGCCTTGTAGTAGCAAGAATGAAGTGGATCGCACCTCAGGCAGCATCCATTGTACGTTAGTGGTCCTACCCTCTTGAGCTTGTTCCAGCAAGGCTTGAAATTCATCACTAGAGTAGAATCATTTCATGGCCTAAGCCTCCTGAAGTTTGACCCAGGCATGGGCCTTGTTGGCTCAGTGAGTCCTCTCCTACTCATTCAAAAGACAAGTTTGAAGGAAAGACTCCCATCGCCTACTCTTAGAGTGCTAGCCCTTAAAAGAGCAAAGGGATTGGTGGAGTTCATCCACCTCAAAAGCCTTCTAGCATAGGTTCAAGAGGTGCTTGGATATGTCCCGAAGGATGTCTCTAAGCTATAATTACTTAGAGAAAAGGTCAATTCAGTGATATAGGCTAAAGGGTAAAAATAAAATTAAAAGCCCCCTACCTTCCCCTAAAATTTGGCATAGAGGGACACTAGACTGTAGTTAGAAAGATAATGCATTATTGGAGCGTTGATGACAACTTAGATACATGAGGGTTCTCATGCGGAGAAGTGGAGTCATGGATCCTTACACAAAATCCTATAAGCACCTACCACCCCAGAAGGAATCAAGACATGATAGTTGACTTACTGAGCAACATTTAGAGGAGAGTAAGTGTAGTCACACAACCACAACAGAGTGTAGGGAAAAAAGCAAGATCTCTAGGGACTAGTGGAAGATGTCTTGTTCTCACTCCATATATAGCCACAGACAGACTAGTTGAGAAGTGAAAAGTCATTTGTTAGTAAAAGATTGTGTCTTGAGAGACCAATAGGTGGGAACAACATCTAAGGATATGCCATCAAAATTTGAAATGCCATAAAGGCCAGTAAAGCAGCAAATGAGAGGTCATTAGATGGCCAAAGCTTTTGGTTGCCAGAGGCGATGCATTCCTTAAAAAGATAGTCACCAGAAGCATTCTTCTGAATGCAAGTCCTCACATTTGATCAACTGGGAAGTAAAATGAAGAGCTTTTGGGGCCATGATATATTAAAGAGCAATTCTAAACCATGGCCGAATCCCATGTCAAATAGAGAAGAAGATGGAGCCAAAACTAGAGCTGCACCTTACCACTATGCCTAGGCTTGATCAAGTTTTGAAGAGCTAAAGCTCCACAATCTGGCTACTAGGCTCGATCAAGTTTTGAAGAGCTAAAGCTCCACAATTCGGCCATCCAAGGATAAACTCCATAGCTTAGCTACCAAAGGACAGACTCCACAACTTGGCACCTAGAGATGAGCTATATGGCTCAAATGGTCCTCAAAATGTGAGTTCCATAGCTCATCCACAGTATGCTAATAACACACATATAGTAAACTATTTGCATATTTTGTATGCTTCTTCTATCCCTATGAGGGATAACCCTAGCAGCACCCCTAGGAGATGAATTCTTGTGCCACCTATGCTGACTGCTACACCTGCCCTACCTCCTATCACATAACAAAATCCGAATGCCCTTGGGTAACTCACACATTGACTATGGTAGAGTTACTCAAGGAGGTTTAGTCAAGTTATCCCAAGTGCTTAATATAACTACCCCAAGGTATTCAAGTAAAGGGTTCCAATTCCCTTCTTCTTCCTCTACCAGTTCAATTTTTGCACTCCATAATAAATCCTAGCTCCCTTGAGAGTGAAAGAGACCAAAAAAGGATGACATTCTGACTTGAGTATCAAAGCATCCTCCTCTAATCATAATTGGATAGACAGTATTTATCTTTTTGTGCAGGTTGGAATCAATTAGAGATGATCGAAAGAGCTCACAAACTTCAATTCGGAACCAGACTGATGCAATACAACCACTATTTGCTTTGTCTTTCTCTTCTTCCTCTCCTTTTTGTGCTCACTGTCAGATATTTTAATAATCGGCCCTATGCTTTCCTCCATAAAGACTTTCTATACACTTGTATCAACATTAGCATTTCCCATTGTCTCCATTTGAACACTTTGCATCTCAATATCCACTACATTCATCAGCTTCTCCTACCTTTGTATTTCCTTTTCTCTTGTATTTCCATGTAGCCTCATCCATCCAACATTCTCCCCCTTCCCAAATACTGTCTCATCACTTCTTCCAACTTTTCAACTTGAGTTACACATAAGTTTGGTTCATCACCTCTCAGCTGAATGGCTTCCTAGATCTCAGCACTAATCCAACACATCTTGCCTCGCCATACCTTCTTGATTATTTTCACCAACTTCTTGTTCTTTTGATAGTAAGTAAAAGCCTCATCATATTGTTGCTTCTGGCCTGCTCCCCATCTATTATTTTTTCTTGCATCTTGTTCACTATTCTGAATTCCTGCATGGACCTTGTCTTCCTTTTCCAAACTTGCCTAGTCGGTTTTTTCCCTTTTCTAGATAGCATCAAGTTTGTATCCTTGTCAATATAATAGACACCTTTCCTTCTACTCATTGTGGACTGATCATACCTCATCTATCTCTATCAAAATTATCTATTAGAAAAAAAATTTCTTCTTATATTTTATATGTGAATTTATTTAATTAATTCTTCTAATTTAAGGGTGGAATTGGTAGATTAAAAATTTGTAGTTTGATTTTATAGCAGATTCTTTGAAAATGTTGACCAATACATTATTTCTTCTAATAAATTTCTAAAAGTGATATATAGATATGAAAAAAAAACCTAAAAACTGGTATATTATGTTGTACGACTTGAGAATTGTACAAAAAATAAATTTTTAAAGTAAACCGGTAAAATTTTGGTTCTATATATAACTGCAAAATATTTCGGATTGCGATTCAACACTTACAAATTTATTAAACCAAAACTATATATATATATATATATATATATGTATATCCACATTACATATATATTAAAACTTAATTTTATATTTATGACTTTTTTATCATTTTCTCAATCTCCCCCAATTTCAAAGCATTGATGGATGTTGTAAAAAAAATTAGTTTATAATAAGTTTTAAGTTGTTGTAATGTAAAATATAAAATTTTAAAATTAACTATTTGAAAAACTAATTTACTAATTTTAAAACGACGTTAGAATTGATTTAGAATCAGAACTAAAAATTCAATTTTTAACCTAAATTGATATGATTTTGATTCTAAGAATATCAAAAACTAAAAATAAATTTTAATTTTAAAAATTATAAAATCTGTACAATTTATTGATTTCACTCACTCGTAAAAATATATGCTTACATATTATGAATTTGTGATCTAGCGAGACCTTTGTGATTGTCATTATCCCAATATTTCTGGCATCAAAGATTTTAAAATTCTAGAGATTCCAAAATCCCGTAAAATAAACATCCTCTTGGATTTTGATGATCCCTTGATTATCGTTATTTGCGATTAAAGTGACTAATAACTCATAACGGAATTTTAATCATACTTAATCTCACATTTGTATGGTTATCTTTGGATAGAATCGTATTTGATAATAGGATTTTTAAAAATGGCATTTGGATGTGTAGGTCTAGACGATCATTTTATGCCTACTCAAAGTCCAAATCGGCACTAAAATTGAACTAGATACATGTTATTGAATCTAAACTTTTATACCAAAATAATATGCAGTTTGGTGTGGAAAAAGGTGTCAGTTGGTCTCGGGGACTACCAAAGCATCGAAACCTCAAGCTGATCATCATGGGCTAGGGGAAGTTTCAGTCTTTCAATTTATTTTTTTTTTCAGTCCCTCCCCATCGGAAGCATCTGCCGTCACGCGCCATCGCCTCTTAGTCGTCTTTCCGTTCGTCGCACTTCACATTATCGGTCGTTTCCCTGCACGCGCCAACCTCCCGATCCGACCTGCTGCTCGCTTTCTATTTGCTGACAAACCATAAAAGCTCCTACCCAGTTGCACATGCCCCTTCACTTTTTTGTGCGGCTTTATTTATTTGATCGGGCAACCGTATACTAAATTTTAGACGACCAATTCCGCGTAAGGACTTGATTAAAAATTAATAAATTTTATCGGATTGAAAAGGAAAAGAAATAAAGATGCTGAAAGGAATTTTCACTAATCGACTAGCAAAGGAGTTGATAAAAAAGTAGTAATGCTCCAACTCTTTTGAAATGCGCCGACTGATTCTATGTTAATAAGTAGTGATTACACATGATAGTCTTTCAGTAATCGCTAGTATTCGTCAGCGAAAATTGAGCTCAAAGAAGCTGTGGTTGTTAACGAGCACGTGTAGTTCTAGTAATCCTTCAATTCGTCAGTGCTAATACAACTAAGGCGTCGAAGTTTAATGTATGATTATCTTTTTGCACAGTATTTCTACGAAACCCTAAGTAAGACTTCCCGAAGCACTTTGTCGGTATTATTGGCTCATGAATATGGAACACAACATCAAGAAGACATCGTATCCAAAAAATATATTATTGATGAAGCTTATTTTATTACTGCTTTCAGTGTAGAAGGTTCTTTAAATTTTAATCCGATAGTTCACTTTTTTATTAATATGCACCAAGAAGAATTACAAAGGAGCCACGAACTTTCCGCGAATCGTTTTAACACTCAAATTAGTTTCATATCTAATGATGAAAATATGATGAAAAATTGAGTATTAGTCTCTTACCTCTCAGGTTATGATGTCATTTATAATGCTCTTAAAAATTTAACATATTCGGATCACATGATATTAGGTAATCATTCCATTGAGTTTTTTATAAAAGAGGGAAACCCCTAATTCCTCAAAATTGACTTCTGAAATGACTATGGATTAGTTAGCTGGAATATTGGTGTTATATACCAACTCTAGTGAGTTCAGTTACAGTTGGATTTTGAGAAATGGTTGATTTTTCCTGCGAACTCATCCATATCTGAGGTTAGGAGCTTATAATAGTTCAATGTATTGGCTAATCCTCAACTCGGTCACATCAGTTCACAATGTGCCCTTTAAACTCGACTTTATTGATTTTTTTTTTTACTCAGGAAAATTGGTTAGAAAATCACCCTTTAGTTACCTCGATTGGCTACTTCATTTTTGGTTCAAAGAATGGTGAATAAAGTTTTTGAAACTCAACTCAGGAGGAATGTAAAATCATGTATTGACAATATATTGATAAAAAGTATCCATGTCGAAGGGCACTTGAAGGACTTAGAAAAAATTTTTGACACATTGCGAAAATTCAAAATGAAATTGAATCCTAAGAAGTTTGCTCTCAGAGTGGGTTTAGGAAAGTTCCTTAATTATCTTTGTTTAAGTTAATTTTAACTATAAATCAAAATTAATCAAATTTTAGTCAAAATATAGAGTTAAATGTCACTGGATTGTGATCCAAATGTGGGTCTCAATTGGACCAAAATCGTGATCAAATTTGATCGAAAATTGGGTTTAATTTGAATTTGAATTGTTGAAAAATTTGGGTTTAAATTAAGAAAAGCCGATTGGGTCAGATGTTTGGACCAAAACCCGACCAAAATATTCATCAAATATCTGGACTGAAACAAAAATATAAAATCTTTACAAATAGGTTCATAAACCAAGTAAATTTGCGAATAAGTCACCGAAATAAAAAATCTGCGAAAAAATCCTTGAAATTTTAAATCAATCCCCCATAAAATCTAGGGCTCTCAAATAAACTCCTAAAAAATTTATATTTACAAATAAACTCCTAATTTTTTTAATTTTTATAAATAAATCTACAAAAAAATTTATTTGCAAATAAGTCTAAATTTCATATGAAAAAAACTTGAAAGTTTCAAAATTTTATAGATAGATTTATAAAAAGGCCCCTAGAGTTTACAAAATTATATTTTAGTTTAATATTTGCAAAAAAATTTATAAATAACTCTCAGAAAATTCAGCATTACAAAATAGTATAAATTTTAAATCTCTTCATCATGAAAATAAACCCCAATTAATTATATGCAATCACATGATTTTGGAAATACAATCCACTTCAATTCAACATATTTTTAAAGTAAGACCAATTAAAGATATCAAGGTCCAATCACAATCACTAATATTTCAAAATTAATCAATCGAAGATTTGATTACAGATCTCATGGAGGCTTATAAATCGGTGAGAGCCTACAAGAATAGAAACAGAGAGAGAAGAGGATCAGTAAAGCTTGAAAATGAAATTAATAAGAAGACAATAAGAAAGGGCTAGAATTCAAAGTTAGCTCTTCTTTCTTTCTTCTCTTTCTCATTCCTGATTTGGGTTTTCTCTTTCACTATTTATGTAGCTGCCCACTGTTATCATGGTGTCTTATTGGTCATTTACTAAAGGAGTTTGAGCTTGCCCCATGCCCACGCTACTCTTGCCAACTAGCACCTCGTCTTCCTCCATGGCTAGGCACCATCCTTGCACTATAGCTATCTCCGCTTTCACATCATCTATGGTGTCTCCAACTCCACCAAACCGCTAGTCACCCTAGAGGAGGAGGTCACGTGAGTCACCGGAAAAGAAGGCCTCCTCTGGTGAGCCTTCGACTTGCAACCATCGACAAACCAGCCCCGCTCATGCTGCCCCAACTTCCGCCCACATCTACGTCTACAATGCCTATAGCTGCTACTTGCGTGGATCACCAACGAGCTATCATGGCTTATGTTTTCCCTACCTTGCCTAGCCACCCTTTCTGTCGACACCACCCCTCTGCTTAGATCTAGCACTACCGCTCTTTGCTTGATCAGCTGCTCTGGTTGCTTGCCGCCACCTCAACCCTCCTTCACTACTAGATTTGCTAGCATGGTCGGAACTCTACCCAACCACTGCATCGCCAAAGCCACCCATGCCTCAACTTGCACCCTTCACTCCCCAACTCATGGCCCCTATTCGCCGGCCAACCTCCTCGGCTACCAAGACCATGAGCACTGCCCACCTGTGGTTAGATCAGGCCAGAAGAAGCTCTGAGCCATCAATGTTGACCCATATAGGCAACCTTCGAGGGGAGAATAAAAGGGGTTTTGAAAATAAAAAATATGATTATAAAGAAATCCAAAGCCCAATAATGTTTTCTAAGATAATCATTCAAGAATTCAAGCAATCTCATACATATTTCTCAATCACAAGTACTATAAAAGTAAAGTAAAATAAGAAAAAAGAATGCACTGCAATTCTTGCATAGTTTGAAGGCCAACTGCTTCTTCTTGATGACCATTGCCTCTCTTTTGTGGACTTCAATCACTCTACTAGTGATGTCACTTTTTAAGGTAAAGCCAAGCCTTTACATCTACTTGCCAAGCACAAGTGTCACTTCTTTTGGATGAGGCTAAGTCCGTCACTCTGCTAAGATGAAGTCACACCCGTACAACTCCTTCCTCCCATCGAGCAAGTGATGCTCCACATCAAAACCTATTGCACACTCACATTTCTAGCATGTAGAAATGTTTACAAGCGGAAAAGTGGAAAAGATAATATATTTGAAACTCACTATAAAGTCTCCCAAAATGAGTATAAGAGTAATTAAGGATTTGCTTGAGATTAGAAGATTAAGAGCATTCTTAGGATTAGAAGACTTTGGGAGGGGGATACTTACTCTAAGGATATTGAAAGTTCATTTCCCCTATGGGCAAAGAAGTCTCAAGCTTTTATATATTTGTTAGAGTAGAAAACTAGCCATTTGGGAATCACTCCTAGCTGTTTGTGCCTAGTTCGGTCATCTAAACCTTAAGGTTTGATCATCCAAATAGCTCCAATAGTTAAAAGTTGAACTAGTGATTTCACTGATGTTAGAGGTTTGAGTGTTCGATCACAAGGTTCAGACGTCTGAACTATACGATTTTGGCTATTTGACCAAATCTTCGACCGACTGAACTCTAAGTATGAATTTTCTTAGAAATTACAATTTTCAAACTTTGGGTGTCTAATCCTAGGGTTTAGACATCCAAAGCTGTCAGAAATTCCAGAGCTATTTCTGCTACATTCGAATGTCCAAACCATGAAGTTCAGGCATTCAAAGTTAATAGAAAAACTGCTACTTTTGCTATAACTTCAGCTTCATACTAGACATTATCTCAAACTAATCTTCGGTTAAATAATGAGTCAGTGAAGGCATTCAAAGATTAGTTTGAGTACTAACCAAAAGGTTTAAAAATTAATCTCAAAATAAATCCTCAACTCAACTAAGCAAATAGAAATCTAAACCTATTTGAGCCATGCTTAATCTCTTGAGCTTTCTTTAAACTATCTTCAATTCATTAATTTTTGTTTGTTGATCCACCATCACGTCTCATCTTCAAGTCCATTTTTAGGTCCACCTACCCTTGAGGTGTCTAAATGACCTTGATCTCCATTTCAAACTTGGCTTGACTATTTGCTATACATGCTCAAGATTTCATCAAATACACTATTTGGTGATCATCAAAACTACAAAGTGTAACAATCAAGACCCAAATGAGAAAGAAGAAGCAAGGCATAGGTAGGAAGAAGGAGAAAAAGGGAAATAAAGAAAAAAACATAAAGAAGTTACAGCCAAAGAAAAGAAAAGAAAAGAATTGTTCAACAACATTTTGCATAGATTATTGCACCACTACCACTATTACCACTGGCAGTCCTTGACACGTTAATGATCTTCATCTACACCACAGTCACCCACGATCCTTTAGCATTGTGATGAAACTTTATCAATACTATGGCCACCCGTGGCTTTTCATGATGATGAATTTCTACCAATACCGTGGCCATCTATGACTCTCCATATCTACGGACCTCCACCATGGACCTAGGACTAGCCCTCAAGCTCACTCAAAAGTCAACTCTGATCTATAGTCAGCTTGCAGCTTGCTTAAAATCAATTCCTAATTAAGGCTAGCTTGTGATCTTATCAAATATCTATTCAGACTAAGATTAGCCCACGAGCTTACGGAAAGTCTACTCAGACTAAGACCAGCTTGCAAGCTTGCTAAATATTTATTTAGACTAAGGCTAGCTTGTGAGTTTGCTGAATATCTATTCAAACTAAGACCAGTTTGTGGGTTTATCGAATATCTATTTGGTCTAAGACCAACTTGAGAGCTTACCAAATGTTTATTTGGACTAATGCTAGCTTGTGAGCTCATCAAATGTCTGTTCGAACTAATGCCAGCTTGCGAACTCACCGAATGCCTATTTGAATTAAAGCTAGCTTGCAAACTTGTCGAATGTCTATTCGAAATAAGACCAGTTCACAGGTTTACTAAATGTTTATTTGTATTAAGACCAGCATGTGTTCTTGCTGAACATCTATTTGGACTAAGAATAGTCCGTAGGATTGCTGACCATGTATTCAGACTAAGACTAGCTTTCTAGCTCACTAAACATCTATTGGGACTAAGGCCAACCCGTGGGCTTGTTGAATATCTATTCAGACTAAGGCCAGCTCGCAGGCTCACTAAAAGCCTTTTCGAAATAAGGCCAACTTGCGAGCTCGCTGAACGTCTATTCAGATTAAGGCTAGTTTATGTACTCGCCGAATGTCGATTTGGATTAGGGCTAATTTGCAAGTTCACTGAATATCTATTTGAACTAAAGCTAACTTACAAGCTCACCAAATGTCTATTCAAACTAAGGCTAGCTCACAGTCTCGTTAAACGTCAATTCGGATTAAGACCAATTTATGAGCTTACCAAATATCTATTTATATTAAGACCAGTCCATGAGTTCACCGAACTTCGAATCGAACTAAGGCTAGCCTATGGGCTTGCTGAATATCTATACAAACTAAGTCCAACTTATGAGCTTGCCGAACATCTGTTGGGACTAAAACCAGCCCACAAGATCACCAAATGTCTATTCAAACTAAGGCCAACCTATGGGTTCACCGAACATCTATTTGGATTAAGACTAGTTTGTGAGCTTGCCGAATGCCTATTTGGACAAAGGTCAGCTCATGAGCTTATTGAACATTTATTTAAATTAAGGTCAGCCTACAGGCTCATTGAATGTCTATTCAGACTAAGGCCAACTCGCGAACTCACCAAACATCTTCTCAAACTAAGGTTAGCTTGCAAGTTCATTGAATATCTATTCAGATTAAGGCTAGTTTGCGAGCTCACCAAACATCTATTTGGACTAAGACCAACCCATAAGCTCATCGAACGTCTATTCAGACTAAGGTCAACTTACAAGCTTGTTGAACATCTATTCAAAGTAAGGCTAACCCATAGGCTCGCTGAACGTCTACTTGGACTAAGGTCAGCTTGCGAGCTCACTGAGCATCTATTCGAATTGAGTCTAGCTTATCAGCTTGCCAAATATCTATTCGGATTAAGGCCAATTTGCAAACTCATTGAAGATCTAATTCAACTAAGGCCAGCCCATGGACTTGCCCAAAGTTATCATAATAGTTTGTGGGCTCTTAAACCAAATTGATTAACTTTAAATGACTCAATCACAATAAACTCAGTTGGAACAAATGAATAGAACTAAATTGACTCAAATAGACCACCAAATAGACCTAAATTGATCATATGAATGGACTCCAACTCAAATTGAAATTAGGTCGAAAATCTAAATTGAATTAATCTAGACTAAATCAACCTAGACCATTCCTAATTAGGTCCAAGTCAGGTTAATTCAAAATCAAGTCAAGTTCAAATCAAATCTAATCTAGATCAAACTAAGCTTGAATCAAACTCTAATTGGGTTGAATCAAGTTCAAATTGAAGGGTCGAACTTAAAGTCAAACTAGAACCAGACCGAGCCTAAACTGAAACTGACTCGAACTAAATTGACTTGAACTTAGACCGAAGTCCATCAAGATGCAAGCTTGAACCTGATAAAGGTCCAATAAATCAAATAAAACTAGACCCAATCTAAGATCAAGTCCTAAACATTGAATTAAGTCACATCAGACTCAAATTGAAATTAGCACTACTCCAACCAGAGTTAATGATCAGTATTTGATAAATATTTTTCTAAAAATCAACGTCAAGCTTGGTGAATTTATTATTACAAGTTGAACATTAATTATTGTACCAATAGTGATTTTAAAATGGATGTTTCATATGACTTCCTTGGTTATGCTACAAAGCATCAGTGCGAACCCAATCACCAAAGACCTTGAAAATAGAAAATTGAAACATATCACTATCTTTCAAAATAGAGTTAGTGAATCACAATTCAATTAAGTTTTAAATATTGAGTTGAATCAATTCAGACTCAAATCAAAATTAAGTGTTAAATTGATTCCACACCGAACTCGAACATGAACCATATTAGTCTCGACGGAACTAAATTGGATCAAACCAAGTCCCGCTGGGCATGCTAAATCCTCAGGAATACTCTAAATCTATGAACAATGGGTGAGGTTATCATCTTGATCCGAACCAAAGCTAGTTTATATAAGAACTAAATTAGATTAAACTGAGTCCTACTAGGTGTGCTATAAAAGCTTTTCGCTGCACTATAAGGCTATATCAAATTCCATAAGCAGTGGGTAATACTACCTTCAAAATTAACAAAGTTATTGCCTACACCCCATGGGCTACAAAAATATTTCAAATTTATGACATTATTGTTTACGCCTCATTGGTCATAGAAATACTTCTAAACTAAATAAAGTTATTGCTTATGCCTCATTGGATATAGAAACACTTCAAAATCAACAAAGTTATTGTCTGCACCCCATATGCTACAGAAACACATCAAATTCATGAAGTTATTACCTACACTCCATGGGCTATAGAAATATTTTAAATTCATAAAATTATTGCTTATGCCTCATTAGTTATAAAAACACTTCAAAATCAACGAAGTTATTGTTTATGCCTCACGGGCTACGAAGACACTTGGAATTGATAAAGTTTTGCTTACACCTCATTGGCTATAGAAATGCTTCAAAATTAGGAGAAGTTATCAACTAGACCCTCCGAGCTATGAAAATACTTTAAAATTAATGGAGTTATTACTTACATCTCATTGACCGTGGAAATACTTCAAAATTAGTGAAGTTATTGCTTATGCTCCATAGTTCATAGAAGCACTTTATAACCAAATGAAGTTATTATTCATGTCTCATTGGTTATAGAAATACTTCAAAACTAAATGAAGTTATTGCTTATACCTTATTGGCTATAGAAACACTTCAAAACCAAATGAAAGTATTACTTATACCTCATTGCTTATAAAAATACTTCAAAATCAGAAGACATTATCACCTACTCCCCACAGGCTATAGAAACACTTCAAAATTAATAAAGTTATTACCGATGCTTTATCAGCTATGGAAATACTTCAAAACTAATGAAGTTTTTACCAATGCTTGGGAACACTTCAAAACAAATGAAGTTATCACCAACACGTTATTATCTAACGAAAATACTACAAACCTCGAAATGATTACCAATACCTAATTAGCTAACTAAAATACTTCAAACCAAATGAAGTTATCACTAATACTCAAAGCTATTAAAAATATTTTAAACTTCTCCCATTTCTTTCCACATCTTATTAGACGATGCCATCAACATCTGCCAAGATTGAGTCGATCTAAGTCAGACACTACGTGATTCAGTGCAGGAGGGGGTGGAGTAACAACACATATTCGAGCCTCTTCTCCACTCCTTCTTTCTCTTTCCCAATTTTCATATTTTCTATAATTTCATATTGAAATTCATTGTAAAGTGAGGATACACTCTTGCTTAGACCATGTATCATTTCTTAAAATCAACCGAATGCTCTCTTCTTTTCTTTTTTATGTCTCTATTTGATTAGATAAGTTTGTTACTTTAATAGATTCCTGACGATTATTGAGGTAATTAACAATAGGGTTTGTGCCTATTAGAAATTGATGTTCCTACAACACCTAATAACATACTTGAAATTAAAACAAGCTCTATGCTATGATTCAAGGTCGTTCTTAGGGTCTTTGCCACTCTTGGGCCACCAAAATCAATCCTAGAACCTCATCTCGGAGCTAGGAATTGAGGCTAACCCTGAGAAGATTGAGGCATTAAGGAAAATGAAACCCCCGGGCTTTATTAAAGAGGTGCAAAGACTCACATGTTATTTGCTAGTGTTCAACCACTTCTTATTGAGGTTGGGAGAAAAATGCCTCCCCTTCTTTAGAGTTCTCAAGAAAGGCTCGAGATTTGAATAAACCAAAGAGTGAGACCGAGCCTTTGAGGATCTCAACAAATATTTGGCCAAGCCTCCTCTACTAGTAAGAACCGAGGAAAATAAGGTACTTTTTCTCTATATTGCAATTTCAGACCAAGTGGTAAATTCAGTGCCAATAAGTGATCGAGGTGTAAAGCAGCATTCCATCTACTATGTGAGCCACGTGCTCATGAGAGTGGAGATTAGTACCCTCCTCTCGAAAATATTGCATGCACTGTGGTGCTGGCAACTTGGATGCTTTGCCCATATTTCAAGGGATATCTAGTCATAGTGCTTGCGAATCTTTCACTTCAGTAGACACTATAAAAATCAAAAACTTTAGGGAGATTATTCAAATGGTCAATTAAATTAAGCTAATTTGAAGTGACTTTCAAAGCTCGGAAGGCCATCAAGGCATAGGCCCTAGCAAATTTTATGGTGGAAACTACATCATACCTATCTGGATCAGAATTTGAACCATGGGAGGTTTAGGTTGATGGCTCGTCTTGTGAGTTGGGGTGCAATGTTGCAGTAGTCCTTCAAAGTCTAGATGGAAGAGTGGTTGAGTACTCAACTAGGCTAGAATTTGGGGCTTCGAATAATACTATAGAATACAAAGTTTTCTCCTTGGATTGTGCATAGCATTGGCAGCAGGAGCTAAAGAACTCAAGGTATTTAGTGATTTTCAACTTATGTGTTTGCAGATTACTTGGGAGTATGAGACAAAAGAAGCAACCATGGTGCAATACCTAGCCAAGGCACAAAATCTCATAGCAAGGATAAACCAAGTTAAATTTTGTTGTATACCTTGGAATAGCAACACCGAGGCAAATGGCCTTGGCCTCTTCAAATCCAAAGCCAAGAAAATTTTTGTGGATAATATCTAGCAATCAAGTTGTTCAGAAAACACCAAGGTAAATGTAGTAGACTCGAAACCAAGTTGGATGGACCCGATCATTACTTATTTGAAAAAAGGGGAACTTCCCAAGAAACCAATCAAAGTTTAGAGAATTATGAGATTAGCTCCAAATTTAACCCTGGTGAATGGAGTCCTATACAAAAGATCACTCACAATACCACTACTTCATTGCCTATAACTCGAGGAAGCTTATTACGCCCTTTGTGAAGTCCATGAGGAGATATATGGAAGCCATGGAGGAAGATGATGTCCTTGCACACAAGCTCCTTAAGCAAGGATATTATTGGACCAACATGGCCATTGAGGCATCCGAAGTTGTATCCAAATGTGAAAGTGCCAAAGGGATACCTCGGTTTACCACCACCTATAGTTTAGCTCCAATAGACTCAAGTTGTGTGGTCCTTCAACTAATGGGGATGGATATCCTAGGTCCTCTTCCAATAGCCTCGAGATAGAGAAAATTCTTGGTAGCCACTATTGACTACTTTATCAAGTGGGTGGAAGTTAAGCTACTTACTATAATAACTGAGATGAAGATCTAGGAGTTCTTCTAGTAGAACATCATTTGCAAGTTCAGACTTCCAGCTTGCTGGTCATAGATAATGGGAAGTAACTTGATAGCTCAAATTTTATGAAATATTGCACTAACCTCTATATTGAGAAAAGATTCACCTCGGTAGCATATCCCCAAACCCATGGCATGGCCGAGGTAACAAACTAAACCTTGCTCATAAGGATAAAGAAATGCCTCAAGAGGGCAAAAAGTGCCTAGGTCGAAAAGCTACCATATGCTTTGTGGTCCTATTGAACCACTCCTATGATGACAACTAAGGAGTTATCCTATATGCTCGCTCCAGGGATGAGGTAGTCATCCTTGTGAAAATCGGACTCACTTCTCCATGAGTTCAAAGTTATGATCCCTTACTAAATGAGGAAAATGACTAGATTGAGAAGGACCTAGTTTGGAGGTCTGAGAGAAGACTCGCATTAGGATTACCTGGTATCAATGACAAGTGGCAAGCTACTACAATACCCAAGTCTGTAGCCAAGAACTACAACTAGAGATTGGGTACTTCACTGAGTCAAGCTTATTTACCAAACCTTGAGGAAGCTCTCTATGAACTAGATTGGCCTATTGAAAGTCTCCCGAGATGTGAAACCAAGAACTTTCAAGATAAAGCACCCAAATGGCTAAGTATTCTTGAGGATATGGCACACCAACAACCTGAGAAGATTCTATGTTTAAGATCATGCCTCATTTATTTTCCAATAAGATTTGCACTTTACAAATAAGTCTTTATGAGGGAGATCACAATCAAATCAGACAAGACATAAGACTTTATCTCAATGCAAGGCAAAAGGACCTTGGATTAGATGAGGCATAAGACCTTAGCTCAATGCCAAATACAAAAACCTCAAATTAAATGAGATATAAGAGCTTAGCCCAATGCTAGACAAAAGAACCTTAGATCATACGAGGTATAAGACCTCAACCCAATGCCAAGTACAAACACTTTGTATTAGATGAGGTATAAAATCTCAGCCCAATGCCAAGCACAAAGACCTCAAATCAGAAGAGACATAAGACGTCAGCCTAATGCCAAACATAAAGACCTCAAATCAAATAAAACATAAGACCTCTACCCAATGCCAAGCACAAGGGACCTTAGTTTAGATGAGGGTTCAACCTTATACTAAGCAAAATGCTTGGGTCCAAACAAAATCTAAGGCAAGCTTTAAGTTGGACAAAAGAAACCTTAAGACAAGGCATCGATAAAATCATCAAAAGGTGGAGTCGAGTTTGCAGTTCAGCCAACTATATCAGCTAAAATATTTCTATCTAAAAATACTCCTGAAGAGAATTATGGTCAATCTATGGAGACTTTCAAATAATGAAAAAAAAAAGTGTTAAGAAGTGCTTGTGAGTACCCAACATGTAGGACTCTTCAACTGAGCTAATACTTTAAGGAATTCATCCTGAAGAAAGTCAGTATGCATGACCATCTTAATTATTAGGAACATTCAGGTTAAGAAAATTGAAAGAACAACTCAAAAAATACAAAGACATAGAAGGGAAGAAAAATTTTATTAAAATATGAAGCAAAATATCGGTACAAAAACTCTTCTATTACAAAAGAAGAGGTACAATTAATCAAAAATATTCAGAGCCACTGGCTTTGTGGGCCCAGGAATGACCTCAACCTCGGCCTTGGTTGCCTCCTCCCCCTCCTGATCCTTACCCACCATCTCTATAGTAGCCTCCTTCTCCCTCTAAAGAAGTGCCTCGTACTCCCACTTGAGGCGTCAAACCCTCAAGTCATTGTGGAGCTTGATGCGAAGATCTTCAGGGTCAAAGTTAGAGTCGCGATGGGTTTGCTCCATTGTATCCCTACAAATGAGGTAACCCTTAGTGAAGCCCTGAGTAGAGAGCTCGGCACAATCCCTGAGATACTCATTGCTAGCCTAAATTCTTTAATGGCATGCATCTTAGTCATCTTTAGTACATTAGTGTGCTCTTTGCTCCAAAGGTAGGTCGTGATAGTGGTGTTCTTGAACTTCTCCAAGGTGATTTGGTGCTTGGTCTTCAGCACCTCCATATTGGTCTTCATTGCTTTCATATTTGACAAGGCAAAGTCACGCTTGATAATGAAGAGGTTCTTCTCTTTCTCCACCTTTCTCTTCAACTCCTCCATATTGCTTTGGAGAGACTCGAGTTGAGAGTGAAGTAGGTCCAACTCCTCTTTGGCCTTGCTCTTCTGAAGCATGTTTCCCTCTAGGCTTCACAAAAGCGGTGCTTGCGAAGTAAAAAAAAAATGCAGGAACTGTAGCTGAACTAAAAGTTAGAATATTGAGAGAAAAAAAGAGTGGAAGAAGTCAAATTTGGATAAACTTACATCATGACAGGCTCTTACTCCCTTCAAAAAGAGTTTATCGATGAGAGGCTTGGCGATGGAAGAGTTTTCATTATCCCTAAAGTTTCTGAGAAAATACTCCTTAGTGTCGATCTTTCTCAAAGCACCTCAGGGCCTAGGAGGGGAGCGCCCTCCCGCCTTGGAGCAAGTTGGAGAAGAGGTAGGGGTAGAGACAACTCTCTTACTATGATCAACCTTCTTCACTATATGAGAAGGTGATCGAACATAGTCACCCAAGATGGTGGCTCAAGAAGGAGGAGAAGAGGAACAAGGTGGCATGTGTCTTTTCTTTACCTGCTCCTTGTTAGTTCCTCGACTCTTCTCCTCCTCTTCTTTCTTCTTCTTCCCTTGGTTTAAGGCCGCAGTAGGAGGAGGAGTAGGAATTTCTAGTGTAGTAGGCTTCTTTCAAGTTGATGATACCCAAGGAGCCCCTCCTTTCTCCTTCAGGAGGTCGTTTATGAAGTTGAGCTTGACAATCCCTATAAGCATAACGTCACCTCATTAAACTGAAGTAAAAGTTACTATACAGTGAAGGAAGCCCAAGTCTTGAGGGTTGAGTTTTATATTGATTGTTTGAGCAACGGATAAGCCGTGTTCTTCCAAACAAGCCTTATCAAACCTAACCTCCTCTACCTCCTCAATCCAAGATACTAAGCGAAGGTGAAGTTTGGGAGAGGTTTCAGGATTAACCCTATGGAAGAAAGGATTACCCCACTTATGCAAAAGGCCTAAATCGACTTTGGAGAAGACCCTAACAAGATGACTCTTCCAAAAATAAATAGAGCTATGGTTAGAGGTAAAGAGTTTACATCATCTTTTGGGAGTGAAATACCACTGACCTTCTGTATTAAAACCTCGACAATCCTTGAAAGCATCCTTGAATATTTCTACAGTTGAGGAATTACTTTTTGAGATAACTAGGTTTTCAAAAGTCGAGATAAACTTCATGGCATTAGGAACGATTTGATCTAGAGTTAAGTCCCAATCACTTAGAATGTCTCTAGTGAAAAATTTACAAGATACCTAAGCCTACTTTTAAACATCTCCCAATAAGTGAAAATTTCAAATTTAAACTTTTTCCTAAGGGTTTTACTATCTTCCTCTGACCCTTACAGGTCTAACTCAATTCCATTTGGAAAGTTGACTACACTAACCAACTACATAAGATTTTTTTTTGGGAGGGTAAACTTAGAAATCCAATCCTTACTTTGAAAACACCTAGTAAAATACTTGTGCTAAGATTATCAAGAGCAGAACAAAGAAAATTAATATAAAAACTTACTTGAAGGTGATGGCAAGATGGTAGCATGTTTCGAAGGGCATACCCACGTAGATTAAAAAGTGTCACCTACAGCAGAAAAAATAGTGGTAGGCACAACGGTCTTCAAAATAGACGAGGCAGAGGTTCAATGAGGAGTAGCTTCCCGTACCTTCTTCTTCAACACATACATAGAACTTGGGCCCTTGGTAGATGGCACTAAAGTGGCACGAGATGTCAAGGACCTCTTTGGAGTAGGGGTGACTGTCTATCCTAGAATGCTCTCCTTCTCTGTAGCAAAGGATCTCTTTTCAGATATTGATGGAGTGAAAGAAGATGAAGGGGATGAAGGGTCAAAGGAGAAAGACAAAGGTTTGCAAATTTGCTAAAGTAGGAGGAAAAGATTATAGTATCCTTCATATAAGTCTCGTCTCGCCATCAGATTGCTCCCACATGGCACAACCAAGGCCAATGAAGTCCAAAAAGCAAGATCTTTAAAATCTTTATAAAGATCCAAAAACTAATGTCCTCCATTTGATTTCAAAAATTTAGGTGAAAACAAGTCACGAGGCACCCAACAGATCACTCTTATAAGCAAACGGGTAGCTTCAGAGTAGTGCCTCAAAAAAAGCAAAATACTAAATAATTGTGCAGGAGGCAATGAGGCGGCGACTTGTTTTCCCAAGCATCGTGGTGGCTAGTGCCTTACATCCGAGAACATCAAGTTAAACAAAGGCACGATTCTCCAAACTTCATGGTGGTTGACACTTCACTCCTCCATAGAGAGAACTATAGCATTTGATCATTCAAGCTATGATAATTAGAAGCCAAAAGAAGAAGAAAGAAGTTAGAAAAACTCAAGTCCCCGAATTGATAATATGGGACCTAGAGTTGGAGAGCATTGATAATACATAAAGTTACTAAGTAAAAAAGTGGCAGTTCGTAGAAGCCAATTGTGTGTGGACCAAAAATAAAACTAGCAACCAAGGTATCTAAAGAATGACTTCTAAACCAAATCTGGTGAGTCAAAAAAGTCAAAGTTAAAGGGTAGGTTATAAATATTTGCGACCAAGTTGAGAACTCGTCAATACACTAAACCATTATAAACTTGGAAACTTCAGATATGGATGAGTTTGCTTGAAAGGTCAACTATATCTCAAAATCTAACTGTAATGCAACTCAATAGATTGGATATGTTAGCATTGATATACCAATCGATTAATCCGTAATCATTTCAGGAGTCAATTATGAGAGATCTGGGATTGATTCCTTTTTTACAGAGAAACTCCGTGGGGCGATTATCCGAGATCATGGAATTTGGATACCCCGAATATTTAGGAGCACTATAAATGATATCACAACTAGAGAGCTAAGAGACTAATATATAATCTCCCAATCATTGGGCACGAAACTAATTTGAACATTAAAGCAACTGCTGCCGGAGAGTTTTCGACGGTCTCTTTCACGGTTCTTCTTTGGACAGATCAATGGAAGAGTGACCAAATGAATTAAGATTTCAAAAATTTCTTAGGCCGAAACTAGTGACGGACTAGACTCCATCAACATATATAATTATTTATATGATGAACTATCCGACATTACATACTATCCAATTGAATTTGATCTCTTTTCATCCACCTGCGTCAATGTATCGATGATACATTATCTGTTAATTGTTGCATATATATATCTCAAAATTTACGATTTCGGTGAATCTCAGCTGTCAATCTGTATGTAATTAGATACTCAATACGGATTATCGATAAAGAATTTTCTAAACAAATACATCTCCAGAAAAATCTGTATAGGCTATAGTTTACATATATTCATAATATAAGCATTCAAACTTGGAAGATAAAACGGAGAACACCTGTAGAAATATAGGATCATAAACCCTAAAACTCAACCTAGATCACTTGGTATCGCTCTTCCACGACCAAAACAAGCAAACATAGATGAGCATTTAATTGACGATTCACTTCTCCTCTTGATCAACTCTTGCCTTTCAACTTGTCTTCCATCTTGTTCTTCTTTCTTCCTTGCCAATATCATTGACTTCACCTCATCCTTGACTACTCTTATTTCACTAACATAACTTCTAACCTTTTCTTCCATGGTTGTCTTCCCCTCTGATTCAATCCTCATCACCTTCTTGATCATGCCGCTTTTGAGAGGCTCCGCTTCTTGGCTATGACATGTCGTCGTCTTCATCGGCTCCAACGACATCGTTCTTCGATGACACGGCTTTTTGCACCACGACAAGTCTTCCTTCTTCACCATCTCTGCTGCCGTCGTGAAGGGATCCACCTCCTTCTTGAAGCTAATACTAGACAAGCTCCACCTCAGCACTGAGCCATTAACCCTTGATGGAGTAGGACTTGCAGATTGGAGGCGGGGAGGGAGGGGAAGGAGGCGGCCGTCATGGAATAGCTCGTCGGCAGAGGCCATCTCCGGTGAGTAGTGTCGCATTGTCTTGTTGAAGCTGAGGCTGGTTTTGAACTCAAAGCTGTTGGAGTCAGACACGAAGCTCGTCTCCGATGAGCTTAACTGAGATTCACAGGAAGCTACAAAGGCTGAAAGGCCTTTGGTTGGAGTTGTTGGCACACTGTAGAAGTAGTGGGGGAAGGAGCTGATGGTAAGTTTTGGTCTACGTTTAGGACTTATGGTTTTCATTTTCAGTTTAGGTTTTGGTTAAAACGCAAATGGTTTGAAGCAAAAGCACTTTGGTTGTTAGGCTTCAACCAACATGGTAATCTGCAATAGTCAATTGTTACAAAAAATAGCGAATGAGCAATCGAAACATTGGTGATTCCAATAGAGACGATCGTTTAGCCAAAGAAAAAAAAAAATAGAGAATGGCTTGGCTTTGGTTGAATTCAGCTGGATCATTTCGGTTTCGGGTGTAAAAGCTTCGCGCCATGTTCATTTGACCGCATACGATATTTGTTTGTAGCCTTTGTAGTTATGTTCCGTGTTTTGTTTTGCATAGTTGGCACAATCTTTTCGGACGTCTTCTGTTGATGGAGAAATATGAATATGATTCTCATATACAAGTAAAAGCTGACAACATAGTTCAATCGAGTTGTTGGACATAATTGGACGGGTTTGTTTGGATAGGTTTGTGGATGAGGCATAAAATTAAAACCATTTTTTTGGAAAAACAGTTAAGTTTTTTTTTTCGAAGATTAAATCATAATAAGTGTATTATTTTTCAACTTTGGTGCTCTTTGTCTCAGTTCTTAACTGCTTAGTTTGACCTTTCAAGGAGCTCATCATAGGACATATAGTAGATGATTATTGAGCGTTTCTTAGTCAAATGAGTCCAATTTTAATCTTGTAAATGATGTGGTTGAACCCTACTTTGTTTTTAATCTTTTTGCACTTGACTTTTTACCTAAGATTTTAAGTTTTGATTCAAATATCCGAAATATATTAGTTTTGGTGAAGAAAGTAATAAAATGATTTCAAAAGCTTTTTCAAAAATTTAGTATTTTCTCAAGTCATTATTTAAACTATCGAAATAATTGAAACATACTGATTTTGGGACTGAAATCGAAACTTAACCCATTACTTTTTTCCAATAAAAAGCTCTAGTAAAACAAACCCAAAGATAAAAGATGTTGGTATAGGCAAGACAGAGAATGAATAAATTGGAACAAAAGCAAGACAGATTTTAGTGAAGTCAGCCTTCTAGCAAGAGATAATGAATTGGAATTCCACATATAGAAGTTCTGGAGTATCCTTCTTTTAAGCTCAAACAAATCGACCTTTTTAAGCTTATCAAGAGTAAGAGGAACCCCTAAATAATCCCATGGACATCTGGATCTTTTGATTTTAAAAAATAGAGACAATGCATTAGCTTCATTCGAAGAGACAGAAAGACAACAAGTCAAATGTGATTTGTTAAATTCAATCATTTGACCAGTCATTTCACAATATTGAGGTAGAATAAATTTTAAGTAAAATTTTAAATTTTAGTTTTTGAAATTGACTTTAACACTTATTAAAATTGATATATTTCTACAACTTTATTTTGACAATGTTAATTATTTCGATAATTTCAGACATTCTATAATTTTAAAAATATTAAACTTTTGACATAGATTTTAAACTTATTTTGTTGTGGTATTTACAAAATGTGGAATGGCCAAAACTAAAAATTTATTTTAAAGTTGAAACTTGATCTTGTAGTAGATCTTTTCAATAAAAGGTAATTATTAGTGTATAAAGGATGACATATATTTAAACCATAGTCAAGAGGCTAAAATGGAATAAGTTTTTCTTTTTGAATTTCTTTGTTTGGCATTAGAGAAAGTTCTTCAAGTAAAATAAATATATCATGAGAAAAAGGGTATCTGACGTAAAACTATTTGAGTGAACATCCAATTTATTGTTCTACCATTAATAATTGAACTAGAGAATCAGGATATAATCTATTAGATACATTTCCTCAAAAATAGAGGAAAACCAGACATTTTGTGAAGTCAAATATATAGCTTGCCCTCTTACTCTATCATACGACCTTCTTAAAATCTCGCTAAATAATCAACAAAGGCTTAGTTTTAGAAAAAAAATTCAATGAATGAACTAGCTTTTGAGCCATGAGAATGTGTTGCCACATAATAGCAATAAAAATCGTTTGTTCAGAGTAAATTAGCCTACACAAAAAAGACTTCAAGAGTTTTAGATATAAATATTTTTGGATAATCAACCTTAGGCATTAGAGTGATTAAAGTCCTATTCCATTCTTTAGAAAAAAACACCCAACATGGAAAAAAAATTTTAAAAGCTCGAATAACATGTAATTTCAAAGCAAGCCAACAATTTTTTGAAAATCTCACGAGGAAACCCATTTTCTCTAAGAGCCTTGTTTGTTGCAAGCAACTTAGCTGCAACATCAAGCTCCTCCTTAGTTAAAGGAGATATCAATTTTGCATTATTTTTACATGTTAGAATATGCAATGGAACAATATAAAACGAGACAGCATCCAAGTGGACCTGTAGGGGTCAAACAAGGACAATTAATAGAAACCTCAAAGCTCAATTTTGGTTTATTTTTACCATTTTCTAGGAGATATTTGAAGATGTGCTTAGATATCCCATAGATAAGTTTACCAATAGTATCCTGAACAACTAGAATCTAGCTCTAGATAAAATTGTCCCTAATGCTATGAGGTTCATAACAACTTTAAACTCTATGGTGATATCTTAGGATATGGTTGTAAGGTGTCCAATACTGAAGGTAGGTGATTCTTTGCACCCAAAAAGGATCGCAAACTATTTTTTTTCAACCCCTCCTCCATCCACTTTCAAAAGAATTACCATATTAGGGTTTTTACCTAAGCTGACCAAAACCTCTGTTGTGACTAAGGTCATCTTCTAACAACTGAGTTGACCTTGAAATCCCAACTAAGATCCACAGATTTTTAGTTTCCTAGGCCAATAAGGTGATGGTTGGACCCTTTTTTTTTTGAAAGTTTTTGCCAATAATTTCTTTAGTACATTTATAACCCTTTATTTCTTCTCACCCAGGCCTAGACTAGATCTCCTTCATGAAAGAGGATATTTGAAGGCAGACTAGTGCCTCTCGAGTGACTTCACTACAACAACCAAGCAGGAAGAAAGACTAACTGAGGGAGAGGTTGAGCTGGCCCCACTGTCTAATGCCTTGTGCTAGAAGAGGACAAAGCCGAGCAGTGGTGAGGGTAGTAGCTAAGCTACCCGACATGGTGAGAAGAGGAAGAAAATGGCCTTACAACTTAACTCCTCCATCGAACTCATGGCCAAGTTTGCTGAGCCTTTGATGCTGCCCCTAATTATCATCACCAAGGTCCCTGCTCTTGTGCTGGGTCTAGAAATTGCAATTCAACTTTCCTCATCTACATCTCCTTCATGCAAAAACACCCCAAGCCAGGCCCCTAAAGGTCAATGACCCAGGGAGGAGCCCACAACCAACATTTGCATGGAGCAGTTTTGTGATTTAGATGAGAGTTCGACTTGAACTTCGCAATCTCCTGGCTTGCCACTAATGATCTCTTCCTTTGAGGAGTCAAGACCTATGGAGATGTAAGTGTTGCTTCGCTTGCCTTTTTCTTATTTACTTTACTATTAATTGCTTAGATTTTACTAACTTCTGATCTAATTACAAAGAGCTAAAATCTTCCATTGCATCGACAAAAGATTCTACACTGCCCAAAAGCTGGCAGTGATTCAAAAGGCTAAAGTCACCAACATCAAACTTAAGGCTAGCATCCTTCGATCCCAACTGGAAACTCACCAGTTGGAGCTGGCAAACACCAAATCTACCAAGACACAGGTGGAGGTGGACAAGAAGGCAGTCGAGGACACCAAGAAGATGGCAAAGGTAGCCAAGAAGGCTACCGAGGATGCTAGAGAAGATACCCAACACAGGCTGAACTAGCTCAAGGCTCAACATGAATCTACGATGCAGAAGGCCAGGGAGGAGGTTGTGGCTGCTGACCTCCAGAGTGAAGGCTTCACACAAATGAAGACGTTCAGCAATAGCTGAATTTCAAGTTAGTGAGGAGATTCTTATGTCAAAGGGTCAACCTGCCACTAACTCCTTCAAATAGGGATATCTATGCTGTCCAAACTCATCGATAGCTTGAGTTCAACTCCAACGTTCTCTGAGTTGAGTTATACATTGAGGCTTATGTGAAGCCTTTGAAGTAGGAATATGGGAGATCATCAATGTCGATCTTCCTCTTGATGAAGAAGCTCCACCCGAGGACAACTGCTCTAGTCCGGGATACTCATTGAGAGAAGACATTGAGGAGGGAGTTGTCGATGTAGGAACAAGCCAATAGAAGCCCACTAAGCTAGATTAGGAACTAACCCTTTCTTTTTGTACTCATTGTAATGAGCTTGTGTACTAGATTTCCCTCATCAATGAGAAACCTCTTGTTTTGAAAAACTAGTTGAGTGTTGGCTCGATTTTTTGAATTATTGTTAATGATTGAAATAAGATTCAATCACTCAACTCCATCAGTCAACCAAGTCTTAATTGGTCATAGACATACTAAGTTTTTCAATCATTCATAAAGTTTTGACTCAACATGCTAGTTGCTCACAGCGCTCTCGGACTCAGTAGTTTTTCATGCAATCTCGTTTTGAAACAACTCATCTCTAAACCAAGTTTTTTCTTTGGTTCAACATCCTTTGGATGAGTATTTTCCATTGTGCTTCACTAAATGGTCAAGTTGTCTAAACTACATTGATAACAAATGTGATTTATCATCAAGCTTTATTGGTCAAACACATGGTTTGTAACTAGTCCTACCCAATTAAGCACTTAGGTTGTAACTAAACTCCTCAATAAAGCACTTAGACCTTTTTAGTCTTTGTCCATTATCATGAGTATAATAGTCTATGAAATAGATGCTAATAAGATATACTAATATTTAGCAAAAAGAAAATGCTACAATTTTTATCTCAAAACTACAAAGAACACCAAATATTTTTTTCTCAATTAAAGAGAAATAGAATCATTTTAAGATGAAACAAGTGAGGTAAGACCTAACAATGGTTCAAATTTTTTCATTAAAAACTAACTTCAGGGACATTGACATGAAAAAATAAGTTTAAGTTTGCAAGGTTATACATGAGATTCCATAATTTTCAAGATCATACAGAAAAAACTACATTAAACAATTGCTAATGCTAACTAGATATTTTGTGATAAAGATTGTAATTGAGGAAAGATCCTTTTGGATCTGAAATCATCTGAGAAGCGGGCTAACATACTAAACCAAGGGCAACATAAATAGAGGATGAAAGATATAAACTGAGTTATATGTTGAATAATTAAATTTAATTAGAGTTGTGAAGTCTAAGGGTCAAATACCTAAAGAGTTGTGTTGGTTAGAGTTTTTAAATGGAAGTTAAAAAGTTAATCCCAGATTAGGCATATGATACTTGCAAACATACATTAACTTCACATTTAGTGAAAGTTATGATCTAAAAACTTCCCCTAAGGGTTGTATATACCTATGGGTTTATTTTAATGACATAAGAAAGTATTATATACTCTAATAAAGCTGTATACTTGTATCATCTTCCTCATTTTGATTTTTCTTTCACATATTGTAGTACATCTTCTACTTCTTGATCCTATTGTAGTGGTATCACAACTATGACCAATAGCCTCAATCTACATTCTTTTCCTCATCTTACCAACACCAACTATGAGAATTGGAGTATTCAAATGAGGGCTTTGCTTGGTTTCCAAGATATTTGGGATGTTATTCAAAGAGGCTACATGAAGGTGGAAGATGAAGTCAGGCTCAAGACATAACAAAGAGAATTTTTGTGTGACTCAAGGAAGAAGGATAAGAAAATTCTCTATTTTATCTATCAAGCTATAGATGATTTAGCTTTTGAAAAGATTGTGACAACCACTACATCAAAGCAAGCATAGGATATCCCCCAAAATTTCTATAAATGAGCATAGACGGTGAATAAGGTGCACCTTTGAAACTTGAGAGGTGAGCTTGAAGCCCTTGGTATTGAGTCCAAATCCATCTCAAATTACTTCGCAAGAGTCTTGATGGTTGTCAACTAGCTACGAAGAAATAAAGAGGCAATAGAAGACACCTGTATAGAAAAGATTCTATGCTCATCCAATGACAAGTTTGACTACATTGTGGTTGCCATAGAGGAGTCTAAAGACTTGAAGGACATGACTATTGATGTGCATATGGGTTCCCTACAAACCCATGAGCAAATGCTCAATAAGAAGAAGCAAAATTCTCTAGAGCTAGTACTTCAATCCAAGTTCTCTATTAAGGATAGCAAAGAGAGCTTATGCAATGAAAAGGGCCAAGAACAAGGAGATTGCTCAAAAAATGAGGAGATAAAACAAAGCCGCAAATATGGGCATGGACAAGGAGACTCTAAAAATCAAATGTATGAAAAATCTAGAATTCATTGTTACAATTACAAGAAACTCGATTATTATGCATCAGATTGTTGGTACAATGAATCTAACCAAGTTGATGAGAAGGCTAACTATGTGGCTAATAATAAGAAAGGAGAAAAATAATATTTTGTTGCTTGCCTACGAAGGAAATGACACTGACAAAGAAGATATGTAGTACTAGGATATCGAAGCAAGCAAACACATATACAGCCGCAAGAGCATGCTCATGGAGTTAGATGAATCGATGAGTGTATATGTTTCCTTTGGGGATTCTTCAAAATTTGATGTGAAGGTAAAATCCTCATGCTATTAAATGATGGAAGCCATCAGTTCATCTCTAATGTTTATTATGTGTCAAACATGAAGATGAGCTTGGGCCAATTTTTGGAGAAAGGATATGATGTCCAAATGAAGGATCAAAGTCTTTTCTTGAGAGATAACAACAACAATTTGATTGTTCATGTTCATATTATCAAGAATAGATGTTTTTACTTAACATCAAACATATTGGTACTACTTGCTTGAATGAATGTGTCAAAGATAAACTCTTGGCTGTGGCATATGAGGTATGATCATCCTCATTTTGATGGTCTAAAGTAATTATTTGCTAAGAAAATAGTGAATGGGCTTTTGCACATCGACTATCCTGATCAACTTTGTGAAGGATGTTTACTTGACAAATAACCAAGGTATAGTTTTCCAAAGGAAACATCATATCATGCAATGAAGCCACTTGAATGTATCCACACCAACATGTGTGAGCCAATCACTCCGACATCCTTTGGTGAGAATCATTATTTTCAAACATTTATTGATGATTTTAGTAGAAATATTGGGGTGTATTTCTTGAAGGAGAAGTTGGAAGCTTTTAAAGCATTCAAAAGATTCAAAGTTCTTTAGAGAACCAAAGTGACTGCCACATTAAAGTACTTCTATTGGATAGTGGAGGAAGGAGCAAGGCATTCAACATTTATTGAGGGCATCATATTGTTGGAATTCACAGCGGAAATTTCACGAATCACCTTGTCTCAAACAACACAAGAAACGAGAAGTAATACAAGATAAAAGAAAATAACAAGATAAGGCAGTGAAAGATCGACTATCAAAAGATAAAAGCTTTTACAAGAGTCTACAAGAAAGACTTTACTCTTTCTTACTCAACTAAACTCTTTCATCAAGGCTCGGCAATGCCTCCACCTTCAGAGAGAATTTCCAAGAATTTCCAAGAGAGCACTATGAGAGACCACCGAGAAGTACTAGAAAGACCCACAAACGAGAGCTGACACTCTCTCTCTTTCTCTTCTCTCTATTCTCTCTATTCCTCTCTCTCTATTTCTCTCTAGTTCAACCTCAATACTGCGCCACATCTAAGCCCTATATATTATAGTATATTTATAAACTTTTATTGGATTTGAGTTTTACTCTAATTACAACTCCTAATATTACAAATCAATCATAAATCTAAATATAACTTTGGATTTCTACTTTAACTCAAACTTTAATTCGAGTTTGAGACACCTAAAACTCAACATCATATTCCCCCCAATAAAATGGTGCCACTAAGAGGAAGAATCGGGCCATACTTGACATGGTTCGAAGCATGTTAAGGAGCAAGAATATGCCGAAGGAAGTTTGAGTAGAAGCAGCAGATTGCACAATCTAGTTGCTAAATAGGTGCCCTACAAGAAGCCTGGAGAACATTGTGCCATAATAAGCATGCAACAAGAGGAAGCCAAATGTCACCCACTTAAAAGTCTAGGTACATTGTCCATGCCTACATTTCAAACCAAAGGAGAATGAAGCTAGATGATAAAAGTGTCAAATACATCTTCATCGGCTATGATGCTAGATCAAAAGCCTACAAGCTTTTTGATCCCATTGCCAAAAGGTTGAATGTGAGAAGGGACATGGAATTCAATAAACAAGGCACTTGGAATTGGCACATTAAAATGGAGTTTATGGAAGAAGAGCAACTAAATATAGACGTAGAAATAGCTACACCACCCTCATGTCGTTCTCGTACTACTTTAGCATCATCTTTTCCTTTGAGTAATGGTCCATAGTCCTAAAAGACAAGAACCATTTGTGAACTTAATGATGTAAATGCTGAACTCAATCTCATATGTCTATTTTCTAATGATGAGATTATTAGTTTTGAAGTTGCAATCAAAATTGGAAAATGGAAAGCAGCCATGCATGAGGAGGTCAATGCTATAGAGAGAAATGACACATGGGAGCTTGTTAATCTTTGAAAAGGCTATGAACACACTGATGTCAATTCAAGAAGATAGATCAAGGCCTAGTGAAGAAGTACAAAGCAAGATTGATAGGTGAAAGCTACAAGGAAAAGACATGCTTTAATTATAATGAAAATTTGCCTCTGTTGCTCACATGAAAACAATTAAATTGCTTATTTCTATTGCTACACAAAATTCATAAAAAAAATATTTCAAACGTATGTCAAATATATATTCTTAAATGGTTTTCTTGAACAAGAAGTATATATGGAATAACATATTATTGCTCTTCCTAGTTTTGATGATGAGTGTTTAATTAAATTTTGCAACCCAATTTCGACTTCGGATTAGACAAAAATTAAGATTGGACTTTGAACCAATTTGGGTAAGTAGGATCCAATTTATAATAGAAAATGATTGGAAAATCGAGCCTAGATTGGCTCATGTTTGGATGATAGAAGATTAGAGATTTAAATGCCTAAACCTCACAGACAAACATGATCTACAAATTCAAAAACAAATTCTCCAGATTTCATGAAGATCAACAAGATTTTTAAGTAAGAAAAATTGTAATCTCGGAGGATATCAATATGAGATTCAAACATATATAGCAAGAGAATAGCCATCAAATCTCCAATCAAACCAATCAACAATCAAAATTGGACGATCGTCTCAAGTCTAATAAAAAGAGGGTTAGGGCACACAAATTGAAGGCAATTTTTATGCTAAATTATTGGAGAGACTTTGCATGAATTGAAGAAAGAGATCTCATCATTAAGGAGGAGGCTGAGAGAGCATTGTCAAAGAGTCAAGAAAGATGTACGTTCTCATCTCAAATCCATCCTTTTGTTTCTTTGCTTCTCTTGTTCCTCCTCTGTGTCTTGCGAGGTATCAGTGTCCCCATGCTTCTGCTTTTGCTGTTCCCCTTCCCCTCGCCCTCCCCCCTCCAAGTTTGCATGATCCATGCCCTCATTCTCATCAAGTTTCCATCCATTTGTCTGCAAATTATATGCCATCTGAGTTCAGATGATCAAACCTAAGAGATCAGATGCCCAAACAACGTCACAAATGCCTATCAACACCACTGCCACCTATGGCCTCACTTATGGGCCACTTGACTTCCTATGTCTCGATGACTGAACATAAAAGGACCGGACACCCGAACTATGCCACAAACACCTATCCACAACGTGGTCACTCGTGGCCTTACTTCACGGGCCACTTGGGTCCCTGTGTTTAGATAACTAAACATGAAAGAACCAGACTCCTGGACCTCATAACAAATACCTCTTTCCTCCATCACTATCATGGCCACCCATGGTCATTGGTGTATTGATGAACTCCATCACCACCACGACCACCAATAGTCACTGGAATATTGACAGACTCCTTCACCACCATAGCCACCCATAGCTACTTGCATATGAATGATCAAATGAGAAGATTGAATGCTAAAACTCTCCTAGAATAGGAAAAAAAGAATAGAACACAACAAAATAAAAGGCAAAACATCTTAATAAATGGTTTAGGTCTGATCTATAGCCTTTCCCAATAACGAATCTAATTTAGGGCCAGTCTGTAGTCTCGTCTGAAAGTCAAATATTTTAGGGCTAGCTTGTGCTCTCAGGTGATAATTAATTTGATTTAGGGTCAACCTGTGGTCTAGCCCAAAATTCAAATGGTTTAGGGCCAGCTTATAGTCTCTCTCGAAAACTAATCTAACTTAAGGTCAGCCTGCAGTCTCACCCGAAAGTGAAATAGTTTAGGATCAGCCTGCAATCTCACTTGACAACTAATCTGACTTAAGGCCAACTTGCGGTCTTATCCGAAAGTCAAACAGTTTAGGGTTAGCTTGCGATCTTGCCCAATAACCAATATGACTTAGGAATAGTCTGCAATCTGGCTCAAAATTCAAATGATTTATAGCCAACCTATAGTCTTATTTGATAATAAATTTGACTTAGGTCCAATCTATAGTCTCGCTCGAAAGTCAAACTATTGAGAGCTAACCTGTGGTCTCACTTGATAGGCAATTTGGTTAGAGCTAGTTTGCAATCTTATCTAAAAGTCAAAATGATTTATGGCCAACCTAAGGTTTCACCCAAAAGCCAATTTGAACTTATGGCTTGCTTGTAGGCTCGCCCTAATATTATTATAATAGCTTAAGGGCTCTCTAACCAAATCGATTAATATGAGTTAATTAAATTGAAGTGATTTAATCACATTGACCTCAATTGGAGGAAATGAACATAAATTGACTCAAATTGATTACCAAATATATCTAAATTAATCAAATAAGATGGGCAAAGACTCAAATTGAAATGGACCCAAAATCCAGATTAAGTTAATCCAAACCAAATTAGGTTGGACTTAGACCCAATTGGATCAAATCAAGCCCTACTTGAATAAGTTTAACTAGAACCAAGTCCTATTGGGTACCCCCCAAAGGCATTGGTGACAATTTAGACTCAATCGATAGCAAGCCAACATAGGTCATCGATCACCAAGCTAAATATGATTAGCATAGACCAAGACCACTAATCATTTTTTAAAATCAAATTCGAACAAAAAGGGTGGACTTGCATTCATTCAATTAGTCAGCTAAAATATCTTGTCTAAATAAAGTCAGCCGACAATAAGCCAAATATTATCAATAATGCCTTGAATTCAATAAACAACAAGCCAACATAGGCCATTGATCATTAAATCAAAGATGATTAGTATAACCTAATGCCACTAATTATTCTTTCAAGTCAAATCTAGCCAAAAAAAGGCAGGCTTGCATTCGCTTAGTCAATCAGCCGAAATACCTCGTCCAAACAAGGTAAGTTGACAACTAGCCTGAGACTATTGGCAAAACCTTGAATTCAATCGAAAATAAGCTAACATAGACTATCAATCATCAAATTAAAGATGATAAGAATAATTCAAAAATGTTAGTTATTCTTTCAAATCAAATCTAGAAAAAAAAGATAGGCTTATACTCGCTCAGTTAGTCAGCTGAAATGTCTCATCTAAACAATGTTAGTCAATAACAAGCCCAAAGTTATCAACAATGTCTTGAATTCAATCGATAATAAGCCAACATATGTCGTTGATCATGAAATCAAAGATCATTAGCATAGGCCAAAGCTTCTAATCATTCTTTCAAATTAATTCTGAACAAAAAAGTTTGGGCTTGCATTCGCTTAGTCAATCGGCTAAAATATCTTGTCCAAACAAGGTCAATTGACAATAACTCAAATTCAATTATCAACAAGTCAGGATAGGCCATCGATTACTAAATCAAAAGATAGTTAGTATAAACCAAGACTAATGATCATTCCTTCAAATCTAATTAGATAAAGGATTAGCTTAAACTCACTCAATCATTCAGCCTGTACACCTTATCTAAATAAGTTAACAATATGCTCGAAGTTGTCGGTCACCCTTCCAGCTAGCGAATCCTAGAAGTCATTGGTGATGCACTACTCAAGTCAACCTCTGAGGCTATTGATGAAGCACTACTCAGGTCAGTTAAAGAAGCGATTGATGATGCACCCTCAAGAATTAATCCACCTTCCCTTGAAGATGTTGATGACACTCCCTTCAAAGCTAAACTTGATAAGCCATCAGCAATGTTATTAAAAAAAAGTAAAACACTAGTGTCGAAAGCCCATGGCCACACTTCAAGCTAAATCCAACTAGTCTCTGGTAATACTATCAAAAGAAGTTACACACTAACCGGCCAGTTTAAATCATAGTGGATCCTTATGGGTTTGGGTTTAAATCATGCTACTTTGGGCTTAACCCGTCATGGTTCAGTTTCAAGTTTGACTTAATTTTATTTCAAGTTTGATCTAATTCTGATTCAGGTTTAATATGGTTCAAGTTTGGGTTTAACCTAGCTTTGATTTAAGTTTAACCTATTTTGGTGTAGGTTCGATCTATTTTAGTTCGAAGTTGTGCTATGTTTGACCTGATTAGGGTTTGGTTCGAATTTTATTTGATTTCAAATTGACTCGATTGGTTCTAGTTTGAACCAATTTAATTTGGACTAACCCATTTAGGTCTAGATTGGGTTTTGACATGATTTATTCTAGTCAAGTTTGATTGTATTTAAACCCAATGGATCTAATCTAACTTGAGTCAAGTTTGTTGATTTGAACTTGATTAGAATTAGATCCAAACTAATTTGATTTGGATTAACTTAATTTAGATTTGTGTCTAGTTAAATTTGAATTTTAGTTTATTTATTTGATCAATTAAGATCCATTTAGTGGTCCATCAAATCAAATTGACTTAATTTAATCAATTTATTTGATTTAACCGAATTGACTTAATTTTATTCTGATTAGGTTAATTATTTTAATTAATTTATACTAATCTATTTGATTAATTGATTTAAGAGCCCTTGAATTGTCCATTAATAAAAATGACTTTGGGTGTATTGCAAATTGACCTGAAGTTAATTTGACTTTTAGGTGAATCAGCAAGCTGATTTCTATTTAATTTAGCTTTTAGATGAACCTGCAAGTTAATTTTAGTAGATTTGATTTTTAAGTAAACCCGCAAGCTGGTCTTGAGTTTGATTGACTTTCAAACAACTCCGCAGACTGGTCTTAAGTCAATTAACTTTTAGACGAGCTCACGAGTTAGTTCTAAGCCTAATTGACTTTTAGATGAGCCTGTAAACTGGCCTTGAGTCTCTATTGGCCTTTGAAGGAGCTTGTGGATTAGTCCTAAACTAAATTACCTTTCAAATAGCCCGTTGATTGGTCTTGAGCCGAAATTGACTTTCGAACCAACTTACAAGCTGGTCCTAAGTTTGAATTAACGTTTAAAGGTGCCCACAAATTGATCTTCGGTCAGAATTAATTTTTAAAATTTTTAAGTGAGTTCACGACTGACTCTAAATTTAAATTAATTTTTGGATAAGTTCACAAATGGACTCTAATTTAATAGAGATTAATGTACATGAATTAAGGTAGAGAAATATATTTATTTTTTAAAAAATTTTTCTTTCCTTCAGCAATATTTTTTTATTTTTTCTCCTCTACCTTTCAACAGCAATTTTCTTTTCATTTTTTCTTTTCTCTTTTGTCCGCCACTGTAAATTTCTTTTTATTTTATTTTCTCGCTTTCTCCCCCCTCCTTCCTCATTTGTGCCATTCTTCTTCAACCATGCCATGGCCAGGCTCCTTCTTCGAATCCGAGGCTGGGTCCAGCCAAATCTATCCAAATCCAGCCGGCCGGTGATAGATGGCAGTAGAGGGGGTGCGGGGACCTCCGGCAGGGTGCGACCGGTGCGATGGCACCTGACAAGGTGCAGGAAGCAAGGAGAAGCTCTGGCAATATGTAAGTAGGGCAGCTAGGCGAGCTGGCCAGTGAGCATACAGTGCGAGCGGCTTGAAGAAGCCGCAGGGTGGCAAAGTCTGACCAGAGTGACGGTGAGGGAGGAAGAAGTCGCCGACTGCGAGTTGGGTTGGTGGTAACATGCTCGGCGCAGGGAGGCTGCAGCACTGTGCGGAGGTGGGGTGCAAGGAATATAGGCTGGCATGGTGGGGCGTCGGGCTGCTCTTGTCCGACCTCTGGCTCTGAACTTGGTGGTGAGAGCGAGAGGAAGGGGCGGTTCGGAAAGGAGATTAGTAAGGTGCTTGCAGAGGAGCATGGCTCGGGCAGGTGAAGAGCTAGTAGCGGCGGCCTTGAACCAGAGAGCACCAGAGCAAGGAGGAAATCGGCACAAGCTGTGGTAGAAGGCAACAATGATAGTGGGGAATGCAGCTCAGACCGGCACGAACGGCTGGAGCAGCATGGCAGGCTGCTAGCGGGTGAAGGGAGTGGAGATGCACGGGTGCGGCAGCGATAAAAATGGCACTGATCTGCTATTTCTTCCTCGCTTGATTTTTGACCTAGTTTTCATCCTCTGACCATCTCATCTTCTCTTACGTTTTAGGTCTCCTGGGGTTCGTCTCCCCTTCTTCTAATTCTCTTTTTTGCAAACCCCTTTTATAGAGCCATCAGATATCATCGGTTCAAATTTTGAATCAATTTATACTAATACGTTACTACTAAATCTCTCATGAATACAAAGATGGAGATAAAACTTTTATCTGTTAATTATGATAAGGTTCTGAATAATGAGATTTGTTGAGATTTGGATGTTATGTTGATTTGGGATATAGCAAAATTATAGTGGGATATTTGTGTTTTTTCTTCATGGACCAACTTGTAATTTCTATTAATTGAGGGGCCTTTTTATAAAAAATTTCATCCCAAAGGCTTATGTATAATTTAAAAAAATTTAGGCGATAATTTGGAAGAATGGCTTTAAGGGTTTGTTTGTAAAATTTTAAAACTTTCAGCCTCCTTTTGTAAAGTTTCATTTGCAAAACTAATGAAATCTAGATTAATTTACAAAATAAAATCTTTGAGGGGTTTATTTGTGAAAAAAAATATTAGGAATTATTTATGAATATGAATTTTTAATGGGTTTATTCAAAAATTCTAGATTTTGTAGCAATAAATCTATAATTTCAAGAATTTTATGGATATTTGCACAAAATTTCCTCCCAAACACTTATTTATAAAAAAAAATCTATTTGTAAAATTTTTATTCGTTGATCCAAATCTTTAATAAATTTTATGTCAAATTTTGGTTTAAATATCTAGCTTATTCTATCCATTTGTGTTAAATCGAATTGAAACATGAATATTTTAATCATTTAAGTCCAAATCAAAGTCAATTTTTTGTTAAATTTGATCACATTTAGATCTAATTGAGACTTATATTTGGATTATAATTTAGCGACATACATTCTATGATATTGGTTAAATTACTATTCAATTTAATTTTGGCAGAAATTATCTCAAATAATTATGTTGAATTAAACCTAAAATAGGTCGAATCTAAGCTAAAATTAAGTCAAACCTAAACCAAAATCAGGTTAAATATAAACAAAAATCATATTGAAGTTGAACCAAAATTAGGTCGAACTTAAACCAGAATCTAGTCAAGATTAAACAAGAACCAAGTTAAATTTGAACCTGAATCCATTAAAGGGTAGATCAAAGATCCATTAGGAATCCAATAAGAACTCAATCAAAATTGGATCCAAGAACTATTAAAAATCCAATAGAAATCCAATCAGGGTTAGATCCAAGATCTATTAAGGATCTACTAATAACCCAATCAGAGTTGGATCTAAGATCCTTTAAAGATTCAATAAGAACCCAATTAGGATCAAATCGAAAATCCATTAAGAAACTCATAAGGTTGAATCTGACCCGAATCAAATCAAATCAGACTTGAACCAAAATCAAGTCTAAACATTGAATTGAATCAAATTAAATTCGAACTAAAATTAAGTCTGAATATTGAATTGAATCAAATTAGACTTGAACCAAAATTAAGTCTGAACATCGAACTGAATCAAATTAGACTTGAACCAAAACTAGGTCTAAGATTCAAGTAAACTTGAACTAGAATCAAATCAAAATCTCTCCCTCTTTTTGATGATGACAAATCTCCCAAAAAAAATACTTGAAATGTAAAGCACAAGAGCATAAGAGAACATGTGTAAGAATATGTAAGAGCATACGGATAGGCATGTAGGAGCACAATACACATATAATTGTATAGTTCTCTCCCTCTTACCATCACCAAAAAAGGGTGGTATACATGATTTGATAAAAAATGAACAAAGTCTCCCCTATAAAATTAAACACAACTTGTATATAAGCCAATCCATCATCACATCAACTTAGATAGAGGTATAAAATAGGTAGAAAGCTCCCCTGAAATAATGCATCTAATATGTGGATATCCAAGAGTAGAAAAAGAAACACACTACAATATCCATAAATAAAACCAAGTAACATATAAATATCCATGAACATCAATAGCAAGTTTCACAATAAGTTTTGAAACCATCCAAATATCTGAAAACAACAAGGACTAAAACCATTCAAGTGGAGACAAAAGCCATAATCCAAAACATCCATGTCCAAAGACCCCACTAAAAAAATAAACACAACATAGAAAGACTAGCAGCTTGGTCTGGGGGTAGTGCGATCTAGTAGAGTCTAGAGCATCCCTATCACATCATCCATGGAGGAGCAAAAATTGTCCACAAAAGTCTAGAGATAGGTCAGCTACTTGGATGCGCTCTAAGTAAAATCCTCCAAACGAGCTAGCCTCTCTAAGAAATCTGAACTTGATCCTCAAGATGTGATAGGAGGAGGCTCAGTCTAGTCAAAGGTGTGTCCTACTCCCTAGCCTCTCTCTGTAGCATCAATCTCGGCCTCCTCATCCTACTTTGTAGCTCCATGAACGCAAATACTATCTTGTTTGCTAAACCCCATCCAGAAGAGGGTAAATTGGAAGTAGGTATCAAAGGATGTGAAGGAGTTAAACAACGAGCGATCATGCTAAGGAACAGAAGCACTAAAGTTTCTAAGGATTCAGGTGATAACCCTAGGGACGCTAAGGGTAGTATGAGAGTATCTAAGATACTAAGCTATATAATGAAGGATAATAAAGGGAAGACACACCCTGTGCCCAGTTAGAATAGAGAAAATAGGATATAACTTATTAAAAGATACCTTATTGTGATGCCCACCCTTCAGAAGGGAAGTGTAGGATAAGAGCTGGTGGCTCATACATGTTGGATATGGGAGGACGTTTGATTGTAACTTCCTCATGGCTTCACCTCAATTTTCCTCAAACATGGTTTCAATAACCGATGAGTATGAGAGTGGTTGGTCAAATCATCCATGAGAAAGGATCAATCTCTCCCCATCTATGAATATTTTAAGGATGGATCCTTGGACTATAGGGGCAAGTGGCATATGTCTGGGTCTATAGTATGGCTCCAAAGAGTTGCTCAATTCATCAAAAGAAGCATTAGCATAAAAATCTCAAACATCATGGTCATGGTATGTTTCATGGTTAGTTACTAAGGATGTCCAACCTTGGGCTTCAAAAAGTGGTCTAAGATTCAAAGATGAAAGGTCATTGAAGTCAATCATATGTAAAACAATAATGCGAGATAAAGAAAACTTGCTTTGGAAAAGAAAGTGTTCAAGTGAAGCAAATTCTAGAGGGAAGGCTTCATTACTAGGGGAAGAGGAAGGCCATCACCTTTCCTTTTTTGGGAGACAAGATGCTTGAACCTCAGAGCATGTGGAGAGAAAGATTAAAATCAAGGTGAGGGATGAAGGAGAAGCAAATGAGGAAGGGCTAAGACAATCTGGATAGCCTTGGATCAACTCAAATCACTACTAGAACTCCTAGAGGGTTGCCAAAAGTCACTATCTTGAGATAGATTTTGGGAGGAAACAATCAGCTGCTAGGGTTTTTAACTCAAAATCATGCCTGATTTGTGTGAACCGATCAACCACTTCCTAAACCGATCAACCGACTATAAGTTTAGGCATACAAATTCTTTATGAACTAGTCAACCACTTCTCGAATCAATCGATCAACTATGAGTTCCAGTAAAATAGATTATACAACAACTAGTTGACTGACACATAAACCGGATAATCGATTCAAATAAAAATAACAATCCTCAATAAAGTTAGAAATAAAATTTGAAATCAAATTTCAAAAATCTCAACAAATCAATTAAGTTTTAAAACACTAATTTCATTCCAAATCAAACAAAAATGCATATCATCTAATAGTTTTTTGAAAATGTCCCAACTTGATGATCAATTTTAATGAAAATTAGTGAAATATCCTTTTCTGAAATATGATCCAAAATAAAATAATGTCAAATACCAATGTGTTTTAAATGAGAACATAGTACCAGATTTTTGGATAAACTAGTAGCACTAGTGTTGTCATAATGAATTGGTATATTTGAAAATTCACAATCAAAATCTTGAAGTTTTTGCCTTATCTAAAGAATTTGTGAGCAACAACATCTCGTGACTACATATTCGACCTCGGCAGTAGAAAGACTACTAAATTTTATTTCTTAAAACTCCATTGGACTAGGGACTTTTCAAGAAACTGGTATATACCATTAGTACTTTTTCTATCCACATGCATCCAACATTGTTTGCATCACAAAATCTAGTTAAATTAAAGCAATCACCTCTTGGATACCATAATTCTAAATTTTTTGTGCCCTTAAGATATCTAAGTATGTATTTCATAGTAACTAAATGAGATTTCCTAAATGATGCTTGAAATCTAGCACATAAGCAAATGCTAAATATAATATCTAGTCCCCTTGTGGTAAGATATCTTGTCTAAACTACCAATAATACCTCTATACCATTTTTCATCAACCTTTTCACCATCTCATCTTTGTCCAACTTGGTTGAAGGACTCATTGGAGTTTTTATTGCCTTTACTTCATCCATGTTGAACTTCATGAGTAGTTCTTTTGTGTATTTTGCTCGGTTAATAAAGATCTCATCTTTCAATTGTCGTACTTGGAGTCCAAAAAAAAAGTTTAATTCTCCTATCATACTTATCTCGAACTCCTCTGTCATAGTTTTTGCAAACATCTCACATAGATTTTCATTAGTAGCACCAAATATAATGTCATTAACATAAATTTGTACTACTAATAATTTATTATGTTTTTTCAATAGGAATAATTTGGTGTCAACACAACCCCTTGTAAAATCCTTTGAAATTAAGAAGAAACTTGGTCTTTCATACCAAACTCTTAGAACTTGCTTAAAATCATATAGTGCCTTCTTTATTTTTAAAATATAGTTTGAAATTTTCAAAATTCTCAAATCTAAGAGGTTGTTTAACATAAAATCTTCAGGTAAAAGTAATTTAAAATGTTACTTTTAACATCTATTTAAAATAGTTTAAAAACTTTAAAATATGCAAAGGCAAGTAAAATACAAATAGATTTGAAATGAGTAATGGGAGAAAAATTTTCTTTAAAATCAATGCTCTCAACATGGTTGAAACTCTTGGCCATTAATCTAGCCTTGTATCTAACCATGATACCATGTTCATCTAGCTTGTTCTTATAGATCCATTTAGTACCAATAATTAGATAGTCATTTGGTCTTGGAATAAACACCCAAACTTAATTCTACTCAAATTGATTTAGTTTTTCTTGCATAGTAAGAATCCAACTTTCATTTTTTTAAATTTTCTCAAGATTCTTTAGCTCAATATAAGAAAGAAATGCAATACGATGAAGGTTATACTTAACAACATGATGAGTTTTTACCCCCTGATCAACATCACCTATGATTTGATCCATTGGATGATTCTTATTGAATCTTCACTCCTAAGATAACTTCTTGGCAATCTCTTGCTCCTTTGGCTCGTCATCTCCATCATCAACATTTCTCTCAATGTATTCTTTGCTAGTTTCACCCTCCTATTTCTCCAATAATTTTAAATTATCCATTCTTTTAAAGATCTCTGTATCATCATCAATAAATATTTTCTCCAATCGAAGGTTAGATTCACCAAATTCAATATTGTTAGACTCATCAACAATTATAGAAGACTTGTTAAAAACTCTAAAAGCTCTAGAGGTAGAAAAATAATCAAGAAATATGCCTTCAAAAGTTTTGGATTCAAATTTTGGTAAATGATTTTTTATCTTTAAAATAAAGAACTAGCATCAAAAAACATGAAAGTATGCAATATTTGGTCTTTTTCCATTCCACAACTCAAGTGGGGTTTTGTCAAGAATTGAATGAATAGAAACTTTATTCAAAATGTAGCAAGTCATGTTAATGGCCTTTATCCAAAAATACTTGGATAGGGAGTACTCATTAAGCATAACCCTTACTATATCTTAAAGAAACCTATTTTTCTCTCAACAACTCCATTTTATTGTGGAGTGCGAGGAGCCAAAAAATTATGCTCTATGATATTTTCAATGCAAAACTTTTCAAATGGATGATTTTCAAATTCTCTTCCATAATCACTACAAATTTTTGAAATCAAGTAGACCTTTTTATTTTGAATACATTTTGCAAAAACAACAAAAGCATCAAAAGTATCACTCTTATTTGCAAGAAATAGAACCCACATAAATCTAGAAAAGTCACAACAACTACAAATGCATAGTTTTTACCTCTTAGACTTATACTCCCAACCGATCCAAATAAATCTATGTGCATAGTTTTTCATATGTCATATTTTTTATCTTTGATGAACGTACCTTTGGGTACTTCTCTCACTAGCTCCTTTTGGTTGACTTTAGTAATTGTATTCATGTATGTGTGTCCAAACCATCTATTCTATAACCATTCATGGTTTTCATAAGCTACAAACTACTTCAATATTTAGGTCATCTTGATCAATAATATAGTTATTTCCATCATAATGACCCACAAAAGCAATGTTATTTTTATCATTATGTCTAGCTATGCGGTGATCAAATATGAATAAGACATGGAATCACTTATCATATAATTGACTAATAGACAACAAATTATATTTAAGTTCCTCAATAAAGAGTACACTCTTAATTGTGGAGGAATCATTAGAAACATCACCTTTACTAATGATTCTACCTTTACTATTATCTCCAAAGGTAACAAATATGTCTTCTTTGCTTATTAACTCCTTAAACATTGATGGATTTCCCATCATGTGTCTTGAACATCTACTATCAAGGAACCATTTGTCATTCTTTTTCCTAGAATGAAGGCATAACTTCTACATTAAAATTGGAATGGTACTCATTCTCAATTATGGGTCCTAAATGTTAAGAAAACCAAAGCATAGAGCAAGACATAAAAAATAGCATGAAGATGTGAGACATCATAAATGTAATCACTTACCTCTATCATATTAGTTAGAGAATGATCATAAATATATCTAGCCAAAGCTCATGGGTACCCCTAAATACCCCTAAGCTATTTGTGCTAGAGAGATTTTAAGAACCAAATGAACTTGGATTCCTTGACTTTTGGGATTATCCCCTTAAGTACCCAAATTTGCTTAAGAGAAAAATTTCTCTTAATTGGGTAACTAGTGGAGACGTGCTCCCTTCTACAACAATAATTGCAAGTTAAATGAGAATGAGTTGCTTTTGAAGACTTTACAAAAGTGGATTTTATACTTTGAATTTAGAAGATAAAATAAAACCTACTCCTGATTTATTTAAAATGTTTCTTTGGCTTTTAAGAATCATATTCAAGGCAATGTTTCCATGAAAAAATTTTTGCAAAGCCTTTTTAAATGACAATTCTCATTTCTAGGTATTTCTAGTTCATTTTAGCATCTACAAATAATCTTAGAAGATTTTAAAGTATCATATTCTATTTGAAGTGCCTCAATGTTTATTTTGCAATTGCAAGAGCTTTTAAAATGTCTCAAAGCATCAAAATCATTCTCAAGTGAAGACAATTTCTTTTTCAATGAAGCATTCTTAAGACTTAATTTTTCATGTCTTGAAAATATATCTTCAATCAAAAGCTTCTTATAACTCCTCAAAGAACTAGTCATATACCTCATCCTCATTAGCCATAAGGCATAAATTCACAATTTCTTCATAAGATGAGGCATCCTAACTCTCCTCCTTGGATTTATCCCATGTTGCCACCATTGCCTTCTTTTTTTGCCTTGAATTTCTTCATTTGGGTAAGAAGAGGACAATTAGCTTTCATATAGTCCAACTTCTTGTAGTTGAAGCAAGTTGGTATATCTTCTTCTTTCATGATTGGGTTGCTTCTCTCACCCTTCTTTGACTTCCTTGGCATATGATTCTTCTTGAGGAAATTTTTAAACTTCCTTGTATGAAGTACCATATCATCATCACTATCTTTCTTTTCCTCTCCACTTGATTCCTTAGCCTTAAAAGCAATGTTCTTTTTCTTTTTTTCTCCATTGTCCTCTTGGATCCGATCTTTCATTGTCATCTCAAAAGTGATGAGAGATCCTAGGAGCTCCTCCAAAGGTAGAGTGCTTAGGTCCTTTGCCTCTTCCATTGCCATCACCTTTGGATGCAAACATCTTAATATGTTTCTCACCATCTCATCATTAGTATAAGCTTTACCAAGAGATTTAAGCATATTAATAATATCAGTAAAGTGAGTGATAGACTCATTAGGCTTCATCTTAAAGAGTTCATATTGTTTAACCAATTTATTCATTTTAGATTCTCTAACTTGTCTTGTACCCTCATGGGTAATCTCAAGATAATGTCATATTTCATGTGTTGTCTCACAAAAACTAATTTGATTAAATTCTGCTAGATCAAGAGCACAACATAAAATATTCATTGCTTTTGCATTCAAGGAGTCATTTTTCTTGTCAACCTCATCTCATTCATCCTTAGGTTTAGGAACCTTCATACTATTAATTAATTTAATGGATGGAGTGTACCCTTCTTCTACCAACTGCCATAAATCATAGTCAATGGGCTTTATAAAGATCTGAATTCGGGCTCTCTAAGAATTAAAGTGTGTGCCATTAAATAGTGGTGGGTTAGTGGTAGATTGCCCCTCTTAAAAGAAAGGTGAAGCACCAAAATTCTCCATAAAAAATGAATTGAAAACTCTAGGTGGTTAAAACCCAAAAATAAAACTACCAAGTTTTGATACCAATTGAAAGCACAAAAACCATTGAAGAGGAGGTGAATTATGTTTTGAAAGACAAATAATAATTTTCAATAAAATCAAAATCAATTCAATCCATCAAAGCAATTTCAAGCAATTTCCAATCAAGCTCAAGTGTAATAATATAAGTAAAGTGAGGAATGAGTGCACTGTGATATCATGTGGATTGAAGATCAACCACTCCTACTCGATGGCCCTTGCCTTACTCTTAAGGACTTTAACTCTTCACTAGAGTGTTGCTTCATTGGTGAAGCCAAAATTTTACAGTTTCTCTTTCTCCAACTAGCAAGATGAACTCCAATCTGGAGCTTGAGTCTCTTAACCACTCCAAATAACCTTGGAGTATATTACAAATGAAAAAGGAAGAAGATGATATAATTTAAGCTCACACAGAGTTCTCTCAAGATTAAGTAAAAGGGAAATGAAAATTTGCTTGAGATTTGGAAGGTTTAGAGCACTTTGAAGGCTAGAAAGCTAGAAAGGCTTTGGCCTCTTTTTCATAAAGATTTAGAAGTTGTAAAACTACTTAGAGATGCCCTTTTCACTCTATTTATATCTTATAGATCAAATCTAGCCATTAGGGATGAAATCTCACAACTAAGTTCACTCCAACAGTTAAAAAACTAGTCATTGTTTATGCAAAAATCTAAACCGATCAATTGCTTCAGACAACATATCGACCAATTCTAGTCTACCAAAATTGGGAGATAGCCCAATTAGTCATGCAGTTTTGATAATAAATCAAAAATGTGATCCTAGTCAAATATCTGATTCCAAACTAGGCATCTGGTTCTAGTAAAAAATCAGAACCTGTATCTCCAGCTGGAAATTTGGTTCATGAACCAATCGTTTGGGTCTATATAGGTTTAAAGATTTAAATCTTCAGTCTGACATAACCACTTGTCTGCTAAGCCAAGTGGATATTCGATTTTATCATAAGAACTTTGTTAAGAGTTTTTTGCAGTACTCTACGTGACAAAAACCTCTAAAATAATTTATCTCAAGCTAATTTTTGACTTGACTAAAAATAAAAGATAATCTTGGCCTAGTCGATGCCAAGTTCTTGAGTTATTTTGGCTTTGTCTATATCATCCTCGAATCTTCAAGTGTTGTGACACCTTTAAGCCACCTCAAGCCATCTTTTGATCTCTTCAATTCATGCTCACTAATTATTTTCTTTGAAGCTTTTAAGCATTCCATTGAGAGTCGTAATGTACCTTTGCTAAAACACAACTTAAATAGGCATTAAATATGGTTTACTGACCATCAAAACTAGGAAGGACAATAAAATTAAATCTGAACTAATACTGCTAACCATTTCAAATCAAACTAAGGTAAGTTTTAGCTCACTTAGTCAATCGGCCAAATATTTTATTTGAAGAAAGTTAACTGATATGAGCACAAAGCTATCAATGACACTTCAAGCTTGACAAACACAAGCCTAAAAGTCATTTATGATATTGCAAATTTAATCGACAACAGGGCAAAGAGTTCATCAATTATTAAGTTGATAATGATGAGCATAAGCCAAGTTAGCTAATCACTCTCTCAAATCAAACCAAACTAAGAAAAGTTTGGACTTGCATAGTCAACTAGTCAAGCATCATGTTCGAAGGAAGTTAACTGACACAAGATCAAAGTCATCAGTAGCACTTTAAGCTCAACCAATAAAAGCCTAAAAGCCATTAGTGGTGCTTCAAACTTAATTGGCAACAAGCTAAAAAGGCCATTGATTATCAAATCAAGAACGATTAGCATAAGCTAAGGCTACTATTCTCCTAAATTAAAGATCAAAGAAATTCAACTAACAATAAGTAGAATGCTGCTAGTGTTACTTTGAATCCAAATGAGGTCAATTGATACAAGGTATGGTAGTTAACCACACTCTGAAATCAAGCAAAGTTAACATCATCCATCATGAATCAAACCAAGTGCACTTGAGCAAGACAATGACGAGCATCAAGCCTTTCCCATTCCCTTTCTTATTTATGATCACTTATGATTATTAATATAAATTTTTTAAAATTATAAAGCGAGGGTATGTCCTTAATTAAGCCATGCACCCTTTCCTAAATTAATCAAATTATTATTTTTTTTGTCTCTATTTAGTTAACTAGAATTTTCTTACTTTAGAAGGTTTCTAGTAATTTGTCAGGATAGTTAAAAAGATAGGGGACTTGCGTCTGTTGGATGTTATGTTCCCATAATTCCTGATTGCACACTCAAAACCATCTAAATTTTATTTGTTCTTTCAAGCTTGCTTCTTGTGGTATCTAGCTATCCTAGGTAGTCAATTTTGGCTCTACAAATATTGTCCCTCTTGATAGGACTTGAATTCTCCTCCTAACGTAGAAACATAACTAATATAAAAGAGACATATCAAAAGAAGAAAAGTTGAAAATTAATGATTGACTCATTATTTTTAATACAGGAAAGGGAAGATGGCATCTCAAATGATCCTTCCACCCCAACTTACAACACCATCCTCGATGAAGGGTCTATAATACACTCTGTTCAACCAATGATCATCATAGGGGCAACTAGAGTGCATATAAGTCATGGGGCTATGTCCAACTCCACCCAATTTATGCATGGTGCTTCTATTGTCACCAACAACATGACCACCCTTGTTGTTGTTGCCACTGCAATAGCTATGACTAATCCAATTGCTGCTCCATCTACTAAACATGGATAAGCTACTTACCTTCCATCCAAGGGCAAAAGCCAAATGTCATTGTGCTGAATCTTGATGAAGAAACAAAGGATCCATTGGCGTAAAATAAGGCATTAGTCTTCCAAAGACTAGGCAATAGGAAAAAAAATCATTTTTTGACTGTCTACAACCTACCCTAAAAGTTAAAGAAGCTAATACAAGTAATGCAAGCAAAGAATGAACTAATGCGGTGTTGGGCCAATTTTAGGACATTAGATTGAAGCCAAAGTTAGATGCTATAATCCGTACCTCTAACTTCTTAATAGTACTACAAGAGCTAAAGAAGAATAAAGGAAGAACATGTGTTCAGCCTTTTTAACTAAAAAGGAGTGACATCATCTTCTAACACCAGAGTAATTAATGGATAGTAGCTAAACTCAAGAAAAAGGATACCCATGCCAAATTTATATCATAGAATAGTCAAATGGTTGCATGAGCTTCAAAAGTACAATAAAAAAAAATAAAATAAAATAATGTTAGCCTATGACTAAATGTCTAGTCACAACAAAATTGGCTAGTCAAGTATATATTTCACACTTCTCGAGGCAAAACATAAAACAAAAAATTTATTAAAATAATCTAATAAAAATAATATATAAAATATGATAAAATTTCCTCAGAAATTAGGTGAACTACCTTCTGTCATAGAGATAAAGTCCCTAAAAATAAAATAAAAATATTTGAAGATAAAGATGGTCAATGATGAAATAAGGTAGAGCTAAAGTCCCTACACCTCCCTCACCCACAAATGCCCTATGTTAATTTGGGAATATATACTTAAAAATATGGCAACCAATTTACAAGTAATTAGAAGCCTATTTAAAAAGTTACTTCAAAGTAATAAGGGCAATGATCAAATGATAATCTCTTGGGAATCTCCTTCTAGAGACAAAAGATCACTCCCAAACAAATAATAAAAAAACATATTTCCAAATAGGCAAATCTCATATAAAATACCAAACCAAGAAAGGCATATTCAATAAGTAAGAACCAATTGACATTCACAAATCTTCAAACCTTAGATCTTCAAAAGAGGAATGAGATTACTAAGTCAAAAAAAATAAAAAAAGAAAAAGGAAGAGAAAATTGGATCACATGCCGAAATTAGGACGATTGACCCAACCTCATCTCGATGTATTATCACCCAAAAAAGACTACCCAAAGAGTAAGTATTGAATGACATCTGTGAGTGTGTAAATCTTAGAAATTAAGGTTGAGAGGCATTCAAAGATCAAAGCCAAAGTCAAAAAAGTAATTGACTAATAGAAACATAGTGAAAGTCAACAAGTTGCTAGAAAAATAGCTTCATGAAAAAATATTACAATAGAAAAATGGTCAAGAGGGGAGGTCAATTGATGGCCTATCACATTCTAAGACAAAATCATCCCTAAACTTTAAAAATCCAAATTAAATAGGAGGCTTTAATTGAAGATGAAAGGATATAGCGGCTATCTACAAAAATAATTTAAAATAATAAGTGAAAAGAAATCTCAGGAAGTTTTTCAAAAAATATAAAGTGATTGAAAGAAAATAAAGTAAAGATAATTAAGCTAATGAAAGAAATGATGAAATAAGAAAATAAATACAAATACATATGCTTTGCATCACAATCAAAGTATACTAAAAATATCACTTTATAGATTACTTTTTCTGAAACTCATGAAGAAAATTAAAAGATGAATCATTAACCTAAATTTCTATAATTCAACAAGCATCGATCTAGGGATCTGCCCTCTAATCCAACTAATAATCATAGCTCATCCTACTCCAACATGCCAATGTGACATTCTAGAAGAGGAGCCCTATGAAAGTAGCAATTTTCTGCTCCAACCTCTGACCTACTCCCTTTACATGATGAGGGATGCTAGATCATGGTATAAAAAAGAGATGAAGTTTTGTGGTTTCCCTCAGGATAACCCTCCAAGTAACCAAAGTCATGTCACTTTGACTAACATGTCAAGTCAAGTAGCCACTACACAAAAGGATGCAAATTGGGGATAAATCTCTCCCTTCGGCTTCTAATTCTAAAACCACTCCAATATAGGTTAGGATCTCTTCCCCAGCTTTTGTCAAGTGGTAGTCCTCCTTGTCATGGATATAAGGCTTGAACCTACAAAAAGCAAAAGTGGAATTTCTTTTGATCGAGATTGGATGTTTTTCTCAAAACAAACACCATACTCCCTTGCTATTTTACACATGCAAAGATGATAATGAGAAGTACTCACATCTAAAAGTATTTGAGCATATGCAATAGCTCTCTTTCAAAACCACACAACAAGGTTAGGGGGCATATTACTTGAGCATATTTTGGTGAATGATTAATTAAACATCAAATACATGGAAAATGGAAAGATAAATATTTTCTCATTTGAATACTTAAGAAAAATCATGGTGTTGAAGCATTTGGAGTAGACAACCAATCTATCGATCTAACACAAAGTAAGATTTTTATTTTCCACACCATCAAAAGGTTATGGACAAGAAAATCAAGATTTCCTTGTCAAATACTCATAAAGGGGGCATATAGCCGAGGCATCAAAATGCAAAGAAATAATAATGGGTTCTTCCCTCACCTCAAAACATTATATGCAAATAAAATTTCCTTCTCTAATACTTGAGAGATATCTATTATCGTGACATTCAAAGATAACTAATATATCTGATATTTTCCATCAGCTTTATAATCAACAGACAAAACTAAATCCACTTTCACTTGGCAAATTAAACTCTATTTTACATGGCAATCAAGCCTATATTTAAATGACAAATCAAGTCTACTTTCATGTGACAAATTAAGTCCACTTACACGTGGCAAATTAAAGTCTATTTCATATGGTGATCAAGTTTGTATTTAAATGGCAAATCAAGTCCACTCTCACGCAATAGTGATCAATCCTGTATTTACATGGCAATCAATTTCACTTTTATGTGGAAAACTAAGTTCATGTTCATGTAGTACAAGCTTGCATTTATATGACAAATTATGTCCATTTTCATATGACAAACCAAGTTTAATTTCACATAACAAATTAAGTTTACTTCCATGTGATAAATTAAGTCTACTTTCACATGTCAAATTAAGTCCATCTTACATAGCAATCAAGTTTGCATTTAAAAGGCAAATTAAAGTCCACTTTCATATGGCAAATCAAGTTCACTTTCATGTGGTAGATCAAGTTTGCTCTTATGTGGCAAACTAAGTCTATTTTGATATAGTAAACTAAGTCTATTTTGTGTTGTGATCAAATTCATATTTAAATGACAAATTAAGTCCACTCTATGTGGCAAATTAAGTCTACTTGCATATGGTAAACTAAATATAATTTATGTGACAATCAAGCCTACATGTACATGGCAAACCAAGTCGACTCTGACATGATAATTTAAGCTCACTCATACATAGCAAACCCAATCCACTTTTGCATAGCGATCAATTCATCTTTTTATGGAGAACCAAGTCCACTCTCACATGGCACTTCAAGTCTATTCCGACATGGCAAATCTAATCTACTTTCACATGGCTATCAAGCCAGCTTTTATGTGAAGAAGAAAACCAACTTTCATGTAGTAAATTAAATCCACTTCTATATGAAAAATTAAACCTACTTTTACATGACAAAATAAGCCTACTTTCACGTGGCAAATCACATCTATTCTCACATGGTGAGTCAAGTTTATTTCTACATGATAAACTAAGTCCATCTTATATGATAATTAAGTCTATATTTTTATGGAAATCAAGTCTAATTTCATGTGACAAATTAAGTCAACTAACATGTGGCAAATCAAGTTCACTCTCACATGACAAACAGAGTTAACTCTCATAACATTGACACAAGGGCTACATACCTGAAAATTATTCACACCCCCTCCTCTTATCAGAAGTCAAGAAGAAAATGTGAAGGGGACACTTTATTTGAGTAGTTTTTTTCAAAGTCCGATTTGCTAAGAATTTGATTGAACTCAGAGATTAAATGCCACTAAATTATGCCCCAAACATGGCCTTTCATTGGACCTAAATTCCAGTCAAATTTGATGAAAAGTTATGTTCAATTTGAACCTTAATTATTGAAAAATTTGGGCTTAAATTGAATTCAATCCAAATGGATTTAGTAGGACAAATATTTGGACAAAAAATGGACGCAAAGCTCATAAAAAAATTGAACCGAATTGAAAAAACAAATTTTTACAAATAGGTTCCTAGAATAAATAAATTTTTAAAAAATGGTCTCTGACCAGATTTTCTTTCAAATAGGTCCCTAGGATGAAAATTTTTACAAAAGTGATCCATAAAAATTTGTTAATTATAAATTGATCCCATAAAATCTAGGGTTTATGTACAAATCTCTCAAAAATTGATAATTATAAATTAATATTTTTAAAATCTAGGGTTTGAAAATAAACCCTTCAAAAAATCTATATTCATAAATAAACTCCTATAATTTATATTCTTTATAAATAAGTCCCTCGAATATTTTTATTTGTAAATAAGTTTAAATTTTGTTATTTTTATAAATAATTTTTACAAAAAAAGATCCTAGAAGTTTTAAACTTTACAAATAAGACCACCAAGATCAATCCAACCTAAGATGTTTTCCTAGGTCTTGGAATACAGAGGTGATTGCAATTTGAGAAGCCAAAGATTTGAACATTCTACCTTTAGAGGAGCTTATAGGATCACTAATCACCCACGAAATGACCAAGAAGTACTAGCTCTAAGAGAAAGTTGAGGAAAAGAAGGAAAAGAACATTGGCCTCAAGGCTAAAGAATGAAAATGAAGATGAAGAAGAATATCATGATGGTGAAATGGCACTTCTTACAAGAAGATTCAAAAAGTTTCTAAAAAAGAAGCATATGCCTACAAAGCCCAAGAGGACTAAGAGGAACAATGATCATAATTATTAGCAAGTGTCTACATGCTTCAAATGCAAGAAGCCTAATCATTTCAATGAAAATTTCCCTCTCAATCCTCAAGCCAAGAAGTTCAAAGACAAAAAATAATAATAATAACAGTGGCGACTTGGGATAATTTGGATGCAAAAAATGAAGAATCTTCATCATATGAGAATATTGCAAACTTGTGCCTCATGACCATTGACGATGAGGTTTGTCATCTATCTTTTGAAGATATACAAGAAGCTTTTAAGGAATTATTTTCTAAGAACGAGAAACTTATTTCAAAGAATGCTTCAAAAATGATTTCCCTTGAAAATGATATTAAAGTGCTCAATAAGGAGAATTGTGATTTGAAAAAAACCTTAGAAAATTTTTTTCATGCAAATGATACCTTGAACATAATTTTTAAAAACCAAAGTAATGTTTTGAAAAAATCTAGACTTGATTTTATTTCATCTTTAAAATCTAAGGGAACAAAATCTACTTTTGTAAAGGCTTCAAATGCAAAAATTTTGAAATTGAAATGTCATTATTGTAGCTTTCATGGACATATCTACACTTGTTGAGCAATTAAAAAAAGTACTATTTTTAAATATATTTGGATCCCAAAGACATAGTTCCTAAAAATGTGAAATCCAAACATGTTAGCTAGGGATGCTACTTGTTTTCAAAAGTATTATCTTTTAGTCATCCTTTAGCTTAGTTGGTTAAGAAGGATTTTTTGCTTTTGTTTGAAAATTTTGGTAATTAACTTTGGTTGAGACCTTTCATATTTTTTTAGTTTATGATGTTATTGTTTAAGTAGATTTTGCAACCCAACTCCGACTTTGAGTTTGATAAGAATTAGAGTTAGACTTTGAGCTTAATTTATGATGAGTGGGTTCCAATTTGAAGTAGAAAAGGGCTACAAATTCAGGCCTAAAATGCTAAATTGAGCCATACCACTCAACTGCCTAATGAACTAGTCAACCAATTCTCATAACTCAGGTTGGTGGTGCTTGGCTGGTCAATCAATTCCTTAACTGGTCATCCAATTTGGGTGCGATTTGCAAAACTAGAAACAAATATCTCTCAAAATCCATCACAAATCAACCGATTTTCAATCAAGGGGATTACAATCTCAAGGTTTATCAATCAAAGATCCAAATCTAAGATTTATGACAAAAATATATCCATCAAATCCATCAATGACCTAAGTTGGAAACCCTCTCAACCCTATAAAAAGAGGGCTAAAGCACACAAATTGGGAGAGAATTCTAGAACAATTCTAGGCAAACCCTGAAAGAGGAGAGCACAATTCAAAGAAGAGGAGGATCTTGCCATCAAGGAAGAGATCGAGAGGGAAACGTCAAGGAATTGAAGAGATGTAAGGTTCCTACTCTTTTATGTCTTTCTTTTAGTTTTACTCTTCTTCTTCTTTCATTGTCTCCTACAAGCATCTCATTGCTGTTGCTGCCCCATAACCTCACTACCACCCTATGTTTTTCACTACCCCCTGCTCCTATTGTTCACTAAAGAACACTTCGCAGCATGCATTCGAACAATTAAACCTGAGGGGACCATGCATCCAAACTTCACTGAGCACCTTGTTTCACTCCACCGACACAGCGGTCACCACAGCCCCTTACATATCAATGGGCCCCCATCATCACTACGACTGCTCATAGCCCCTCGTGCATCGATGGACCCCAATCACCACCACAGCCACCCACGACCTTGAGCTCCAATAAAGCTCTATTACCACTATGGCCACCCATAGACCCTATTCTCCACCATGGCATTATCTTGGGACTCACCCATTAAAGTCTTGGAAGAAGTATTTATTGACAAGAACTCACATGAACCAGAATACGAACAAAGAGAACTAAAATAATTAAAATTCAAAACTAGTCCAACACTATCCCCTGGGCTTGCCTGAAAACCAATTTGACTATAGGCCAGCCGTAGGCTCGTGATCATTTGGACTATGGGCAAGCCTATGGGCTCGCAATCATTTAGATTATAGGCCAATCTACAGGTTTTTTGAATGTTTATAAGCTAGCATGCAGGATTCTGATCATCTATTTGTACTATAGGTTGGGTTGTGAACTCATTGAATGTTTATAAGCCAGCCTGCGAGCTCGCAATCATCTATTTAGATTATAGGCCAACCAGTCTATAGAATCATCGTAATATTATCATGATATTCTGAGGGCTCTCAAACCAAAATTGATAAATGAAAAATCAATTTAATGACTCAGGCACATTGAACTCAAGCCAATGCAGCCAAAGCAAATAAACAAAGATTAGATTAACTCAAACAAAACATCAAATGAACTCAAATAGACAAGACAAATGGACTGAAGCCAACCCATATAGGTGAAAAACCACTCTGTCGATCGGCCAATGCCCTCAATTGATTGACTGATTTTGCTCTATCAAGTGTTTGCACATGCCCAATTGGATGATCAGTAACTGAGCTAATCATCCAATTCTATCAAATCAGAAACAACACCATTTCCAATTAGTTGATCAATAGCTGAACCGGTCATCCATTTTGGTCAAAAAATTGATAATCTATATTCAGAATCACTCTAAATCAAGTCACATTTTGACCATCCAAAAACTAGGTTAATTTGGGATCAAACCAGCCCAGAAGCAAAATCAATTTAGATTAAACTCCAAATGAGTCAAACGACATTCGAACTAAATCAAAATAACTTTGAATTGAATTTTAATTGACAAATTCAAGTTGAAGGCCAATTGAGTCAATTACCATCTAGACCGAACAATAATAGACCCAAATGGAATCCCAAAGGGAGTCAAGCATCATTTGAACTAAATTAGAGTGGTTCAAATTGAAATTACATTTGAATTAAGTCAAAGAAAACCCAAATTAAACTCTAAAATGAGTTAAATCACATTGAACTCTAATTGAGTCAAGTCACATTCAGATCAAATCAAAATGGCTTCGAATTAAGTTTGAACCCAAACCTGATTTGGCCCTAAACCCAATTAGGCTTAACCAAGCCTCAATTAGGCAAGTGAAGTTTGAACCAAAGCTAACAAGACCAAGTTAGTTTCAAACCAAACCAACCAAGTCAAGACAAGTTCACCAAACCCTAGCTAGGTTAAAACAACTTCAACTCAAATCAAAATCAAGTCAAGGAAATAGGTCAAATCTATACCTGAACCAAAAATAGGTCAAATAGGAACCAAAATAGGTCAAAACTTGAAGCGAAAATAGGTCAAAACCTGAACTAGAAACACATCAAGCCTTACTCAAAGCAAGCTTGAATAGAACTTAACTAAGTCAAATTAAGTTTCACGAGGTGTGCTACAAAAGCCTTTGTCAACACTTCAAGGCAATGCCCAATCCCATAAATAGTAGGTGATGCTACCAACCTGACCAGAACTAGAAATAAATCGAATCTAGACCAAGATAAATTCTAATAGAACTAAACTAAGTCAAATTGAGCCCCACTAAGTGTGCCATGAAAGCCACCAAGAACACCCCAATCCAATCAACAATAAGCCAAGAAAGGTCATCAATTGTCAAATCAAAGATAATTAGCATTAGTCAAGGCTGCTATCATCCATTCAAATCAAACCAAACTAAGGCAGGCATGAACTTGCTTAGTCAGTTAGCTAAGATGCCTTGGTCAAACAAGTCAATCAATAATACACTCCAAGCCATTGATGACACCCCTCTCCTCTCCCTTCAAGCTAGTTAACCCAAAGCAGTTGGTGATGCTCTTTCAAGCTAGTCAACTCCAAAGTAGTTGGTGATGCTCCTTCAAGCTAGTCAACCCTGAAGCAATTAGTGATGCTCCTTCAAGCTAGTCAACCCTGAAGCAATTAGTGATGCTCCTTCAAGCTAGTCAACCTTGAAGCAATTGGTGACTCTCCCTCAAGCTGGTCAACCTCAAAGCATTTGGTGACACTCCTTCAAGCTAGTCAACCCTGAAGTAGCTGGTAATGCTCCTTTAAGCTAGTCAACCCTGAAGTAGTTAGTAATGCTCCTTTAAGCTAGTCAATCCTAAGTAGTTGGTAATGCTCCCTCAAGCTAGTCAACTCCAAAGTAGTTGGTGATGCTCCCTCAAGCTAGTCTACCTTGAAGTAGTTGGCGATGCTCCTTTAAGCTAGTCAACCCCAAAATAGTTGGTGATGCTCCCTTAAGCTAGGCAACCCCAAAGCAGTTGGTGATGCTCCGTCAAGCTAGTCTATCCTGAAGCAGTTGGTGATGCTCCTTTGAGCTAGTCAATCAGAAAGTAGTCAATGATGCTCCCTCAAGCTAGTCAACCCCAAAGCAATTGGTGATGCTCCCTCAAACTAGTCAACCCCAACATAATTGGTGACATTCCCTCAAGCTAGTTAACCCCAAAGCCATTAGTGATGCTACAAGCCAAGGTAGTTAGTCATATCCCTCAACATATGGTCAACACCCATCGAATATCAATTCCGACTCAAATTCCACTCGGTCACACATCAAGCTCCTTCCACTTCCTCTCTCACTTCTCTATGTCTCACCGAATGATGCCTCAAATCTCAGTAGGGTTAACTAACATAAGTTAAAGTAATCAATGACATCTTGAGATCAAGCTAGATTATCAACAGCTATCAAGGATTAAATCCAGATCCATTCAAGTCAAACTCCACTTCGTATAGGAGCAAGGCAATAGCAAACATCAAGCTCCTCCCATCCCCTTTTTTATTTCATGTCATTTATTTTTTAAATTTATTAAATTGTAAAGTGAGGGCATACTCCGACTTAAGCCATTTATTCCCTTCATAAATCAATCAAATCATGCTTTCTTCATTTTTGTGTCTTTATTTTATTTTGTAGGTTTCTCCCTTTAGAAGGTTCCTAATAATTGTTAAGGTAATTAACAACAGATGCTTATACCTATTGGAAGTCATGTTCCCACAACACCTGATGTGCACTTAACCACAAAACATTTTGATTTGTTATTTCATGTCACTCTTTGGGGTCTCCACCATCCGAGAAGCCGATTTCTATCCAACAGTTATATAATATTACTAACATCTCTTGGATAGATAGATATATTTTCTTTATAAATATTGAAGAGAAAACTCACTTGGTTGACATCCCATAAGCTTCAAAGGATACTTATCACATGAGATAATCTAATCTCTTCAAATTTGTATAACTTTCTTTTAATGCAATGATCTTCGTATGATATGTCTTAGTGAATATGCATTGATTAAGTATGATGCTATTAGTACTATAGGTAGGGGGAGAATTTGCATTTGTTGAAAAATGATATTTCAATAAATTTTTATTAAAACTTATCATCAACTTGCTATATTTTCACAAAATCTCTAGATGAGACCTAATTTTGCCTTATTTGAAATGAGATTGGAGTTTTATAAATTGAGTTACTTAATTTCTGAATTTCTTTTAAAATATCTATTCTCTAATAAGTTTAGTCACTCAAACTTGATGGTTCAGATGCCTAAACTCTACAAATAGAAAATAGCTAGTTGTTTCTACTAAGTTCAGATGCTCGAACACAATTTTCTATGACTTATTCTTTTAAAGACCCTAGATCAACCACCCAAACCTTGTCTTCTCCATTTCAATTGCATGCATTCCTCCTCCGATGAAGCCTCTCCACCAATTCTAAACTCCAAAAGGACTCACAATCGCACTTCTCTATCCTTCCCTCCTACAATTCTAGCATGTTTCCACTTTGTCCTTGACCATTCCATAAGAGATGCATGTGGCATGGAAGAGGTGAAGGGGTGTTCTAGTCAAACTTCTAGTGAGGCATCAAATATGCCAACTATTTTTAATTGTCCTGCCACCTTAAAGAGGTACCAAGATTAGTTTTGTTCTTCTCACATCATTTCACAAAGAGTTATCAATTTTGAATCTCTAGTCTCTTTCAATCTATCCCCTCTTTTTACTTCTCAAGGGTTGCTATCTTTAGTTAGAGAGAGGGGAAACCTATTTTGATGAGGATGTGTAAATTTTTTACTCTAATGCCTCTTTTAAATATAACACCTCTACTCTCATATCTTGTCATGAACTAATTCCAATTGAACTAAATGTAGACTTACTATGCCCCATTCTCCATATTCCTACTAATGGCAATAGGATTTTCATTGCCCAATCTTGGAAAAGGGTGAATCTTCTCATTACTTATCATAATGCTATTTGAACCATGTTTGAAGGGAACTTTGAAGTGGCCATGGTCAAATAGATGCTAGTTTACTCCCACCTTGCTCTTACAATTTTCACTAAATTCTAGCCTACACTATTCTTCTATAGGGTGGGCATCAGAATGAAGTCTCATATATGAAGTTGTATCTTATTTACTACATTTTAGTTGGCCATCAAATCAACCTTTCATATGTCATTCTTTGACGCATGGCAACTAGTATCTATCATATTACAACTGGTCTTGGATATCCTAGTATTATCACTAGGATCTTCCACCATTTCATGTCACCATCCCTCCTTACGATCCTTACACTTGCCATCAATGTATCCTTGACAGTCCTTCCCTAGAGCTTTATTATTTTAGGTGAGTTTTTTGCCAATAGGGAGGTGAAGGGGTTCATTGTCCTGCTCATACCTCAACTGCTGAGAACACTAGAGAGGAGGCTCAAGATGAGGATGTTGAGCTCAAGGTGATAGATCTAACAATGATGCAAGTGTTGATCCTACTATTTCATTTCATCCCTATCAATTGATCCATCAGGGATTGGATGCACTGAATGACCATTTTGAGGAGTTCTCAGCATCACTCAGCATATTTTATCAGATTGAGGATATGTTGCATACACTGCTAGATTGATTTCCTCCCATACTAAGTTCTTAGGATTTTATTCTCTATTTTGATGATGTTTTGATGGGATTGTATGAATGTTATTATCAAAATTGTGGATGTATTATGGTTTATAGTTATGCAGTTTTTATTATCATTTTGTAGATATCATGATATTTTATGATTATTTTGTACTTGACTTGGATGCGAATGCAACTACTATATTGTTAAATTTTGATTTTAAAATTAGTGCATTCATATCTTATATGGACTTATTCCTATTTGGGCTGAAATTTCTTATTAATTTCCATGTATTCATATTTGTATCTTTTGATTGTAACCTTTTTGTTAATGATAAAAGAGGGAGAACAATTAATACTTGGAGTTAGATAGTTTTTAGTAAAAGGGAGAGAAATGTTAAAGGGGAGAGTGTGCTAATTTTATTATGTTATAGAGTGAGAGGGAGCATGCTAGTCTCTTATTTTATAACCTCATTATTATTTTGCTAAAAATTGGTTAATATTTCTTAAAATTCATATTGATGGTGTTGATATTCAAATTCATGCTCAAGTTGATAAATGCTTAAATTGTATAATTTCATTCATCAACTATAGTATTCATCTACTTTTGTAAAGATTTTATCATCATCAAAAAGGGGGAGATTGTTATCTTTTGTAGTTTTGATAATGACAAAATCATGTATTTAATAGTTTATCAAATTGTGAGCACTTGTAACATACCTAAGCTTTTGAAGAAACCAAAAGTCCATTTGAAATCTTCAAGGTGATGATGAATACAATATGAAAGTGTGATAGTGGATCAATAACGTGATTCGAGGTCAAGATGATGGCTTGAAGGTTGCTCAAGCAAACTCAAAGCTCAAAAATGACTTGAATACTATTAGTTTTAGTTTTTCATATTTATTTAGTTGAGTTAAGGATTTGAAATGAAACATTTTATTGCTCATGTTTGACACCTCTCTTTATTTGTAAGACTTCATATGTTTTATTCAATTTTGCCCAAGTAAATTAACAAAGTGTCAAACTCAATTTGAACTTGCATAAACTCAAGATATAAATTTTTATCAAGTTTAGAGACCCAAAAGGTGAAGTTCGGTCACTCAAACTTAACAACAATAATTTAAGTTTTAGTCTCTATTAAGTTCAGCCATTCGTACATATCAAACAAAAGTTTTTGAAGTTCTATTTTGATGAGTTAGGTCGACCAAATCCTGAGCTTGATTGTCTGAACTCACAAACTCAGTCACCCATACCATGAGTTTGCTTATCTAAACATAGGTAGATAGAGCATAAGGATTAGTTTTTTAATTGTTGAAACCAATTTGGTCATAGGTTTGATCAATTGAACATTATAGAAAAAGCCAGGCTTTAACCCCAATGGCTAGCTTCAATTCTAAATGGTATTTAAAGGCTTGGAGCTGATTCTTTTCATTACTTTTTTATCTTTGAGTAATTCTCAAGAGAGAATACAAGCTTCCAATATTTACTAACCTCACAAGAGCTCATAAACCTATGCTTCTACTTTCTAATCATCTTGCCCTTGTACATAACTTGAGAGGCTCTTGTTGTGAGGAATTTTGTGATTCATTTCATCATTTTCTATTGTAAACACTCATAGAGTGTTAGGAGTGTGTGAGAAATTAAACTCTAATGTTGGAGTTAGTTCTTGCTCGGTTGGAGCAAGGTTTTTATGAGGTTGACTTTATTAATGAAATGACATTACTAGTAGAGTAATTCAAATTCTTAAGAGTAAGATAAGGACTGTAAAGTAGGCACGGTTGGTCACCAAACCACATAGAATCATGGTGCATTTTTTTACCTCTTTTATTATTGTAACTATAGTGATTGTAGTTTTGGAGATTGCATATAGGGTTACTTTTGTTTTTGAGGATTGAATTGGGTTATTAATTTACTAAAATATTAAAATATCTTGTAAAACCTAATTCATGTCCCCCTCCCTGCCCTCCGCTCCCTCCATACACCCCACCCAACCCCACACCGCCCACCACCCCACCCCCCGCTCCCATTTTAGGTTATTTTTTGGCCTTCATTCTTGATGAGTGTAAAATTACTTTGGATTAAAGGATTTAATGACTATTCTTCTAAACCACCTTGTGCTAAAGAAATATCTTTGCTTTATGTTGAGGGGTCAGGTGAAGTGTGGGAGAGGAGTCACCCCTTGGCATAGATACTAGACATCAAAGTCATCACGGGATGCTTAGTGCCATACTGATCCTTTGCAGGTTGTTCCTTTTCAAGGGGTTCCACCACCTTGTGCTATCTTTACCATCATATGGTGATAATCCATGATAGATCAAAAAACCTATCATGTTTCCTATTTTTATTGTAGGTGCTCCTCCTCTCTTTTTTTTTATTTGTATATTCATGCTAATGAGTCAATAAAGCATATAATATTCACCTATCACCACAAGTGCATTAAATGAAAGAGATAATAAAGAAAACCTTTTTAAAGTAATTTAGTGTATAATTGCACCTAATCCACAACTCATGCCTCCTTTTGAGGATTTCAATTACAACACCAATGATGTCACTTCTTGAGAAAAAAACCAAGTCTTAACCTCTTTTTTAACCCAAGAAACTATTGCTCCAAGTCCTAGGAGCCACAAACTTCTCCTAACATGTATGAGAGTTTATAAGGAAAGTAGAAGAATGAATTACAAAGATTCTCTCACTACAAGTGTCTCACAATTGAAGAACAAGAGCAAGAGGATGTGAAAGTGAAGATTTTACTTAGAACACTTATGGAGCGTTGTTAAAGCATCTTGATCTCTTAGATATTCTCCTTGATGCTATAGAGAAGATATTAAACTATTTTATAGCTTTAGAGCCCTCAGATAGTTGTTTGAGAAGGAGTTCCAACAGGTAGTTGCTTAGAGAGGAATTTTACTTTAGTTTTCTACTCTGCCCCCAAAACTAGCCATGGATAGACAACAAAAGTCCGCTGGGAACTAGCAAAATTTCACTATTTCCAACATTTTGGAATAGCAAAATGGAAGCCTAATCTAGTCCCAGTAAAAGTCCACTTTGAACATTTTAAGCCAATAATTTCTCACCTTTTGATGATGATAAACTATGCATAGTAGAAGTAAATAAACATGCTATAAGATAAGTTTACACAAAATTAGTTAGATATGCTTCTACTAATGTGAACAAAGCATTGAGTTTAATATGTGATGCAATTATCCATATCATTCTTCTCCTTTTGACATCATCTAAAGGACAACTCTCTCCAAATGAATGTATTACAATTAACATGGAATAAACAGCAACAATAGCAATAATTCAAGTATGTCTCCACCAATACCTTACATCAACAAATATGAAAAATTTAAATATGAGCAAGATATATGAATAGTTATTATCAAATAGCCTTATAGCATGTAATCACCAAAATCCAAAATAATCAATTATGAGAATAGACTTTTAAGCCTCTCCCTAGATACATGCATAGATAAGTTGATTAAGAATTTGACAAATTAATTCCACAATAATTTTCTCCTAGGTGTACATCAAAAAATTAAATTAGTATAATGAGTTCATAAATATACAAGAAAAAATTATGCAAACATAAATATATAGTGAAATAGCAAGGCATGCATATTTCTCAAGTTATTACAAGAAGAGCGTCTTCAAAATCATGTAGATTATACATATACTCCCCCTATCTATGTCAAACTAGTTTTGAAAGCTAGTAGACATGCTCAAATAATGCATATTCTCTATGACATTTTATATTAAGTTCCTTTTATTGAAAAAAGTCAATTATTTATAAAACATAGTATGGCTATATTTCCAATAGAGATTAGCAATAATAAAGGATATAACATGGAAAAGTATGATCAATCATGAAAATAATGAAGAGTTACAAGTAAGATCAATGCTAAAAATTTTAAAAATTCATATAGAAAAAAATGTCCTACTTAAACTAACATAATTAGAATATGATAAAAAATAAACCATCTGAAAAGAAGTGTCATCCCTAATTAATTAGATGACCTAAAGTTGGGGATAATTTTGCAACTTAAAATTATTCAGATTTCCCTAGTTTATAAATCATGTTCATTTGTACCTAAACTTGTTTAAAATTAACATTTCTTCTAATTGGACAACAACTAGAAATATTAGCTCTGAATATTACACCTAGAAAAGTAATAATGACAAGTCAAATTACATAAAGAAAAACATGTAATAATATTTCAGAATTTCTTCTTCATATCATTATTAAATCTAGATTATCTCTTTCTCAAAAACTTGTTCTCATTTTGCAAAGTATGAAAATTATTGTCAGGAGATGTATTTTTTAAAATCAAATAATCATTTTTAATTTTTAAGGATTGAAGATTGCAAGAAAAAGATGAAAACTCTTTTCTCAAAGATGCATATTTCAAAAATAATTTTTCAAGTTTGGTGTGTAATTCATGAAATGTTTCAAATAATTATTTAAAATTAGAATCTTGTACTCATCATTCTCAGTCTCATAATCATTTGCCATGAGACAATGACTAAGATATTGATTGTTGGAGTAATCATCATTGTCATTTCATTTTGTGTTTCTCCTATTGCCCTTTATAGTTTTGATGATGAATAAACTATGTATTTGATCTATTTTATGAGTTATGTGTAATTAGCAATTAAGTTAAACCCACAATGAAGATCAAGCCTATTTGGAAGCCTCAAGTATGGATGAACATGTAGATATCATTGAAGACAAGGCATGATAGTAGATCAATGGACAAATTTTGACGGAATGAAGATTGGCTAGGAGAAGGCTCAAGAGAAGACTCAATTGGTTTAGCTTTTCTATTTTCTTTAAGTCAAATATTTGTTATTTGAATTTGTGTCTTAAAGCTTTGCCTAACACTCAATCTATCTTGGAATGCCTTCACCAACTCATTATTAATCCAAGGTAAGCTTGAGATGATGTTAAACATGAATTGGAATGTTACAACAAAACAAAAGCTTTTCTATCTTGAACCTTTGGACATCTGAATTGGACTATTTGGACACTCAAACATAGCAGAGATAGATCTCTGGATTACTAATAGCTTTAGTGGGTTCGGATGCCCAAAGTTTGGTAGCTATAACTTCTTAGAAAATTCATGCTCAGGGTTCAGTCAACCGACTATTTTGTCAGACATCCATAACTATACAATTTGGACATCCAAACCTCTAATTGGGCACCTTGAAGCTTTGAAATCAGCTTTAATAGTTAGAAAAATTTGTATGTCCGAATAGGTACTATTCAAATGTCTGAACTTAGTAGACTCAGCCTAATGGCTAGTGACATTCCCAAGTAGTATTTAAGGGCTTGCAACTTATTCCTTAACAACCTTTGCACATTCTTGAGTATTCTTCTCTAAGATAACAAGTTCTTAAAAGTTCTCTAGCCTCCAAGAGCTCTAATCCTACCTTAAACTTTCAATTTTTCAAAGCCCTAGTTATCACATTGAATAATCTTATAGTGAGGCATTAGAGTATTTTTTTCTTCTTCTATAATCAATTGTAAGCAGTCCAAGATTGCTTGGAGGTCTTGAGAGAGTAAAGCTCTGGTTTGGAGTTGGCCTTGTGGATTGGAGCAAAGACAAGTGTATGAGGTTAGCTTCACTAATGAAGCATTGTACTACTAAAGGATTAAAGTCCGCAAGAGCAGGCAAGGGCAGTGGAGTAGAGCGGTTGGCCTCTGAACTACTTTACATCACAATGCATTTTTATCTTGCTCTATGTTGCTTTATATTGTTTATACTTACAATTGATTGTACTTAACTTGAAATTACTTTTGCTATTGGATTGATCATAATCTTACTCAAATATTCTAAAAAGTGTCATTATTTCCTCTGAAACCTAATTTACCCCCCATCCTAGATGAATAATTTGCTTTCAATTGGTATCAAAGCTTGATGCTCTATTTATTGATTTGATCACATAGAGATTTCAATTTATTGCAATGGCTACTTTTGGTGCCTCTCCATCCCTCCAAGAAGGGCAATACACAACTAGACCTTCCCTATTCAATGAAACTCATTTTAACTATTGGAGGTCTAAGATTAAAATCTTTATCAAAGTCATAGATTATGATCTTTGGCACATAGTGGAAGAGGGATACACTCCATCCAACAAATTAATTGATGGTATAAGAGTTCCCAAGCCTAGAATGGAGTGGAATGAACTAGATAAAAGGAATGACTACTTGAACGTTAAAGCTATTAACATTCTTTATTGCACCCTTGATCCTAATGAGTTCAATAAAATTAGCATATATAAGATGGCTCATAAAATTTGGCATTGTCTTGAGATCACCCATGAGAGTACAAGGCAAGTCAAGGAGTCTAAGGTGAACATTTTGGTCAATCAATATGAACTCTTTAGAATAAAATCTAATGAGTCGATAACTGAAATGTTCACTCATTTTATAAATATTATTAATAATTTGAAATCTCTTGAAAAGATTTACACTAATGATGAAAAGGTAGGGAAAATCTTAAGGTGCATCTGAAGTCATGGGATCCCAAGGTGACCATAATTCAAGAGGCAAAGGACCTCAACAAGTTTCCCTTAGAAGAGCTCTTGGGGTCACTCATCACTCACGAGATGACTATGAAGGATAGGAGCCAAGAGGAGGATGAAGACAAGAATAAGAAAGGAATAGCTCTCAAAGTTAAAGAATCTAGTGATGATGAAGAAGATAGTGATGAAGAAATAACTCTCATCACTAGAAAGTTCAAGAAAATCCTGAAGAAGAAACACATGCTAAGAATATCCTCAAGAAATGAAAGGAGCTATAATGATGAAGAAGAGAAGGAGGTGCCCACATGCTTCAAGTGCAAAAAACCTGACCACATGAAAGCTAATTGTCCTCTCAAACACCAATCAAAGAAATTCAGAGGGAAGGAAAAGAAGGTAGTGGTGGAAATTTGGGATCATTCAGAGGAGAAAAATTAAGATATCATCCAATGAAGAAATTGCCAACTTGTGCCTCATGGCTATTGAGTATGAGGTATGTAATTTAAGTTTTGGTGAATTACAAGATGCTTTTGAGAATTTATATGCTAGACATAAAAGATTAGTTCACAAGCATTCTTCTTTGCAAAATAAATTCAATTTTCTTGAAAGAGATTTTGAATAATTGATATTGTCTACTAACTCATGTGATTGTAAAGAGAAAATTGAATTCCTTCAAAAGGAGAATCATGTTTTAAAAGCTTTTATAGCATCTTCTGATTAGAAGATGAGCTTTGAAAAGCTTCAAAAGGAAATGTTGTTTTGAAAAAGACTCTTGAAAATTTCTTTCATGAAAATTCTACTTTAAATATGATTTTGAAAAATCAAAAAAATGTTTTAAGTAGATCCGACTTGGTTTTATATCCTCTTCCAAATCTAAATGTACCAAGTCCACATTTATAAAGGCCTCAAGTTCTGCAACTTTGAAATTGACATGTAACTATTGTTGTCAAAAAGGACCTATCTTCACAAATTATCCTATTAAGAGAAACTCTTCTCTTAAGCAACTTTGGGTACTTAAGGGGATACTTCCTAAAACTAAGGAGTCCAAACTTGTTCGGGTTCCTAAAAAATCCTTCACTTGAGTAGCATTAGTTAGTTAAAAGTGGCCCACATAGTTTACACTTGCTATCTTTATATGGCCATCTTTCTAGCGAATCCAAAGGTAGGATTCACTACCTTATTATACATTACATTTTTTTATCATGTGTTGTAATTACTTTGCTCTTAACCGTATGGACCCATGCTTAGAGTGGGTTCCATCCCAATGTTCTTGATTAATTTTAGCTTTTCTTCCACTCTAAGAATTAAAGGGATAAATGGTTTCTAGATAGTGGCTGCTTAAGACACATGATAGAAAATCCATCCATGTTTGAAATGCTAGAAGAAAATAATTGAGGACACGTCACTTTTGGGGATAATGATAGAGGTAAAATTATAGGTATTGAAAATATTTTCATCGGATCCTCTCTAATTAAAATTGTTCTTTTGGTAGAAGGTCTCAAGCATAATTTACTTTCCATTGGTCAACTATGCGATAAAAGTTTTCATGGTATTTTAAAACAAAAGTTTGCATAGTTAGTCATGATGATGATAATATTGCGGCCCTTGTTGGTCATCGAGATTGAAATATTTACAAAATTGACCAAGATAACTTAAATATGTGCTGCATGCCAAATAGAAAAATAAGTCAAGACCTCCCACAAATCTAAAATATTTGTCACAATAATAAGGTTGCTACAACTCCTTCACCTAGACTTGTTTGCTCCAATTGGGACTGCAAGTCTAGGAGGTAAAAATTATGCTTTCATAATTATAGATGATTATTCTAGATTTACTTGGGTTTTATTTCTTGCACATAAACATGATTCTCTCAATGCCTTTGTTAATCTTTGCAAACAAATTCTAAATGAAAATGGTTACATGATTTCAAAAATTCATAGTGACCATGGTGGTGAATTTGAAAATCATTTGTTTGAAAACTATTGAAATGAAAATGGCATTAAACATAACTTCTCGGCTCCATGCACTCCATAATAAAATGGAGTAGTAGAATGAAAAAATATATCTCCTCAAGAAATGGCAAGAGTCATGCTTAATGAGTATTCTCTACCTAAATATTTTTGGGCAGAGACTGTTAACACAATTTACTATATCTTGAATCGAGTCTCTATTTGCCTGATTCTTAACAAAACTCCATTTAAATTGTGGAATGACAAGAAGCCCAATATTGCATATTTTCATATTTTTGGTTGTAAATATTTTATCTTGAATATAAAAGATAACTCATCCAAATTTGATTCAAAAACTTTTGAAGGAATCTTTCTTGGCTATTCAACTACTTCTAAGGCTTATAGAGTCTTTGACGAGTCATCCATGGTTGTTAAAGAATCTACTAATGTCATATTTGATGAAGTTAACTCTCTTTTGGAGAAAAAGTCTATTGATGATGATGTAGATATCTCCGAAAAATTAGATGAAATGCATCTCAAGAAGAAGGAAGAGGGTGAGTCAAGCCAAAGTTCAAGGAATGAGAAGATAAAAAGGAAGGGGGATTGACACAAAAAGCAAAATGAAGATAATGAGCTACCCAAGGCATGAAAATTTCAGAAAGGTCACCCAGAAGATCAAATCATTGATAATGTTGATCAAGGGGGTAAAAACTAGACATGCTATTAAATACAATCTTCATATTATTGCTTTCCTTTCTCAAGTTGAACCCAAGAATCTTGATGAAGCTCAAAAGGATGAAAGTTGTATTCTTACTATGCAAGAAGAACAAAATCAATTTGAATGGAATTAAGTTTGAGAACTTATTCCAAGACCAAATTATTACCCAATTACAGGTACAAAATGGGTCTTTAGGAATAAGTTAGATGAAAATGGTGTCATGATTTGAAATAAAGCAAAGATTAGTGGCCAAGGGTTTCGACCAAGTTGAGAGGATTGATTTTGATGAAACCTTTGCACTCATATCTCATTTGGAATCCATTTGTATTTTACTTGCTTTTGCATGTTTTAAAGGTTTCAAACTATTTCAAATGGATGTTAAGAGTGCTTTTCTAAATGGTTTCCTCTCCAAAGAAGTTTATGTTGAACAACCACTCGGTTTTGAGGATTTACAATTTTCAAACCTTGTTTTAAAATTAAAGAAGATACTATATGGTCTTAAGCAAGCTCCAAGAGCTTGGTATGAACAACTAAGTTCCTTCTTAATTTCAAATAGTTTTACTCAAGGTTGTGTGGACACCACAATTTTTTTATTGAAAAATGTATTATGATTTATTAGTTATACTAATTTATGTTGATGACAGTATATTTGGTGCTACTAATGAGAATCTTTGTGAGATATTTGCAAGAACCATGACAAAGGTATTCAAGATGAGCATAATGGGAGAATTAAAGTTCTTTCTTGGACTTCAAGTGCAACAAATGAAGAATGGGTTCTTCATCAGCCAAGCCAAGTACACTAAGGAACTACTCAAGAAGTTCAACATGGATGAAGTCAAGGCAATTGGAACCCTAATGAGTCCCATAACCAAGTTGGACAAGGATGAAAAAGGTAAAAAGGTTGATAAAAAGTGACATAGAGGTATGATTAATAATCTATTATATCTTAACGCAAGTAGACCCGACATCATATTTAGTATTTGGCTTTATACTAGATTTCAAGCATCTCTTAGGAAATCACATCTAGTTGTCATGAAACTCATCCTTAGATATCTTAAGGGCACACTAGATTTAGGATTGTGATATGTTAGAAATGATGATTTAGATTTAATCAGTTTTTATGATGTAGACTATGTCGGTTATTGAGTAGATAGGAAGAACACTAGCGGTACATGCCAGTTTTTTCGATAATTTCTAGTTTTATAGAGTTCCAAGAAACAAAATTTTGTGACTCTTTCTATCACCGAGGTCCGAATATGTAACCATGAAGTTATTGTTCTCAAATTCTTTGGATGAGATAAACACTCTAAGATTTTGATTGCGAGTTTTTCAATGTACCAATTTATTGTGACAATACTAGTGACATTAGTTAGTCCAAAAACCTGGTATTACATCCTTGCTCAAAATATATTGACATTTGTCATCATTTTATTTGAGATTATGTTTCTAAATATGATATTTCTTTGGTATTTATCAAAACTGAATATCAGCTTGTAGATAATTTTATAAAATCCTTAGATGAAACTCATTTTTGTTTGATTTGGGATAAGATTGTTGTTTTGAAATTTTGTTGACCATGTTGAGTGCTTTCTTGGATTAGTTTAATAAGTTCCTTGCTAGTTCTTAGTCTGAAAGTTTGGATGTCCAAACTAGCCTCATTTAGATGCGCGAACCCTACACAATTTTATCTTCTCTGCCTTCCTTTCTTCAGTCACCTGAACTAACAATCAGACATTCGAAGGAGACCATTTCAAATGTCCAACAAAGAGATTAGATGACCAATTGCAATGAGGCCCTTTGTCTACAAGCTTCAGACACTAAACCTCCCAGTTCGAACGTCAAAAATAATTTCACTTCAAAACCCTAGGCCACTACCCCTTCATCCTTATTTCTCTCCACCTCAAAACCCCAATGTTTGAGTCAATTTTGACCAAAAAATTTTCAAAATTTCTAATTTTCACAAATAAACCCACAAAATTTTTGAAATTTATAAATAAACGACTCGAAATTTGTATTTGCAAATGAATCCCAAATTTTATTCCAAAAGAACCCCAAAACTTTTAGAATTTTACAAATATGTCCTTTCCCTTGAAATTTATAAAATTATATTTTAGTCCAATTTTTTTGAAAAATTTACAAATAAACCTCCTCAAAATTTTATTTGCAAGTTCAAATTTTATTCGGAAAGGACCCTAAAAATTTCAAAATTTTATAAATGTATGATTTTTGCAAAAAGACCCTGAAATTTATAGAATTATATTTTTGGTCCAATATTTTGGAAAATTTGTAAATAAACCCCTCAATAATTTTTTATTTATAAATGAGTCCAAATTTTATTCAACAAGAATCTAGAAAAATTCAAAATATGCAATTTCTACGAAAGAACCCCTAAAATTTATGGAATTATGCTTTGGTCCAATTTTTCAAAAAAATTTGCAAATAACCCCCCCTAAAATTCTTCATCCAAAAATAGTATAGAATCTGGATTTTCTCATTGGGAAATAAACCCCAATCAATTACATGATTTTGGCATACAAAATTCACTCTAATCAAATTTGCTTTTTCCAAAATGAAATCAATCAATCAGGATCCTATTATACTCATCATACCATCTATATTTGGCTCCAAAATCTTCTTCAAAGCCTATAAAAAGGCTGAGAAGCATGCAAAACAAAGAAGACAATGAGGAGGGATCACAAGACAAATGGGAAGGAGAACTTAAAGATCAGACATAGTAAGACATCCAAAACCTTTTTATTCTTCCCCGCTTTTTGCTTGTTCTTTTCTCTTTATTCTTGCAAGGTATTTGTACTACTGCCATGGCCATGCTGTCATCTATCGATCTCTACACTGTGGCACCATGTTGAAGCTTCATGCCCTTCTGCTAGCCTAACGATGAGGACATCCTTCATCCCTATGAATGAGCCTAGCAGCCCATACTTTCGATCTCCACCAATTTCATCTTACCCGGTGATCCTACCACCCTTGACGACCTCCTCGCCGCCCTCCCTGGCTACAGTTCCAAGTCCTTGACCCCCTCTTCACGTCAACACCCTCACCCCACCATAGGCAAAGCCGACCGACCAAGAGAAGCGGTGGTCGGGCATCCCGTTCCCCACCACAGATAAAGGCGACTAGATCTGGCCTAAACTAGGTACGACGGTGCACCTCTCACCCTGCTATGGCCTATTTTGGGCCAAATCTAGTTGGAGGAGATGACTAGGCCAAGAGGCGCAACCATGAGAAAAAAGGCCAAGGGATTACGAGTTAAGGGGAGGAGAAGAAGATGAATAAAAGAGATAATGATAATAATAATAATAATAATAATAAATTGACCAAAGAAAGAGGGGGGGGGGGGTAGTTGGTAGTCATGTGAGGAGGGAGAGGCATGGAAGTGAAGAGAAAAAAAGAAAGTTGCCCAAAATAAAATTACATCTTGTCTCAATTTCTGTGTCACCATTATCGTGGTCATCAGTAGCCATTCGAAGATAGCATTGAAGATGGTAGACTCCATGACCCCACCACGGCCACCCGTGGGCCCCTTAAAGACAATAGTGAAGATGGTGGATCCCTTGACCCTACTATGGCCACCCGTGATCCTCTAGAAGATGACGAACTCCACGACTCTGCTGCGGCCACCTGTAGCACCTCAAAGATTGCGAATCCTCAATACTAAAAGGTAGACTTTGGGCTTGCATCTTAGCTAGCCTTTGAACTCACATCTAAGCCAGTCTTTGGGCTCACACTTAGCCAACCTTTAAGCTCACATCCAAGCTAGCCTTCAGGTTTGCACTCAATCAGCCGTTGGGCTCGTGACCATGCTAGCCTTCAGGCTCGCACTTAGCCAACCTTCAAACTCGCATCCAAGCTAGCCTTCGGGCTCATGACCAAGCTAGCCTTCAAGCTTGCATCTAAGCCTACCTTCAAGCTCACATCCAAGCTAGCCTTTGGGCTCGCACTCAAGCCAGTCTTCAGGCTTGCACTTAGCTAGCCTTTGGGCTCACATCTAATCCAGTCTTTTGGCTCACACTCAACCAGCCTTGGGGCTCCCATCTAAGATAGCCTATGAGCTCACACTTAGCCAACCTTCGAGCTCCTATCTAAGCCAGCCTTCGGGTTTGCACCTAGCAAGCCTTCAAGCTCACATCTAGCCAACCTTAAGGCTTGCATCCTTAGCCAGTCTTTGGGTTCACATCTTAGCCAATCTTTAGACTTGCACCTAGCCAACCTTCTGGCTTGTACTAAACTAGCTTTTGAGCGTATGAACTAAGCCAACCCTTAGGTTCACACATTTAAAATTGGGATATGGGTCCATCAAAAATCATCATAAACATCCAAGGACTCTCAAATCAAATTAAGGTGAAGTAACTCAATCAAAACAAAGGGACCAAGGCCAAGTTAGCTCAAATGGACTTAAATTGGTCAAAGAAATGGGCTAAAATCCAAATTGAACTGAACTCTAGAAAATCTAAATTGAGTAAACCTAAATTAAATAAACTCAAATTCAACCCTAACCAGACTTGAGATGGGTTGATTTAAAAATCAAATTAAGGTCAAATCAAATCCAATATGAACTAAACTAAGTCTAAATCAAACCTTGACTAGGTTAAATCAAATCAAAACTAAAAGGATAAACTCAAAATCAAAGTAGAATCAAATTAGCTTGAGCTTGAATTATACCAAGTCGAGCTAAATTGACTTGAACATGAACCAAAGTCCAACAGACCCAAACTCTATAGAGGTCCAACACAAGGTCAAAACTTAAACTCAAGCTAAATGAAATCGAATCAGACCCAAACCATATTAGTCCCAATAAAACTAATTAGGGTAAAATTGAGTCCCACTGGGAGTGTTGAAACTTCAATAATACTCTAAAACTATGAATGAAAGGTGATGTCACGCTTTAACCTAAACCTAAATTAATTCAAATAAAACTAAATAAGGTCAAATCGAGTACCACTAGATGTATCAAACCTTCATCAATACTCCAAAATTATGAATAAAGGGTAAAGTTATGGCATTAACCTGAACCAGAATTAGCTCAAATGAAACTAAGTAAAGTTGAACTGAGTCTTGTTGGATGTGCTACAAAAGACTTCGACAACTCTTCAAAGCTATATCCAACTCTTTAAGCCATTGGTGATGCTACTAAACCAAAAACATTAATTACTAATAAGCTTAAAGTCATTGGTCACACTTCAAGCTAGTCAATCCCAAAAGTCATTGCTAATGCATTTTTTGAGCTAAGCCAATCCAAAAGCATTGGCAATGCTTTAAATCAAACCAAACTAAGGTAGGCTTGAACTCGCTCAGTCAGTCAGCCATAATGCCTTATTTAAAAGAAGTTAATTGCCAACACCAAGCTGTCGACTAGACTTCAAAGCTATACCCAACCCCATAAGCTATTGGTGATGCTACCAAATCAAAGAAGTTAATCGCCAACAGACTCAAAGCTGTTAGCCACACTTCCAAGCTATATCTAACTCCATAAGCCGTTGGTGATACTACCAAATCAAAGAAGTTAATCGCCAATATGCTTAAAGCTATTGGCCACACTTCCAAGCTATATCCAACTCCATAAGTCATTGGTGATGCTACCCAACTAAAAAAGTTAATCGCCAATATGCTCAAAACTATTGGCCATACTTCACAGCTATATCCAACTCTATAAGCCATTGGTGGCACTGCTAAATTAAAGAAGTTAATTGCCAATACGCTCAAAGCTGTAGGCCACACTTCGAAGTGATACTCAACCCCCTAAGCCATCGGTGATGATACCAAATCAATGAAATCAACCAACAATGCACTCAAAAGCTGTTAGCCATACTTCAAGCTAGTCGGCCCCATAAGTAGTTGACGATAGGCCCTTTCAAGCTAGTCAACCTCACAAATAGTTGACGATGCACCCTTCAAACTAGCCAACCTCAGAAGCAGTTGGTGATGCATCTTCAAGTTATACCCAATCTCATAAGCCATTGGTGATGCTACCCAAATCAATGAGGTTATCGCCTATGCCACTAAAACTGATATTCTAATAGCCCAAATTCTTTGCATATGAAATACTAATTTTCATCCATCTGATTGCACCAAATTCAAAAAATATGAACGTAAACATAATAATTAAATAATAAAGCAATTTTTCAAAACCATGTCTCAAACTACAATAAAAATATAAACATATCAACTAATGGGAGAATGAACATCACAACAAGTATGGGACATGGCCAAGTTTCTTTTTTATGGGTATCAACAATAATATGAAAAATACTAATGTAACAAACTTGTGAATTCCTTCATTATATGGTTGCATGTAATGTGTCATCCAAGTACAACAAAAATCAGAATTCATCATTCCTCATTACATCAGATTTTATAGATAGATTGGTTGATTGCCCCATGAACAAGAGAGTAAAGCTCTTCAATTCACAAACATCCAATGATATGGCTGCACATTATATGCCATCCAAATGCAGGAAACTTGGGATTTATCATAACCCAATTCATTTCGCATATACTTATTATCTATGACAATCAATAAAAGCTACCCATGTCATGGTAGATAATAAGGAATCACACATATCATATTTATTACATGCTCCCACAATTGAGTCATCATTAACAAACAATTTACACAAACACAAATTCAAACTAACAAGTGAAGCCATAGTAGTCTAGGCCAACATTACCATCACAAGAGGAAAAGGCCATACCATCAAAATAAACTCCCAAATGCAATTGCAAAATCAACAAGCTCAAAATTAGGGTTTAGGGTTTGCTTGAAGATGGAGATCAGTGAGTGTGGTAGTAGCGAGGGCAAGGACAGTGAGGGACAGGTGGCGGGCCATGATGCTAGTGACTGCAAGGACAGCGCTGAGTTCCAGATTGTGGCGGAATGGTGAGGCTAGCAATGTCAACGATAGGGATAGAGAAGGAAAACAAGAATGACATGGCGAGAGTAGGGGCAATGATGGTGAGTGTGGAGGTAGTGATTGCTAGGATGGCACTGAGCTCAAGCTAACAGCAAGACACCAAGGTCAATGAGGTTGATAGTGAGGGCAGGATCTGGGACAATAGGGATGGTGACAGTGAGTGCGGGGGTAGTGACAACAAATGCAGGGGCAGTGATGCTAAGAGCAGGGGTGACAACGATGAGCGCAGGGGTGGCAATGCTAAGCATGGGAAGGATGCTATCAAGTATGGGGATAGTTTCCCCTCTGTTGAAGCGGCTGAGGCTACAGTTTTGGTTTATGAAGTGGAAGAAATTATGGATGTAGGCCCACCCACTTCTACCACTTCTCAACTACTTATGTAAAATTAGTTGAATTTCTTTGTATTTTATTTTTGAACTACTTCATATATGACACTTTGGTCATTTCTGAAATTGAATAATACCCAAACATTGAAAGTAGAAAAAGTAATTTCACTTCCATCACTTCTGCTACTTTTGACCAATCCAAACACTATTTATTCTTGTATCTCTTTTCATTATGGTGTGGAGAAATTCATTAAATAGCATTTCTATTTCTCCTCCATCTAACCAAGCCCAATCAACCCAAACTATTGTCGGTGATGGCCAACATTGTTTGAGGCACTAGGGTAATAATTGACAATAGTTGACAATTATCGATGGTGATGGTGGACAATTACCAAAGATGGCGGTCGTTGGCAATGACACTAGTGTAGATGGCACTTCAAAAAATAGAAAAGTTATCATCTACACCTCATCGGCTATGGAAACACTTCAAAAATCAAATAAGTTATCATCTATGCCTTATCAGTTGACAAGATACTTCAAGGTTAAATGAAGTTATTGCCCATTCCTTATCGGCTAACTAAAACACTCTAACCCAAATGGAGTTATTGCCCATGCCTTATTGGCTAAGGGAAATACTCCAATACTAATGGAGTTATTGCCAACACCTTATCGACTAATAGAAACACTCTCACCCAAATGAAGTTGTTGCCTATACCTTATTGGTTATGAAATGCTTCAAATCTTGAAGTTATCACTGATACTTAAAGCCATTAGAAACACTTCAAACTGCTCCCATTCCTTCCATGGTTTGGGTCAAATGCCACGTGGTCCCGCACAGGAGGAGCAGTTAGTAGTGGATCAAAGCTTCTTTCCCGCTCTTTCTCTTTTCCATTTCTTTCATATTTTCTATAATTCCATATTGAAATTCATCGTAAAGTGAGGGCATGCCCTTGCTTAAGCCATGAGCCAACCTTCTTAAATTAATCAAATTCTTTCTTCTTTCCTTTCTTTTGTGTCTCTATTTTTATTAGCTAGGTTTCTCGTGGGTAATTAATAATAGAGGCTTTTGCCTTTTGGAAGTCAATATTCTGACAACACTTGATAGCACATTTAAATTAAAACAAATCTTAATATGTGATTCAAGATCATTCCTTGGGGTCTTTGTTATCCTAGGCCATCAAAATCAATCCCACAAACTTTGACATGTCCAATGGGACTTGATTTCTCCTCTAAGTGTAGAAACCTAGTTAATATGATAGATACATTGATCATGTAGAATTACGATTGAAGAATGATCAATTATGTTCTCATTTGCAGAAGAATGAATTAAATCGCAACAACAAAGAACATCACCACCCCAAGATTCACCATCATCTTGGGATCAGGTTCGGTTGTGTAATTTCCTCAATCAATGGTTGCTACAGAAGGGGTTGAAGTTTGGTTCAAGTTTAGAACTATCTCTGAGGTTATATAGTGCAAGAGGGCATCTACTACTACACCAATTGAAGTGGTTGACATGCAAAACCAGCCCATTTCTCACCTTCCACCAAGGGGAAAGAGGCCCAATGTCATCATCCCTAATGAGATGGGCTATTTGAATGAAGAGCTAGAAATCACACCTCAACCAAAAAGGATATTAGCTTTCTAGATGTTAGGACCAAAGTGAAGCTCAGTCATTGACCGCCTTTACCTAGTTCCTCATAGGGGGCAACCCATAGCAAATCCAAACATAAGCATAGAGGAAGAAGATCTCATCTTGACTGTCACAAGCAAAGAAAAAGTTGCTAGGATTTTCAGCTGACTTGTGAGACACCCATGGAATGAAGTTGATCATTACCATTCCTACCTCCAACTCCTTCGCTCCATTAAGTAATTTGGAGATGAGTAGGGGCAAATCACAAGAGGCATAGTCTTGCCATTAGACTATAGCAAATAGATGAATCACCAAACAAATCCATAAAGGTCACCGTAAAGCTACAACTCAATACAAGGGTTCGCCAAAGGAGGCCACCTATACTGTCAGAGTCATTTCTCATCGTAACTCTAGGAGAGACCACAAACCCACACCTCAGCCTACCAAATGCCAAAAGAAGGCTATCCAAAGAGAGAGCCTTTGTGGACCAATCCTTGCTATCATGGCAAAGAGAGGGTGTGGCAACCCACTCCATAAGTAGACCCTTAAATGAGACCATTCAATTGATAGGGGAAGTTAGTCTTAATCCAAAGCCAAAACCTGATTCTCAAAACATAGACCATCGTGTTCTAACAAAAACCTTGGTCATAACTAAATGTTCTAACCAAGAATGACCATAGAAGAACTACAAGAACAGCTAAGATAGCAAAGCAAAGAGAAAGACGAAGCTCAGAAGAAAGTTATGGAGTTGATGGAGATGATGCTATAAATGAACCAGAAGCTCAATAAATTAGAACGATCTCAATAGCTATCCCAAGTAATAGAGGTAGCAGAAGGTGCATCTCCTATAGATGGGATCCACAAAAATGTAAGCTCTTCACAAACACCTCTTCTAGTAAGGAATACCCAACATCTGATTTCAAGGATTCCTAACAATATAGAACTTTTAGCATATCTACAATTAGGGCTGTGCATTATTCGGTCAAAACCAAATTAACCGACCAAACTGAAACCAAATAACCAATTTGGTTTGGGTTATTCGGTTTTCGGTTCGGTTCGGTTTTGAAAAAAAAATTTTTAATTCGATTCAGTTTCGGTTTTTGATTTTAAAAAATCGTAAAAACCGAACCGAACCGAATTATATATATGCCTATATACTGTGGGTAGGTTTCAGTTTTGCACTAATCGATTCAAACAGCCCTATATATTATCGCTACCACTCAGAGCGGTTCGCTGCTCTCACCGCTCTCGCTCTCGCCTCTCATTTCAGCCCTAACCCTAAATCCTGAATTCCCGATCATGGGAATTAAGTGCTCCTGCCTCGTCCCCTTCTATGGTTTCATCCTCCTCTCTCTGTGCAGCAGTGGTGTGGCAGTTTGGACGGCCTGCAACGGCAACCGCTACCTGCCATTCTGCCAAATAGGTTGATACCTGGGGAGAGGGCATTTGGGTTTTGATGATGAATGAAAGGCTAATCCCAGCCTCTTGGATTTCTGCCTTTATTTGTGGTTTGTTTGGTGATTTTTGCTGTATTTTTTGAGCTTTTTGTTCTATTTTAGTTTCTATTTTTTTTATGCCAAGGTCTGTTCTACTGGTTTGGATTTACTGCAGGGGTGATGACGATGCCAAACCAGTGCTTTATGCTTCATCCGCCTCCCTGTGCAGCAGTGGTGTGGCAGTTTGGACAGCCTGCAATGGAAACTGTTACCTACCATTCTGCCAGATTGGTTGATACCTAGGGAGAGGGCTTTTGGGTTTTGATGATGAACAAAAGGCTAATCCCAGCCTCTTGGATTTCTGCCTTCATTTGTGGTTTGTTTGGTGATTTTGCTGTATTTTCTGATCTTTTTGTTCTGTTTTAGTTTCTGGGTTTTTGATGCCGAGGTCTGTTCTACTCGTTTGGATTTGATGCGGGGGCGATGATGATGGCAAACCGCTGCTTTATACAATGCTCACGTGTGGGAATTGAGTGTGTCTGCCTCGTCGCCTTCTCTGGTTTCATCCGCCTCCCTCTGTGCAATAGTGGTGTGCCAGTTTGGACTGGGTATCAGCCTATCAGGGTCAGATTCAGGGTATGTATAATGTATATTATGTACTATTTTTTTTTCCCTTATGCAAATGACCAGATCCATTCATCCAGAGTCCAGACAGACTCTTGTAAAAAATCGGTTTGCAATTCGGTTATAACTGAACCGAACCGAAATTTCGGTTCGGTTTCGATTCGGTTATTATACTATTCGGTTCGGTTCGGTTTTGAATTTCAAAATTTTCGGAAATTTCGATTCGATTTATTTGGTTCGGTTCGGTTCGGTTTTAATCGAATGCACAGCCCTATCTACAATAGCAGGTATAATGAATGATAGCTACATAGTTGAGACAAGGAAGTGAAATGGCTAGGGTAAATGATGTAGACAAATCATACCCTAGCCATCACGATTGAGTGTCATATCCCAAAGGCTATACATTGCCTAATTTCAAATAGTTTAATAGCATGAGTAATCCTAAATAGCACATAGCTTATTTGTGACTCTATGTAGAGATTCAAGTGATAGTTCATCATTGTTTCTCCACCAATTTTTAGCAAGCTTGATGGGAGTAGCATTCGAGTGGTATGCTAGTTTGCAACCAGAATCTATACAAACTTGGGCACAAATGAAAGAGACTTTTTGAATTAGGTTTGAAGGAGTCAATGATAAAGTGACCATTGAAAACCTTGTCTCGACACTAAAATGCAATAATGAGATGATTTTGGATTATATCACATGGTGGAAGAATCTCAACATCAAGTGTGAACAACGCATAGCCAATTTGAAGCAATAAACCTAGTCCTCAGCAACATAATGGGAGAATGGATGACACCTTATCTGAGTGCCCATCTATCCATACCTTCCAAGACCTCATCATGTAAGTAAATAAGTTAGGAAGGATTGACCCACCAACCTTATCTAGTTCACAAAATTTCAAGCAGAAAAAGAATAAGGTAAAGCATAGAGAGCCTTCCAAAAATGGAAGGAATACATTCATAGCAATTGAGCAAAAGAAACCTCCAAACCCCACCATGAACAAGGGTAATTCCCAAAAGCTACCAACTCTGAGAGGAGATAGAGAAATGGAATGATCCAATGATCTCCAACAAATGCTCAAAAAGAAATATTCTTTCAAAAGAGAAAGAGTAGCTAAAATCTTCCAAGATGCCCTGAAGTTAGGCCTCCAATTGCTAGAATCCAAGAGGCCAAGTGAGGCCAACAAACAAATCATCTGAACTATTATCCTTACCATAGAGTCTTGGGATGTACCATTAAAGACTACTATGTGTTCAAAGACTAGTTAGATAAGCAATACCGAGAAGGCAAGCTAACTCACTCAAAGGCAGCCATATTCAAAACATCCACCAAATACATCAATCATGTTACTGTGTCTGAGGACCATGAACCACTTGCTAAAATCCTCTTTGGGGAAGAAGCAAAACATCTCCCAAACAAGGGCACTTACGGAATGTCTACATTTTAAAAAAACTGAAGAAGCTAATGAAGAAAATCACTAAAAACCTTGGAGAGCCTAGGATGGTGATGAGGAAAGCCTCATTAGACCAAGCTGCCTCACAAACATCAAGAAAAGGAAGAATAGAAGCAACAAGAAGAAGTAGGTTCAACTAGATGAATACGATGTTAAGAAATTAGCTATCCAAGAATACATCGATACTCTAGATGAATATGTTTAGGGAGAAATAAGTCAAGTAACTCGTGAATAATTCTTCCCTAACAAACTCAAAGCTTTAGTAAAGGACCCTGATGAAGGAAATGAAGAAAGTGAACTTTCAGAGGCAACATGCTCTGCCATATTTATCATCGGAGGTATACAACCAACCCAATCTCTACCTTATTGCTTTAATGATAAGGAAATTTAGGGTGCAAGATAAGAAGAAGTAAATAGATTCAGTGGAGATGTTGCTAATGAAATGAGAAATCCTATAGTTCTCCTTGAGGGCTGCTATTGAAATGACCATCTCAGGGAGTGGTTCGCTCGTGAGTACAACTATGGCATGCGCAAACTACAGCTAGATACCATGAAAGAGTTGGCTACAACTAACTTGAGATTTGTCAGGGGGAAAATGCAAATGCTGAATGAGCATATAAAGGCTATAACTGCCCACATAGAAGGCATAACAAATACAACTACCACACTCTATGAGAAAGTAGAGAGGATGGAGAAGGCGCTAGCAGAAAAGACAAAGTCATACAAGAGACCTCATAAGGGTGGTGAGAAATCACTAACCAACCCTCCTCAGGATTAGAATGACCACTTGTGTCATGTACTCTAGAGACAGGTCAAGAAAGGTAGATCCTATCTAAGAGAGTTAGCCAAGTCCATGACCTCTTGTCACATGGTGACTCATACATCCATGGTGAACACTGATGAGCTATTATCCCAGCCTCCATTAGGCAATCCAAAAACTAATTCTCAACCCACTAGGTTTGGTAAAGTCCTAGTCTTAGAACCTGTGGAAGGATGCACTTTGCCAACTTTAGAGGAACAACGCATACAAGGTATGGACAATGAATATGACTCCATGTCTAACTCAAACTAACTTTATGACCACTTTGAAAGCCCCTACACTAGCAAGTGCCAAAGAAAGAAGCAGGCATTTTGGGAGAGGATCAAGCAGGCTAATGCTAAAGCTCACTCCACTCCAACATCAAGTCAATCTGAAAATCCACAGTCAAGTTGATCTAAATATCCACAAAAGAAACATCCTAAATACAAAGTCCTGAAAAAGGTTATGCTAGTAAACTAAATAGAAGGGTCCATCCAGAGAGTGTCTGAAGACCTTTCTATAAGGAAACCCCATGTGCCTAATTCTAATATTGAATGGGATGATTATCAGTCAGTCACATCCTCAAACAATATTCAGGGACCAGAGGCAAGAGTCCTCTACCTCTTGTCACATGATTAGCCTTAGAAGTGACCCCAATAATTCACCTTATTGGTCTCATCATATCAAGTTTCAACTAAGGAGGGCAAACTATACACAACTCCAAGGTGAAAAAGTGCTACCTCTAAGACAACCTCCAATGCCTAGGGACAAGAATGTCCCCATGGACAAAGAAAAAGAAATTCAAATAAATAAGGACATTGAGCCTTCGCATACTGAACTTGCACCCAAAAAGGTGGAATATAACATAGCAGCCTACCTCAAGAAGATTCCTACCACCTTAAGTGTATTGGATGCCCTGATGATGTCACAAGAACTTAGGGATACACTAGTGCGCATCTTGTAGAATCCAACCAACTACTAAGCATACTTTGCTAAAGAGAAGATGAAGGAGTGTTTGTGTACATGCCAAACTCCCGCCATCACTTTCATAAATAATGAGCTGATACCTAGAACAACATACCACAATAGATTATTGTATGTCATAGGAAATAGTAATGGGATCAAGATCAATCACATCCTAATTAACTCAGGTTTCTCAGTCAATTTGATGACTCTCCTAACTCTAAGAGCTCTAACTTTGGACTTGTGTCATCTAGTCCAAAATTATAACTATACAAAGATTTAATCAAAATAGTCAAAGAGCTCTAGGAGACATAACCATCCCTCTGAAAGTTAGAGAAATGATGATAGATGCTAAGTTTTATGTGATCGATACTGATGCATTATACAAAGCACTACTAGGGAGGTCGTGGCTGCATAAAAAAAAAGTAGTGTCATCAACCCTGCATCAATGCCTCAAATACTTCTAGGATGGTGAAGAACACCAAATTGATAGAGATATATACCCTTTTGATGTTCATAAGGTACATTATAATGATGCAAAATACTATCAAAAATTTGAAGCTAATATGGGGTCTGCTTCCATCAATCAAGTAAAGCAAAAAGATTGGGAGCTTGGTCTTTGCTCCTTCTCATCTGGGATGCAATTCTTACCCAGCCTCTTTAGGTGAAGAAGTCCTATAAGTCTATCTAGGTGGTTATCCTTCCAACAAAGATGATGACCGAGGTCAAATGAAAAATACTCTCCTTATTACTAAAGTTTCGAAAGGCTTATTTAAGTCATTAGATGAGCTGAGCATCAATATCATGGAAGAGTAATGACCTTCTATATTCCTTCATAGTACAAAGGAGAAAAGGAAATACTATTTTTCAAGGCAATCCCTTATACCCCAAGCATATATGAAATTCTAGGGACTAAAGATCTAGCAAATAATGATGACCATCAATTGGTAGTTATGCTTAAGTATTTCTCAAACCAACTTCATTAGATAATCAACAAATTTGGCTATGGATGTACATAAATAAAGAGGCAAAGTCATTTCTTCAAGAATCTATGGGATCCACCCCAAGGGCATGCTTACATTCTTGGAAGAGAAAGTAAAAACACCAAAGGAATTGGTTATATTACCCCAAATATCCATGTGTCTTATGGTCACCATTAAACCTCTCTCGATATTTAGGATGACCAAATGATGTCAATACCTCCGAACATGTGCACTGAGGTGACCATAACTTTGTAGACATCACAAGTAGGCAACACCCTCACTGGTATTTTATCAAAACAAAAAGAAAAAGGGCATGATGTGATGATGCGTCTGAGACACCTTCAAATGAACCTTCACCAAACCTCACTCGACATGATGAATCACTTGGTGGAGAAATGAGCCTCAAACCAAAAGAAGCTCCACCAAAACTTGAGGATGGGGGGCAAGCCACAGTCAATGAACTGATGGAGATCAACCTAAGCTCAGAGAAAGATCCAAAGCTGACTTTCATCAACACTCAACTTTCATAGGAAAACCAAACTCAACTCAAAGCAGTGCTCCAAGAGTACATTGACTAATTCACATGGAGCTATAAGGAAATGCTTAGACTATATCCTAAAGTTACAATCCATAGGTTGGTTATCAATCTCGAGCTTTCACCTATCAAAAGGAAGATGAAACCCGACTTGAACAGAGAGTGATAGAAGAAATAAAGAAACTAATTAAAGCAGGCTTCATCAGAGAGGAAAAATACCCAGATTAGTTGGCAAGAATTTTTCTAATTAAGAAGAAGAATGGCCAAATCTGTATTTGTGTGGACTACAAGGATTTGAATAAAGCATATCTAAAAGATGACTTTTCATTGCCAATAATGGAGATCATGATTGACAATACGGCCAACTTCAAAATATTCTCCTTTATGGATGATTTCTTAGGATATAACCAAATTAAGATGCATCCTAATGATGAAAAACATACGATGTTTAGAATGCCAATTGGCATTTACTACTACAAGGTGATATTCTTCGGTCTAAAGAATGCAGGCCCCACTTATCAAAGGGCCATGACTCAAATCTTTGATGACCTCATACACCAATTAGTGAAATATTATGTGGATGACTTGGTGAGTAAAACTAAGTTCAAAGACAGACACGTCCAAGACCTAAAAGTTGTATTCGACCACCTTAGAAAAAATAACTTAAAGATGAATCCTATGAAGTGTGCTTTTGGTGTATCATCGAAAAAATTCCTTGACCTTATTGTTAGATGTTAAGGGATTGAAATTGATCCATCCAAGATCAAAACTATTTTATCTTGGATATACCACTACCTAGTAATTTAAAGCAATTGAGGTCATTCCAATTCTGACTTGCACATATAAGAAGATTCATTTCAAACCTCTCTGGAAAATGCAAGTCTTTTCCAAGTTGATGAAGAAGAACACTCCATTCACTTGGGATCAAGATTGCCAATAAGCCTTTGAAGAGATCAAGCAATATCTTCTAAAGCCACCAGTCCTGGCAGCACCCCTACTGGATAAGCCCCTAATCCTTTACATGGCAGCAATGGAAGGATCCTTGGGGCACTTCTTACCCAAAATAATGAAAAGGGTAAAGAAAATATACTCTATTATCTAATTAGAATGCTAGTGGGTGCAAAAACCAACTACTCTCCTATTGAGAAGCATTATCTGACACTCATATTCATAGTCAAAAAGCTAAGGCATTATTTGCTCTCTCATCAAGTCATTTTAATATCAAGGGTTGATCCCATAAAGTACTTGATGACTAGGCCTATATTTGTTAGGAGGCTAATAAAGTGGGCTTTAATCCTCATGGAATATGATATCAAATTCACTCCTCAAAAGACAGTTAAGGGGCAAGCCCTTGCCGATTTTCTTATAGCTCATCTGGTACTAGACAATTCACCACTGAGGTGTAAGCGCCCTAATGAAGAAATCCTTTTATTCAAGGAAGGAGAACCTTACTGGAAGCTATACTTTAATGGAGCATCATCAATCAAGCGAAGAATCAAACCAAAGCTTTCGCAAATCAAGGCAGGGATTGGACTTGTTTATGTTACTCCAAATAGGGGCATTTTACAATGCTCTTATTCCCTTTCAAAATAATGCACAAAGAATGAAGCTAAATATGAGGCCCTAATTATAGGACTAGAAATAGCCCTTAATAGGGAAATATTGTGTCTACATATTTTTGGTAATTCACAACTGGTTATCAACCAAGTCTAAGGCAAGTATAAAGTTCATAAATCTAAACTCCTGAAATACCATGAAAAAGGCTCAAGAACTTATAAGGAAAATCCCACATGTTTAAATAACTAGGATTCCTTGGTCCATCGAGACGAAAGTTGACTCCCTAGCCAAACTAGCTAAGGCACTGTTTGACCCTGATCAGGGAGAAATTCTAATCATAGTTCGTAGTAGATAAGTAATGAACTCAATCATTAGCATCAAGTATGAGAGAACTGAATCTAAACTAATACAAGAGATTATATATTGGAAAATACTATTCACCAACTACCTTAAAAGTGGTGAACTCCCAAAAAATAAATCTACATAGACACAACTCAGAAAGAGGGTCATGTGCTTTCTGCTCATCAATGATACTCTTTATAAGAGGACCTTTAATCAACTACTTCTGTGCTATCTTTCAGATAAAGAGGCCAAAGAAATTATGTATGAAGTACATTCTGGGGTCTATGGGGCTCACTAGTCAAGCCCAAAGATGATGATGATGATTAAGCATATGGGCTACTATTGGCTCCCGATGGTGGAAGATTGCATCAAATATGCAAGAATATGTCACCTATGCCAAATTCATGGTGACTTGATCCATCAACACCCAAATCCTCTACATCCAATAGTGTCCTCATAGCCATTCGAGGTATGGGGTATAGACATCATTGGCCCTATCAAACCATCTTCTTCTAGGGGTTATTGCTTCATACTGACAGCAATTGATTATTTCTCTTAGTGGGATAAAGTGATTCTATTGAAAGAGGTAAAGGCGTATACTATTATCCACTTCTTTCAAGAAAATATCTTATATCAATGCAGTGTTCCTCAAAGGATCATCTCTGATAATGGACCATCCTTCAGAAACTTCAAAGTAGGACAATTCACACATATCACAAAATAGATTAGAGATATTCATCCGTCTATAATGTGAGAGTCAATGGGCTTGCTGAGGCATTCAATAAGACCCTCTCCAAGATCTTGAAAAAGGTTGTTGATAGAAATAAGAAAGATTGACACTAAAAACTTGTTGAGGTATTGTGGGCCTATTGTACCACATGTTGAACCCATATGCAATCAACACCATATGCATTATATTTGGGACTGAGGCAATCTTACCATTGAAAGTGCAAATCCCTTCTTTGAGGATTGCCTTGCAAGAATAAATCACTAGATAGGACAATGTTCATCTTTGCCTAAACGAGCTAGACTCCTTAGACGAAAGAAGGGTCGCGGCCTAGCAAAACCTGAAAATACACTAAGCACAAATGTCCGAAGCTTACAACAAGATGGCTCGGCTTAGGTCCTTCCAAAAAAAAGAAATGATCTTAGTTCTGAGAAGACCCATAATCCCAAACGAAAATAAGAAAAGTAAATTCAAGTCTAATTGGGAAGGCCCTTATATTATCAAAAGGATATTTAAAGGAGAATCCTACTAGCTGATCAATGATAGGGGGGAAAGGCTTATGCCACAAATCAATGGCTGATTCCTCAGAAGATATTATGCCTAATCTCTAATGGCAACAACAACCATTGTCTATATTTTATGTACGATGGAACATCTGACTTCCTCAAAAGGGAATATCCGATCAAACATGCACTCCATATTTCTTGAGGTAAAACATAGACACAAAATCTCATCCAATTTTTGTGCTAGTTAAATCCATATTCCCATAAAAGCCCACTCATCATGGCAGTTTAAGTCCACTTTTATGTAGCAACTTAAATCCATCTCATTGTGGCAATCTAAGTCCACTTCTATGTGGCAACCCAAGTCCACTTTCACATGACAACCCAAGTTCACTTTCACATAACAACCCAAGTTCACTTTTACATGACAACCTAAGTCCACTTTCACGTGGCAAATTAAGTCCACTTTATTATGACAATTTAAATCCACCTCTACATGGCAAACCAAGTCCACTTCTATGTGGCAAATCAAGTCTACTTTTAGATGACAAACCAAGTCCACTTTCACATGACAACTCAAATCTACCTCCATATGGCAAATTAGGTCCACTACCATATGGCAACTCAAGTCCACTTTTACGTGACAATATGAGTCCACTTTTACATGGTAGGTCAAGTCCACTTTCACATGGTAAGTCAAGTCCACTTTCACATTGAAATCCAAATTCACCTTCATTTGGAAAAATTAAATCCACTTAACATGGCAACTTAAATTCACTCCATGCAGCAATTCAAGGCTACTCCACATGGCAATTCAAACTCACATGATCAACTCCTAGAGCATCAGTGCAAAGGACAAGTACTTGGAGAATTTATTTGCATCCACTCCTCTCGTTAGAAAACTCGCAAAGTGGATGCAAAGCGGGCATTTGTTTGAATCAATGTTGACCAAAAAATTCCCGAAATTTCTAATTTTCACAAATAAACTAAAAAAATTTCTAAAATTTATAAATAATCCACTCAAATTTGTATTTGAAAATAAATCCTAAATTTTATTCGCAACGGACCTTGAAAATTTTAAAATTTTACAAATGTGTCCTTCTTACTAAAAGACTCTTGAAATTTATAAAATTATACTTTAATCCAATTTTTCTTAGAAAATTTATAAATAAATCCCTCAAAATTTTTATTTGCAAGTAAGTTCAAATTTTATTCAAAAAGAATCCTGAAAATTTTAGAAATTTACAAATATATTTTTTTTACAAAAGGGACCCTAAAATTTATAAATTTATGTTTTTTGTCTAACTTTTTCAAAAATTTAGAACTAAATCCATCAAAAAAATTTTATTTGTAAATGAATCCAAATTTATTCGAAAAGGACCCTAAAAATTTCAAAATATGCAATTTTTGTGAAAAAAACCCTAAAATTTAGGAAATTATGCTTTGGTCCAATTTTTTGAAAAAAATTTGTAAATACCCCTCTTAAAATTTCTCATCAAAAAATAGTATAGGATCTGAATTTTTTTATTAGGAAACAAATTCCAATCAATTTCATAATTTTTCCGTACAAAATTCACTCTAATCAGATCTTATTCATTTTCAAAATGAAATCAATCAATCAAGATCCCATTATACTCATCATATCTTCTCAATTTTTCTCCCAAATCTCCTTCAAAGCCTATAAAAAGGCTAAAAGGCTTGCATAGTAAAGAAAACAATGTAGAGGGATCAGAGCACGAATAGGAAGGAGAACTCAAAGATCTAACATAGTATGACATCCAAAACCTTTCTATTTTTTCCTCTCTTTTTGCTTGTTCTTCTGTCTCTGTTCTTGCAAGGTATTCGTACCACTGCCATGGCCATGCTGTCATCTGCCAGTCTCTACACCGTGGCTCCATGTTGAAGCTTCATGCTCTTCCACCATCCTAATGATGAGGCCATCCTTCATCCATATGAACGAGCCCAGCGGCCCGTACTTCCATAGCCAGAACCACCATGAGCACTGTCATGCTCGTCTCCTTCGATCTCCACCAATTTCTTCTTCCCCAGTGTCCCACCACCCTAGATAACCTCCTCACTGCCCTCCCTGGCCGCCGGCTTAAGTCCTTGACCTCCATCACACGCTGGCACCCTCGTGCCACCATAAATGAAGCCGACAATGGGGAATCCCCTACCCCACCGCAGATAAAGGCGGATGGATCGCGCAAGGAGGCAATCAGATCCAGCCCAAAATAGGCACAACGGGGTGCCTCTCAGCCTGCCATGGCTGTGGTCGGTCCAGCCAGATCTGGCCGAAAGAGATGGCTGGGAACAAAAAAACCAAGGGGATATGGTCCTGGCCCAGCCATGAAAAAAAAAACAAGGGGTTATGAGTTAAGGGGAGAAGAAGAAGATAAATAAAATTAAAAAAGTAATAAAAGGAGAAGTTGACCCAAAAATAGAGGGGTAGCTGGTAGCCACGTGAGGAGGGAGAGAGCATGAAAGTGAGGAGGAAAAAGGGAAGTTACCCAAAAAAAATGTTACATCTTACCTTAATTTTCATACCACCATCACCATGGCCATCTGCGGCCATTCAAAAATAGTATTGAAGATGACAGACTCCGTGACCCCACCACAGCCACCCTCAGCCCCCTTAAAGATGGTAGACCCCCCTAATCACACTGTTGTGGCTACATGCAGCACCTTGAACATGGTGATCCTTATTACCAAAGCTAGCCTACGAGCTCACATCTTAACCAGCCTTCAGACTCATGTCTAAGCCAACTTTCAAGCTTGCATCCAAGTCAGCCTTTGGGTTCATGACTAGGCCAGTCTTCAAGCTTGCGTCTAAGCTACTATTTGGGCTCACATCAAGCTAACCTTGAAGCTTGCATCTAAGTTAGCCTTCAGACTCACATTTAAACTAACCTTTGAACTCGCACTTGGCCAGCTTTTGGACTCACACTCAAGCCAGCTCTCAAGCTCACCCTTAGCTAGCCTTTGGGTTTACATCTTAACTAGCCTTTGGGATCGTATCTAAGCTAACCTTTGGGCTCACAATATGCCAGCCTTCAGGCTCACATCAAACCAACTTTCAGGCTCATGTTTAATCCAGCCTTAAGGTTCACATCTAAGCCAGCCTTTGGGCTCGCACTTCGCTAGCCTTCAAGCTCACATTTAAGCCAACCTTTAGGCTCACACTTAACTAGCCTTCAATCTCGCATCTCAGCCAGCCTTTGGGCTCACACTCAGCCAACCTTTAGACTCTCACTTAGCTAACCTTCGGGCTCACACTTAGCTAGCCTTCGAGCTCACATCCAAGATAGCCTTCAAGCTCATATCTTAGCCAACCCTTGGGATCACACCCAACTAGCCTTCAAGTTTGCATCCAAGCCAACATTCAGGCTCGCACTCAACTAGCCTTCGAGCTCATACTCAGCCAACCTTCGGACTCACATCATAGCGAGCCTTTGCGCTCACACCTTAGCTAACTTTTGGGCTCACATCTTAGCTAGTCTTTAGACTCACACCCAACTAGCCTTCAAGCTTGCACTAAGCCAACTTTCAAGCTCATGAACTACGCCAACCATCGAGTTCGCACATTTGAAGTTGGGATATAAGTCCGTCTAAAATTATCATAAACACCCAAGGACTCTCTAATCAAATTAATGTGAAGTAACTTAATCCAAACAAAGGGACCAAGACCAAGTTAGCATAAATGGACTTAAATTAGTCAAATAAATGGGCTAAAACTCAAATTAAGCTAAACTCTACAAAATCTAAATTGAGTTAACCTAAACCAAATAAACTCAGATTTAACCCTAATCAGACTCGAGATGGGTTGATCTAAAAGTCAAATTGAGTTTAAATCAAATCCAATCTAAATTAAAGCATAACCAAGTTAGGCTGAGCCTAAATTAGAATCAAGTTAAGCTAAATTGACTTGAACATGAACCAAAGTCTAGTAGATCCAAACTCTATAGAGGTCCAACAAGAGATCAAAACTTAATTCAAGCTAAATGAAATCAAATTCAGATCCGAACCATATTAGTCCCAATAGAACTAATTAGGGTCAAACTAAGTCTGATTAGGAGTGTTGAAACTTTGGTAATACTCTAAAACTATGAATAAAGGGTGATGTCACCCTCTGACCTGAACCAGAATTAGTTTGAAAAAAACTAAATAAGGTCAATCCAAGTCTCACTGGGTGTACTAATCCTTTGGTAATACTCCAAGATTATGGACAAAGGGTAATGTTACAATCCTAACCTAAACCATAATTAGTTCAAATGGAACTAAATAAGGTCAAACTGAATCTTGTTGGGTGTGTTACAAAAGCCTTCAACAATGCTTCAAAGCTATATCCAACTCTTTAAGCCGTTGGTGATGCTATCAAACCAAAGAAGTTAATTGCCAATAAACTTAAACCCATTGGTCACACTTCAAGCTAGTCACTCCCAGAAGTTGTTGATGATACATCTTTTGCGCTAAGCCAATCCAAAAGCATTTGCAATGCTTTAAATCAAATCAAACTAAAGTAGGCTTGAACTCGCTTAGGTAGTCAACCATAATGCCTTGTTTAAAAGAAGTTAATCACCAACACCAAGCTATTGGCCCAATTTCAAGGCTATACTCAACCCCATAAGCTATTGGTGATGCTACCAAACCAAAGAAGTTAATTGCCAACACATTCAAAGCTATTGGTCATACTTCCATGCTATATCCAACTCTATAAGTCATTGGTGATGCTACCAAACTAAACAAATTAATCACCGATGCGTTCAAAACTATTGGCCACACTTCAGAGCTATATCCAACTCCATAAGTCATTGGTAATGCTATTAAACCAAAGAAGTTAATTGCCAACATGCTTAAATCTGTCAGCCACACTATGAGCTATACCTGACAGCCTAAGCCATCAGTGACACTACCAAATTGATGAAGTCAACCAACAATGCACTCAAAAATTATTGGCCACACTTCTAGCTAGTCAACCCTACAAGTAGTTGATGATGCATCCTTTCAAGTTAGTCAACTCCACAAATAGTTGACGACATGCCCTTCAAGCTAGCTAACCTCAAAAGTAGTTGGCGATATTTCTTCAAGCTATACTCAGTCTCATAAGCTATTGGTGACACTACCCAAATCAATGAGGTTATTGCCTACAACCTATCATCTATAGAAACACTTCAAAAACTAAAGAAGTTATCATCTATGTCTTATCAATTATAGAAATACTTTAAAAAATAAAGAAGTTATTATCCACACCTTATCGGCTAATAAAAATACTTCAAGGTTAAATGGAGTTATCACCCACACTTTATCAGCTAACAAAAATACTCCAACCCAAATAGAGTTATCGCCCATGCCTTATTAGCTAATGGGAATACTCCAACTCAAACAGAGTTATTGTCAATGCCTTATTGGCTAATAAAAACACTCTTATCTAAATAAAGTTATCGCCTATTCCTTATTGGATACGAAATTCTTCAAATATTGAAGCTATCACCGATGCTCAAAGCCATTAGAAACACTTCAAACTTCTCTCATTCCTTACACGGTTTGGGTTAGATACCACATGGTCCAACGTAGGAGGAGCAAGCAGCAACAAATAAAAGCTTCTTTCCCACTCTTTCTCTTTGTATTTCTCTCATATTCTCTATAATTTCATATTGAAATTCATTGTAAAGTGAGGGCATGCCCTTACTTAAGCTATGTGTTATCTTTCTTAAATTGATCAAATGCTTTCTTCCTTTCTTTCTTCAGTGTCTCTATTTTTATTAACTAGGTTTCTCACTTTAGGAGGTTCCTAATAATTATTAGAGTAATTAAAAATAGGAGTTTATGCCTATTGGAAGTTAATGTTCCCACAACACTTAATAGTCCATTTAAATTAAAATAAATCTTGATTTATAATTAGAGATTACTCCTTGGGGTCTTCGCTATACTGGGCCATTGAAATCAATCCCACACCCAATCTCCTCTCCCTCTAGCCCTCTGGCACCCCCTTATAGCCTCTCTACCCTTCCTCCAGCTTCTCTATCTCCCCCTTCACTATTCTCTCGTGCTCCTATCCCAACCTCACCATGCCTCCCTACACCAAGGACCTTGTCACCCAAAGGAAGTGGTCCAAAGCCTAATCCACCAGTGAGCCTCAATTTCACTCCTCAAGTTGTTTTGATAGGTTCAAGGCTCGATTTGCTAGTGCTAGGTTCATTCCACCTCACCTTATTGTCTTCCATGACCTAGCCTTCCTCAACCTCACTACCCCCTTCTATGCCCAAGGTTGGTTCAATTTCATGTCCACCCATGTGCCTTACATTGATGAGGATGTGTGCATATTCTGTTCAAATACTTCTTTTGACCTAAATCGCATGTCCCTTACCACATACTATGGGGATATCAAAATTATCCTTGACACTGACCTTTTAGCTACCATCCTAAGATTATTCACTGAGCGAGAAAGTATTACCTTCACTCAGTAGTGGTCCAGTGAGGATCTCCTCATCACCTTCTTAAAGGATGTTGAGCAGGTATTATCGGAGAACCACATACAAGCTTTGTAGATGATGAATGCTCTTCCTTCAAATCTCCTTTCACTCCACTCCTATGTCCTCCACCAGTTCCTTCTCTACACCCTCCTTCCGAAGGGTGGCCATCATGATGAGGTATCCTTTCTTGAGCCTTTCTTGATCTACTACCATCTAACTAACCATATGATTAGTCTTTCTTACCTCATCCTTTGCCACATAGGTCAATACATCCTTCACACCATTCTATCCTTGGCTATGCCCACCTCATCCCTCATATACAATGGCTTCCACCACCTCTGGCCCGCTCCACTGCTATATCCCTCCTCAAACCTTTGATCATACCTCCCTCCACCATATGGGATTCAACCCTCAAAAGAATGATCACTCTATGTGGATGCAAGACTGGACACCTACCGCAGGCCGAGTTCGTGAGGACATGCCTACTATTGGTAGTACCCAAGCCATGGCTACTAAGGCTAGAGCTTCTAATGCCAAAGCTACTTCACCCTGATCTATTGATCAATGAATGGAGGAGCTCACTAAGCAACTGGATCACCTCGAGGGGCTTATCACCACTAGCATCTAGCAGGTCTTGGCACATCTTGAACAATTTGAGGATACTTTGGGCTTTCATCACTCTGGGCTAGAGCCAAGCACTTAGTCTTCTTTTTGTAACTCTTGTGTTCTTTTTGTGCATATGTGGATATGTGGATATGTGGATATATGTGGAACTTGTGCTATATGCCTTTTTGTGGATTATGTTGAACTTGGGATTCTTGTTGTTGGGGCATCCCTCATTTGCTTCGTGGTTGTGTTGTATCTTGATCTTCCTATTGGTCTTTTGGCCATGGATGTTTTCATGCTTCTGATTGTGGTTTCGTCCAAATTATTGTGACTTGTGATTAGTTTGCGATGTGGCTTATGGTATGCTCCTCTATTACCTCTTTTGTTGATGTTAAAAGGGGGAGAAACGACTGCATTAGTAAGGAGGAGCAATTACTATTGATGTGAAATTATAATTTGTTGATATATGATGTGAGTAATTATTTTTGCTAATAGTAATAAATGTATTAGTAAGGGGGAGCTTACATATGTTAATACTATGGTATATGGTCTTACACATTTTGATATTTAAAAAAAAAGACTAGATAATGTTTTTTTTTAATTATAAAAGTTTATCATGATCAAAAAAGGTTGATTATTGTCTTTTATAGTTTTGATGATAAACAAACTATGTATTTGATTCATTTCTTGAGATATGTGTAGCTAGCAATCAAGTCGAACCCATGATGAAGATTAAGCTCATTTGAAAGCCTTGGGAACGGATGAACATGTATATATCATTGAAAAGGAGGCATGATGATAGATCAATGGGCGAATCTTAAAGAAATGAAGATTAACTAGGAGAAGGCTCAAGAGAAGACTCAATATGTTTAGCTTTTTTATTTTTTTAAGTTGAAGATTTGTTATTTGAATTTGTGGCTTAAAGCTTTGGATAACACTCAATCTACATTGGAACACCTTCACCGACTCATTATTAATCCAAGGTAAGCTTGAGATGATGTCAAACATGAATTGGAATGTTGTAGCAAAATAGAAACTTTTCTATCTTGGATCTTCAAACATCTGAACTGGATATTTGGATGCTCAAACACAACAAAAATAGCTCTCTAGATTATTGATAGCTTCAGATATCTAAACCCATAGTTCAGATGCCCAAAGTTTGGAAACTATAACTTCTGAGAAAATTTATACTCAAGATTTAATCTCCCAATGATTTAGTCAGACATCTGAAATTATATAGTACAGACATCTAAACCTCTAATCGGATGCCCAAAGTTGTGATATCAGCTTCAACAGCTAGAAAGATTTGACAGTTGGGAGGTTTTGGACATCTAAACATGTACCGTTCTGATGCCCGAACTCGGCATACTCAGCCTAATGGCTAGTGATATCCCCAGCTAGTATTTAAAGGGTTGCAACTTATTCCTTAATAATTTTTGCTCCTTTTTCAGGAATTTTTCTCTGAGATAATAAGTTCCTAAAAGCCCTCTAGCCTCCAAGAGCTCTAATCCTTGTACTTCAGCTTTCAAATCTTCAAAGTCCTTGTTCTTACATTGGGTGATCTTGTAGTAAGGCATGAGCGTATTTTTCTTCTTCTATAATAGATTGTAAGCACTTCAAGGTTGTTTGAAGGTGTCAAAATAGTAAAGCTCTAGTTTGGAATTGGCCTTGGTGATTGGAGCAAAGGCAGGTTTATGGGGTTGGCTTCACCAATGAAGCATCATACTAGTGAAGGGTTAAAGTCCTCAAGAGTGACGCAAGGGTAGTGGAGTAGGAGTGGTTGGCCTCTGAACCACTTTACATCATAATGCATTCTTATCTTGCTTTATATTGCTTAAACTTGCAATTGATTGTGCTTGACTTGAACTCACTTTTGCTATTAGATTGATCATAATCTTACTCAAATACTCTAAAAAGTGTTATTGTTTCCTCTAAAACCTAATTCACCCCCCATCTTAGGTGAATAATTTGCTTTCATCCACTTTTTCTCTTTTCTTTTCTTCTTCATTTCTAGAGTGACTCCTATTTTTTTTCTACATTAAGCCCTTCTATTTCTTCACCTCCTTATTATCTTTATCTTTATCATCCCTTCTTTCCTTGAGGTGCATCTCATAAGGTTAATAAGGAACCTATGAGTTTTTCAAGAGAGAGTTTCAAGAGACATTTTGTTTCTTGTATAGGCATCACCTTTGGCTCCCATGAACTAGGAAAAAAACTAAGGATCTTTCTTAGAACTTCTTTGTAGTATATTATTTGCCTAAAGTATTGTCCTTTATAGTTTTGATAATGAACAAATCTTGTATTTGATCATATCTTGAGCATATGTAGCTAGAAGCCAAGTTAAGCTCAAAATGAAAATTAAGCCCATTTGAAAGCCTCAAGTGTAGATGGTCATAAAGATAATGTTGAAGATGAGACATGATGGTGGATCAATGAATGGAACTTGAAAAATTAGGGACAGCTTAAAGAAAGCTCAAGAGATCAAGTTGGCTCACTAAGTTTAGAATTCTTATTTTTATTTTTCTTAAGTTGAAGATTTGCAATTTAAATTCTTAGTTTAGAGATTTGGTTAATACTCAAACTCATCTTGGAATGCCTACACCAGCCTACCACTTCTACCCAAAATCAATTATGAGTTGATGTCAACTAGGGACCAAAGTTGCAGTAAATTAGTTAAGATTTTTCTATCAAATTTGGATGTCCGAACTTCAGAATTTGGATGTTGAAACATAGCAAAAAAGATTTGGGGATTACTAACAACATCAGATGCCCGAACCTCTAGCTTGTACAACTGAAGATCAGAAGTTGTAACTTCAAGGATCTCAGGTTTTTGGCTTCGGTTGTCTAGTACAAGTTATGGTCACCTAAACCTGATGACTAGACATCCATACCCATGATATTAGGTGTAATGGCTAGTTGAATTTGACCATTTGACTAGACATCCATACCCTAAATATTTTTGTCTAGTTGCCCAAACACAACCGAGAAATGGCCAATAACAACTAGTTCTCTCATCAATGGGTATTTAAGGGTTGGGGGCTTACTCAATAGAGACTTTTTTGCACACCTTGAGCAATCTTGGTATGAGAACACAAGCTCCTACTAGCCCACTAGCCTCTAAGTAGTTTAAGCATTGCTCTTCAAATTTTAAATGTTCAAAAGCCCTTATATTCCTTTTGAGAGGTCATACAATGAGGCTTGAATAAAATTTCTCATCTTCTTTTATAATTATAAATACTCCTAGGTTGTTAGGAGTGTGAGAGAATCAAAACTCTAGATTGGAGTAAACATTTTCTTGGTTGAAAGTAAAGTTGTAAGAGGGTGGTTTCACCTACAAGGTGATGACTTTAGTGGAGAGTCCAAGTTCTCAAGATCGAGGTAAGGGCTATAGAGTAGGTGCGGTTGGTCACCAAACTATATAAAAATCATAGTATTCTCTTTACTTTTCTAATTTTCTTTGTAAGAGTTGGTGCTTTGACTTCTTTCTTGGTGATTTGTAATTGTGCATATTGATTTGTGAATTAGGTATTTAATCTCGAAAGTAGTTATATTCTTATTAGGCTAATTCACCTCCCCTATTAGGTTAGTTTTTGCCTTTCAATGGGTATCAAAGTTTGATTCTCTTATTTTTGGGTTTAACCACCTAGAGTTTTTTGTGATGTTTTATGGTAAATTTTGGTATTTCTCCATCTCTCCAAGAGGGACAATCCACTACAAGACCTCCTCTTTTCAATGCTATACATTTCAACTATTGAAGGTCTCATATTAGAATTTTTATAAACGTCATTGATTATGATATTTGACATATTATGGAAGAAGGGTATACTTCATCAACTAAAATATTTAATGGTGTGAGAGTTCCCAAGCCTAGAAAGGAATGAAATGATTAGGATAAGAAAAATCATCTTTAAATGCAAAAGCTATGAACATTTTATATTGTGCTCTTAAATATGAGCTCTTTCGGATGAGACCAAATGAGTAGATTACTGAGATATTTACATATTTTAATAATATTATGAACACTTTGAAATCACTTGATAAAACATATATTAATGATGAGATGGTAAGAAAAATTCTAAGATAACTTCCTAGGTCTTAGGATCTAAAGGTGACCACGATAAAGAAGTAAAGGATCAGCAAGTTACAATTGGAAGAACTTTTGGGGTTACTCAGTACACATGAGATGATCTTGAAAGATCAGAGTCAAGAGAAAGAAAAAGACAAAAGGAAAAAAAAAACTATAGTACTCAAGGTCAAGGAGTCAAGTGATAAGAATGAAGAGGATAGTGATAAGGAAATGGCTCTCCTCACAAGAAAATTTAAGAAGTTCTTAAAAAAGAAACACATACCTAGGAGCCAATGAGGGATGAAAAGGCCATACCATAGAAGACATGAATATGTGCCCACTTTCTTTTAGTGCAAAAAACCCGGGCATATAAAAGTGAATTGTCCTCTCAACCCCCCAATTAAAGAAGTTCAAGGGAAAGAAGAAGAAAGCTATGGTAGTTGTCACACCGGCGAATTTCTACCCTGAAATTTTGCCCGTGATGGCGCCAAGGTTCGCCCACCTCAGCCCGCCAAACTCGTACAAGCCCACAAGAGTATAGAGGAGAAGAGAAGTACAACAATCTTGCCAACCTTTTATTCCTCACATAAAAGAAAATACAACTCTTAACACGGAGTGACACTACAAGTCTCTCTACCTGTGTGTATCCAACTCAATAGACTCCCTAGTCTATTTATAGTACACATATTTGGCTGTGAGCAACTGCTGGAGATCATGGAGAACATGTTCCACAATATTCTCCCTACAGTTTCAACTGCTGCCTTGCAGTTCCTCAACTACTTCCTGCAGTTTCGACTGCTACCCTGCAGTTCATCAACTGCCTCCTGCAGTTCAGCAACTGCTTCCTGCAGTTCAACTGCTGCTTTCTGCAGCTCCCTTTAGCCATCTTGTCCTGCTGCTCGATCTGCAGTATGGTTTGGGCTGTTTGGGTCTCCATCCAAACATATCGTGACCGTCACTTGCTACTATGTGTGTTGCCCGCGCACACATATGTTTGAGGCAGTCTGTCGCCTCGTTTGATCATGCGTTCCCACACATGATGTTCCTCATAGTGGCACCGACCACCACAGCTGGTTGTTCGCTCGTATGTGTGCTGCCCATGCACATATACGTTGGAGGCACTCCCTTGCCTCTGAGATCATGAGATCCGTTACATGATCTCGTTGTGGTGGCACCTACCATTCACAACGGGTGTGACAGTAGCCACATAGAATGAATCAGAGATCAATAGTAGAGAGACCTCATCCAATGAAGAAGTGGCCAATCTATGCATCATGTCTTATAAGGATGATAGATGTGATTTAACTTTCAAATAATCAGAAGAAGCATTTGAGAACTTATATGCTAGATATGAGAAATTGTTTTATAAGTATTCTTATTTAAAAAATAAATTATTTTTACTTGAAAACGAGTTTGATATTTTAACATCATCTACTAGCTCTTGTGACTGCAAGAAGGACTTGGAGCACCTTGAAAAGGAAAATCATGCTTTAAAATTATCTAGAAACTCTTGTGATTGAAAGACTAGTATTGACAAGCTTTAAAAGGAAAATTTGGACTTGAAAAGAACACTCAAAAATTTTTTTATTGGCAATTCTATTTTTAATATGATTTTGAAAAGTCAAAGAAATATTTTACGTAAATCTGGACTTGATTTTATTTTCTCTTCTAAATTAAAAGGAACCAAGTCCACATTTGTAAAAATTTCACGTTCAAAATTTACAAAGCTAAAATGCAATTATTATAGTCAAAGTGGACATTTCTCTACTGGTTTCCCAATAAAGAGAAATCTTTCTCTTAAACAAATTTGGATACCTAAGGGGATGATCCCAAAAGCCAAGGAATCAAAATTTGGATTCCTAAAGTTTCTTCCACTTGAGAAGCTTAAGTTAGCTAGAAGTGACCAACAAGCTTTAATTTGCCACATTCTTATGGTCATTTTCTAGCTAATTCAAAAAGGTAGGATTTCCTCCTATATTAGTTTATCTTACATTGCATTCTTGATTCATTATTTTGTTATTTTACTCTCTCACCTTATAGACACATAGTTAAAGTTGGTTCTATCACATGTTCTTGATTATTTTTAGCTATGCTTCCACTCAAAGGATCAAAGAGAAAATAGTTCCTAGATAGTGGTTACTTAAGGCACATGACAAAAAATTCATTTATGTTTGTAAAGCTAAAAGGAAAGGATGGAGGATACGTCACATTTGGAGATAATAGTAGAGGTAAAATTATAGGTATTGGTAATGCTTCCATTGATTCATCTTTAATTAAAAATGTTCTTTTAGTAGAAAGACCTAAGCATAATTTGGTCTCCATCAGTCAACTATGCAATAAAAGATTCCATGTCTTATTTAAGTCTAAGCTTTGCATAGTTAGACAAGATGTAGTAGCCTTTATTGGTCATCATGATGGTAATGTTTATAATATTGATCAACATAACTTGAAAAATGAAAAGTGTTTTGTAGCTCAAGATGATAATGAGTGGCTTTAGCATAGAAGACATTGGTCTACTATCATGGATACCCTAGCTAAAGTCAATCAAAAGGAGCTAGTGAGAGGTCTACCCAAGGGCAAGTTCATCAAGGATCGCATATATGAGGTATGCCACATAGGAAAGTAAGTGAAGACCTCCCACAAGTCCAAGCTATGGTAACTTCTACAAGATCACCTCAACTTCTTCATCCAGACTTGTTTGGATCTACTGGGACTACAAGTCTAGGAGGTAAAAATTATATTTTTATTATTATAGATGATTATTCTAGATATCCATGGGTTTTATCTCTTTCTCATAAAATGACTCTTTTGATGTATTTGTTGGATTTTGAAAAAAGTTTAAAATGAAAATGGTTATATGATTTCTAAAATTTGTAGAGATTATGGTAGTGAATTTGAAAAACATTCTTTTGCAACCTATTACATAGAAAATGGCATTAAGTATAATTTCTTGGCTCCATGTACTCTACAATAAAATAGAGTTATTGAGAGAAAGAATAAGTCTCTTCAAGAGATGGCAAAAGTCATGCTTAAGGAGTACTCTGTACCCAAATATTTTTGTACAGAGGCCATTAAGATGGCTTGTTATATCTTGAATCGAGTTTCTATTTGTCCAATTTTTGACAAAATTTTATTTGAGTTGTGGAATGGGAAAAAACCAAATATTGGATATTTTATGTTTTTCGTTGTAAATATTTTATACTTAATACAAAAGATCATTTATCTAAGTTTGAGTCAAAAATATTTGAAGGCATTTTTCTTGAAGGTATATAGTCTTCAACAAGATTTCTAGGGTTGTTGAAGAGTTCATAAATATTATATTTGATGAAGCTAACCTTTTATTGGAGAAAAAGTTAATTGATGATGATGTAGATATCTCCAAGAAATTAAACAAGATACAACTAAAAGAGAGAGAAGAGAGTGAGTCAAGAAAAGACTCAAAAGGAAAGGATAATAAAGATGAATGGGACCAACAAGAAGAACAAACTAGAGATATAGAACTCCCCAAAACTTGGAAATTCAAGAAGAATCACCCAAAGGATCAAATTAATGGTAATGTTGATCAAGGGGTAAAAATAGACATGCTATTAAATATGATATTCATCATATTGCTTTTCTTTCTTAAGTTGAACACAAGAACCTTGATGAATCCTAGAAGAATGCTAGTTGGATTCTTACTATGAAAGAAAAACTAAATCAATTTGAGCGGAATCTAGTTTGGGGGCATATTCCATGACTAAGAGACTACTTAATAGTTAGTCCCAAATGGATTTATAAGAGCAAGCTAGATGAAAAGGGTGTTACGAACAAGACTAGATTAGTGGCCCAAGGTTTCAACCAAATAGAGGGACTTAATTTTGATGAAACTTTTACACCTGTAACTTGTTTGAAATCTATTCAGACTTTGCTTGCATTTGCATGCTTCAAAAGATTTAAAATCTTTTAAATAGATGTTAAAAGTGCTTTCTTGAATGATGTTTTATCAAAAGAAGTCTATGTTAAACCACCTCCTAGATTTTAAGACTTGAATTTTTCTAATCATACTTTTAGATTGAAAAATGCTTTGTATGGTTTAAAGCAAGCTTTAAGAGATTGGTATGAAACACTAAGTTCTTTCTTGATTTTAAAGGGTTTTCCAAAAGGTTGTATAGACACCACATTGTTTTTATTAAAAAAAAATTATTTGTTGATAGTACAAATTTATGTTGATGATATTATATTTGGTGCTACTAATGAAAATTTGTGCAAGATGTTTGCAAACACTATGAAAAAGGAGTTTGAGATGTATGATGGGATAACTAAATTTCATCCTTAGACTCTAAGTGCAAGAATTAAGGCACAAGATCTTCATCAACCAAGCTAAATACACTAAGGAACTACTCAAAGAGTTCAACATAGACGAAGCTAAGCCAATAGAAACTCCAATAAGCACTTCAACATAGTTTCACAAAGATGAAGATGACAAAAAAGTTGATGAAAAGCAGTATAGAGATATGATTGAAAGTTTATTATATCTTACTGCAAGTAGGCCCGATATAATGTGTAGTATTTGCTTATGTGCTAGATTCCAAGCTTCACCGAGGAAGTCTCATCTAGTTACCATGAAACATATACTTAGATATCTTAAGGGCACATTAGATCTAGCTTCATGGTATCGAAGGATTGATTGCTTTGATTGGTTGGGTTATGTTGATTGTCATGTGGATAGAAAGAGCATAAGTGGCACATACCAATTTCTTGGGAAAGCTCTAGTATCATGGAGTTCCAAGAAATAAAATTTAGTAGCTTACAAATCCTTTGAATGCAACAAACACTTCAAGATTTTGATCATGAGTTTTTAAATGTACTAGTTTATTATGACAATACTAGTGCTATTAATTTCTCCAAAAATTTAGTACTACACTCTTGTTCAAAACATTTTGATATTCAATATTATTTTATTTGTGATCATATTTCTAAAAAAATATTTTGTTGATTTTTATTGAAATCGATTATCAACTTGCAGATATTTTCACAAAACCTTTAGATGAGAGGCCATTTTACTTTATTCAAAATGAAATTGGAGTTTTACAACTTACTTGATTTGATTTAGTATTTTGAGAATTGATTGATGAGCTTTACTTTGCAAAATTTTTCTCATTACCTATCAAGTTCAGATGTCTAACTAGGATAGTTTGGGGACCAAAACTCTGATCTATATTTTGTGCTCTTAGCTTCAATTCTTCAGTCACCCGACTAGGGCAGTTCGACTGCCCAAAGAATCTTTGGATGACCGAACAACTCTATTTGGACATTTGAACATGTTTTTGCAAATTTTTCTCTTTATCTACTATCTTCAAATGCCCAAATAGGGTGGTTTGGACATGCAATCATCAAATGTTTGCTTTAAAACTCTAGTTGGCCACTTGAATTTCTTTACTTTCTCAAGTGTGATCTCCTTCCTTTGGCTCTCTCGTAGCTGCCCTTCCATTCCTCACCTTCCATTCTGGCTCCTCTTTGATTTCTCAATGGCTTTCCATACCAAAACCCCCACATTCAAGTGCAAGTGCTCTTTGGCTTCAACCTTTGGTGAAATTCCCTCCTCAATTTCATTCCTTAAATAGTTTTACATGTTTTAGGGATCATTTTGCTACTTGTAGAATCATTCTAGCTCAGTTAATAGACTTTGTTGAACTAGCTTTCTTCAACCTCTCCACCCTTTTTGTTACATAAGGGTGGCTTGACATTGTATCCTCCCATAAGACCTACAATGAGGAGGACATGCAAATTTTTTATGCCAATGCATCCTTTGACTATGGCCGCACAACACTGACTACCTACTATGGGGATAATTTTATTACTGTTGATCCTGACATATTAGGTCTCATCTTAAGACTTCCTACTAAAGGGAAAGAAGTCATCTTTGCTCAATAATGGTCTACTGTAGACCTTCTCCTTGAATTTTTTAAGGTTATTTGGAGAGTTTTTGAAGAGAACCATGCACAAGCCATACACATAACAAAGGCTTTAGCCTCTAACCTCCTTCTTCTTTGATCCTATGTTATCTACTAGATTCTTTCCTGCACTATCCTTTCAAAGGCTAGGCATCATGATGAGGTCTCATATATGGAGCTATATCTAATTTATTGTATTCTGACCTAACTACTAGTCAACCTTTCTTACATTATCCTTTGTCATATGGCCCAGTACATCATGCATTCAACTATTGTCCTTAGCTACCCTACCATCATCACTCACATCTTCCACCATTTTGAGGTAGTCTCCACTTGGGCCTCCCAAGGTTCACTTGGTTCACTTCATTGATATACCCCTCCTCAAACCTTCACCAAAGCCCCTCTTCACTGCATGGAATTCAACTTATAGAAGGACGATGATACCATCTAGACATGAAATTAGCCACCTGTCGCAAGCCGAGTTTGAGAGGTTGCCCCTACTTCCTCTAGTGCCACTGGATTGATTGTGGATGCTGGAGCTACTGTTGATGTTGAGAATGCTAACTCCTCACATTGATCCATTGATATGTGGCTGGATAAGCTAATTGAGAGGCTCACCATACTTGAGGGGATAGCTACCACAAGGATTAAGTTGGCTATCAAACATCTGGACAGCCTCAAGGGGATATTAAAAGCATTTATGGACTATTTTGGCAAGAGGCTGAGCACTTAGAGCTTCTATGTCACCTTTTTGTGCCCTTGTACTTGTGTTTTGATGATGGTTTTTGTGGATATTTGGAATTTTGTCTCTTGACTATGTATTTTGGTTCTTTATTTATATTTATGGTTGGTTTTGTCTCTTATGGATCTTTTTATATTGAATTTATATAGATGTCAAACTTTATGTTATATTGTGGCACCTTGATGTTATTGGTATTATTTTATTTTTTTGATCTCACTTGTGGCCTTATTCGTGAATGTGGATATGAATGCTCATTTGATTGTGTTTACTATGCTATCACCCTATATGTGGTTTTTACATTGTAATTTATCTATCTTCAACCCTTCTTGTAAATGTCAAAAGGATGAGAGAAATAGAAATAGTTCTTCATCTGTTTCCAATAGGAGAAGTTGTCATAGTGAGGGGAAGTCTTACACTTTTTTGCTCCATAATTGCTAATCTTCTTGTATAGCAAAAGATTCACATCTAAGTATGCATGGTTCTAATTGTCAAATTGCTTAAAATGTAAAAATTTCTTTAATCAACTAGATTATTTATTTTATACTTGTGAGGGGTTGTCATCATTAAAAAGGGGAGATTATTTTCCTTTATAATTTTGATGATGAACAACTTTTGTATTTGATCATATCTTGAGCATGTATAGCTAGTAGCAAAGTTGATCTCGAAATGAAGATTAAGTCCATTCAAATGCCTCAAGTGTAAATGGTCATGAAGATAATATTGAAGATGAAGTATGATAGTGGATCAATAGATGGAATTAAAGAATTAGAGATGACTTGAACAAAGCTCAAGAGATCGAGTTGGCTTGTTAGGTTTAAAATTTTTTTTTTTCGAGACGAAGATTTACTTTTTGAATTCTTAGTTTAGAGCTTTGGTTAATACTCAAACTCATCTTGAAATACCTTCACCAGCCTACCATTTTTATCTAAGTCAGTTATGAGTTGATGTCAAATGGGAACTGAAGTTGTAGTGAACTAGTTAAGATTTTTCTATCAACTTCAAACCCCCAAACATCATAGTTTGGATGTTTGAACATAGTAGGAAAGCTCTGGAAATTACTGATAGCATCAGACACCCAAGCCTCTAGTTTGGATGACCAAAGATCAAGAGTTATAACTTCAAGGATCTCAGGTTCTAGCTTTGGTCATCTAATATAGGTTTCAGTCACCTGAATCTTGCTTGTTCGGATGCCCAAACCTAATTACTAGACATCTAAACCCGTGACATTAGTTATAATTACTAGTTGAATTTAACCATTACAATATTTTGGATGCCCAAACCTAATGGTCCGAAAGCCCAAATATCGCAAAGAATGGTTAGTAACAACTAGTTCTCTCCCCAGCAGGTATTTAAGGGCTTGCGGCTTATTCAATAGAGAACTTTTTGTACATCTTGAGCAATCTTGGTCTAAGAACACAAGCTTTCACTAGCCTACTAGCCTCTACATGCTCTAAGCTTTGCTCTTCAAATTTCAAATCTTCAAAAGCGCTTGTATTTCTTTAAGAGGTCTTATAGTGAGATTTGAGTGAAACTTTATATATTTTTTTTCTATAATTGTAATCACTCCTAGGTTGTTAGGAATATGAGAGGACTAAGTCTCTAGATTGGAGTGAACATTCACTCGATTGGAAGTGTTGTAAAGAGATGGCTTTACCTATGAAGTGACAACTCTGGTTGAGAGTCCAAGTCCTCAAAATTGAGGTAAGGACCATAGAGTAGACATAGTTGGTCACCAAACTATGTAAAAAAATTATGGTGCCTTTTTTACTCTTTTAATTTCCTTTATAAGCATTCATAATTTAACTTCTTGTTTTTGGACTTGTGATTATGCATATTGATTTGTGAATTGGATTTTTAATCTTAAAAGTGATTATCATTTTCATTAGACCTAAATTCACCCCTCTCTTTGGTCAATTTTTGCCTTTCATAAAGAAGATAGGCCATTCAAAATATCCATAAATGATGAAAACATTTATGAGATAGATTTAAAAGTTTGAGAAGCTCAAAATGATTTGAAAGAATTGAAAATTTTGAATTGTTGATATTCTCAACCCCATCATGAGTTAATAATAAGCAATTCCAAATCTCATGAGTAGTTTCAAAAGACGAAATTTATTTAAATTTATTTTGGTTAAGGGCACAATGCTTTGGTATTGATGATATTCAACATTTTTTCATTTGCATTCCACTCTTGAGATAGTTTGGGAACCTTCATGCCATTTATTAACTTGGTGGGTGGAGCGTACCCATTTATACTTATGCTAAAGATCAAAATGAGTACCTTTCATAAATATGTTAATGTGAGTTTTTCAATTATTAAAATTACTTTCATCCAAGTATAATGGATGAAAAAAATGACAATACACTTGAAAATAATGAGAAATACTAAAGATTGTCATAACAAAAAATGGATCAACTTGAGGATGTTAGTCCCAAAATACAAATACGAGAATCAAATATTAATTGTAAATTCAAGAGGCAATCCAAGAGGGAGGATGAGTTAGGTTTTATACATCTCTTTTGATAGTAAATCAAGTTTTCTCAAAATATTTAAGATAAATAAAAAAGCATATAATATTTACCAATCACCACAAGTGCGTTAAATGAAAAAGACAAGAAAGCAAAACAATTTAAAGTGGTTCAACATCCAAAACCACCAAATCTACAACACTTGTCTCCTTTTGAAAACTTCAATTACTCTACTAGGGATATTGCTTCATGAGATGAAATTAAGCCTTTACAAGGCCTTCCGAGCAAGTGTTGTAGGTCTCCTCGGTCTATTGTAGTTTGGTTTTGATTTTGAATTATGCAATGAGTTAGTTCTTGAGCTTGGTTTGACTCAACTAGCTTTTCATGCTTGCACACACCTCAATGGTTCATATGTTCAATCTATAAAATATGTGAGAGCCTCTTTACTAAGCGTAGGATATATCTATCCTAGTGGTCTTGCCTTCGAACTTACCTACATATAGAAGTGAAAGAGAGAAATTTTGTGAGTTTCTTGTGTGTAGCATTTAACTTAAAAGAAAATATGGAATCATGAAAAAGAAAATGAGTCTCAAACTTACCCACCGCCTCAATGAGAGAGAACAAAAAAAGTCCCTCCCTTCTCCCATCTTGGTGTTTAAGGATTGAATTTGAAATAAGATATAATAAAAGAAACTAAAATTATAATTTAAATACAACAACTGGAATAAAAAATGAGAAAGATGAAAAGAAAAGTGGAGAGATATAGCCTATATTGTTGAGAGAGGATGATGATTGTTTGTCAATTCTTTGGCCTGAACTTGAGTTAAAACTTTGACGTTGACAAAAAATTCGACTTTAGATCTCAGCAGAACCTCATGGTCATTGTGCAACTCCTCCTCCATCCAAGTGCCAAGAACTTTCCCCATAAAATAATGATCTTTAGCGTAATTTTCGGATCCCATTGCTAATAAAAATGAATGGTATTTATAGACCAAGAAAAAAGTTATTTAGGAGAAAGATTGGTTCTCAATTTTGGGTGATTTGTGGTTAATAGTTGTCTGTGATGAGCACCAAAATCAGATGGTTGAGATTGTGTCATATCATCAATCTAGACATGAGAAAATTCGGATGAAAAAATATGGAAAAAAATCCAAGTGCTAACTAGCTAGCAACCCATCAAAAAAAAGGGATGCTAGCTAGCTAGCACTCCAAAATAGTGGGTGCCAGAAATGCCCAAAGGGGGCCCCACAATCCCAATGGCTCAAATTTTGGAAGTTAGAATTTTAGTACTTAGAAATTTGCAATTCAAATTTCAAATTTTTAGTCTACTTTTCAGCTCAACTTTAGCCCATTTTCTTATGAATTCATGGGTCATGTTCTTAGTACACATTTTGCATAAGAGTCCAAATTTTTAAGCATATTGTAATTTTACAAATAAACTCCTGAAAATTAATTTTTTATAGATAAGTTTATTTTAATGCAATTTCACAACAGATGACTTTAAAACATTATGTTCAAACTATTTTGTAGCAAAAAATACATATTTTTCATATAAACCCTCTAAATACATAATTTTATAAACAAGTCTGTGAAATTTAAAAAATTATGATTAAGCTTAATTTCAAAGATTAAAGTACCACTTTTCTTGAAAATGCAAATTTAAGATTTTTAAAATCACGAAAAGATTGATTGGGATATGATACTTTTGTAAATAACACCGTTGAAAATTATGACATTGCATAAAAGTTTGAATCGTAGAATTTGACCAATCGGGTTGATTTGAGGCTACATTTCTAGGTTTTAAAGAACTGAAAAAAAATAGGTATCTACAAGTGTCGCTCCAAATGCTACGAACCACAAACTTCTACTAATACATAAGAAAACATAAAATGAAAGTGAAAAAATGAATTACAAAGATTTGCTAGCTAAAGTGTTTCTCAATTGAAAAATATGGCAAAGACAATGTGAAAATGAAGATTTTACTTAGAATATTTGTGGAGGCTTGTTAAAGTTTTTTTATCTATTTAGATATTCTCCTCAAGAATAGATCAAATCATTTTATAGTTCTGAAGGCTTCAAGTAGTCGTTTGGAAAATAATTCCAACAGCTAGTTGCCCAAACTGAAATTTCCTCTAGTCTTTTGCCTCTACTCCCAATAGCAAAAAGACAAACATGGAAAGTAGGCTGAAAACCAACAAAATTCGCTATTTTAAATGTTCTGGAACAACAGAACAAAAATTTACACCAAACCCAAAGAAAATATGCTCTAAATATTTTAAGCCAAAATATTTCGAGAGAAATTTCGCACAATCGTAAGTATAAAATTCTACACCATCTTAATGTTAGAAAATTATATGTCAAGTCATCTACTTTTATTTTGCACATAACACAAATGTTTGGGTACTTTCAAGTATTTTTTCTATGTGAAATGGAGATTTTAAACTTATACAGATCACATCCTTAGCTATAATTAAATGAATTGAAAATAACAATTAAGGGAAAGAGCGTTAACTTGAATCCCCATCTTGAACCCCCAAATTGATTGTCAAACCATCATGAACATCGTATTCAAATTATTGATTCAAGCCATCATTAATATTATATTTTTTTCAAAAGATCAACTTTAAAACTTTAAGATGTATGTTTTCAAATAAAACTTGCTTACCCTTTACGCAAAAAATAATAAATTTTTTAAACACTAATTTGATCATCATCAAAGTTTAAAAATCAATATTAGAATTCTAAATATGAAATATATTGATTTGAAATCTTTCAAATTTGAATGTAAATCACATCCCTGATTTTCAGTTAGGATTACTTTCAATTTTTACAATTTGGATTCTATATCCAGATAAACAAACATTTCAAATCCTAGGATTTATTATACACCAAACAACTAAACCCTTATTTGGTCCTTTAGGACTTGTGCCATAAGTACATCCTGTCAACGTTGCTACACCGGAGGAATCATAGCCTTGGTGGGTGGAGCGTTGTGGGACAATCAATTTATTGCAAGCATTGGATGCATTTGCTTGGATGAGCAGCATAAGCTTATCCACACCGACTCCCATCCCATGAAAACTCCTTCGGCTCTCCGAATAAGGCTAAGGCAATAAGAGACTAGCGCGATGGGAACTATCAGACAGTTGAATATCCCCTAAGCAACAGATGTATCTTTCCAGACTCCATCTTAGCACTAGAATGATCGCCAAGGCGTCTACAAGCCCAGCATAAGTCATGAGCATCTTTGAGTTTTCCATTTCATTCTCTTTTTGCCCCAAGCGCCTATCCAATGTCCATAGATAAAAACTAAAAAGAAACAAACAGCAAAAAAACAAAACAAAGCAAGGAAAAAAAACAATATGAACTTGAAAAATCATTAAGGAAATTAAACAAAAAAAAAATAAGGGTTAATTACGTACACTCCCCGCAATATTCAGTAATTACAACCCCCGGAATTTCCGTAATTACCTACACCCCGTAATTGTTATTTAATCAAATTTTTTTTCCAAAAATTCCGATTTTACCCTCCTTAATTTTTACAATTGAATCCCTAAAAATTTATTTTCTCACTCCTACTCTTTCTCCCAAAACATTTACAAATAAACCCTTAAAATATTTTTATTTATAAAAAAGTCCAAATATTAATATTTTTCGAAAAAATATTTATAAAGGAGCGGCAAGCGAGGCAGTCGAGGCCGGCGCGCGGGCACGAACGCTGGAGGCTAGCACACGAGAGCGGACGCTTGAGACCAGAGCGTGGGCGCGGGACGTCCGAGGCTTGCGCATGGGCACGGACGCCCGAGGCCGGCACGCGGACGTGGACGCCGGCCGGCGAGAGTGTGGGCACCGCCAGCAAGGAGTCTATTTCTAAAATTTAGTTTTAAAATAAATAAAATTTGGACTTATTTATAAATAAAAATATTCAAGGGGTCTATTTTTAAATATATAAATATTAAACTTGTAATTTTAAATTTTAAGTTTTAAAACCTTCAATATTTTTTTTGTAAAATTTTATTTAAAACATGATAAAAAAATTTAGACTTATTTATAAATAAAAATATTCAAAGGATCTATTTGAAAATATACAAATATGAAAATTATAATTTTAAATTTTAAGTTTTCAAACTTTCAATAACTTATTCATAAAATTTAGTTTTAAAATAAATAACATTTAAACTTATTTGTAAATAAAAATATTCAAGGGGTCTATTTTTAAATATACAATGTTAAACTTGTAATTTTAAATTTTAAGTTTGAAAA